>JAQFVV010006228.1:5393666-5993666 GCA_028023455.1 Epiperipatus broadwayi
ATGTTTTATCAGCCAAAATTTCAATTAGACAACTAATAGTCAAAGCTTTCAATAAAAATCTAATCTTTTAGTAATTTTCAAGTTGAAAACAATCTGTCTGATTAAGAATTAATTGTAATAATTGTATCTACCATAAAGAAGCAATCATTAATGAAGGAATGAGACAAAATTCATTACTCAAAGAAAATATATTTCTGTTCTTGCTCAACATACGCTTTGTTCAGATTGAAGTTGAGAAAAACAATATATTTTTGTGTGTTTACATACACACTGCTTTTGTAAAATTATTAAGTATTTATTTCTTTAAAAACATATGTTGATATATAGCTTTTATTTTAGTATATTTGATTTTTTAAAAATATCTTAATGAAAATATATATGATGTTAAACAGGAAATACTTTTAGTTAGTATCTTTCTTATAGTGTTTTGTTTTATTGATTGGGAAGTTAATTTTTAAAATTTCTCAGATCATTAGATTATTTTTGTTATTAGAAAATGTGCTTATATATAATATAAAAATTTGATTATTATTTTTTTTGCTATAAACATTATTTAGACTGAAGGCTGAAATTTAAAACAAAATTGTGATAACATTGTTATTTTTTTATTTGCAAAGTTGATATTTTAATTTGAAGATTATTTTTCTATTTGCTCATAAAAAATTTTGATGAAAAATAAGTTTCTTTTCTTTAAAAATGCAACTAAAAAAGGTACAAAACAATGAGTAAAAAAGGTCTGTAAATGCATCAGGAAATGGTTAAAAGTTAAACTTCCATTTCTATAAGGTTTTTTGATTGTGAATGTGTAAGTAGTAATTAAAATTAGATATGAATGAAGTTAATTTTTTAAAACTATAATTTAATTATAACCCACTTTTTTAAAAGAGAATAAAATTATACTTGTTGGCATAATTCATTATGATAATCACTTTTGTACAATGTAATTGAATATTTTAATTTCTGTTATTAGATTTATACTAAAAATTTGGAAAGAGCTGATTTAATTATTTTGTTGGCTATATCACCCATTTATTAATAAAACTTCAGATTATTCTTTTGGAAATATTTATCTTTAAACAAAATAAAAATTAAATATTTCCGTACTTATTGTTAATTGGATTAAATTGATTGCTATTACTCTGACAATAGTAATTTATAAAGAAAAAAAGTTTGTTTTTTTAAATATACATATATACATATTTCAAATCTATGCAAGAAATATAAATATCCTAAATCTATTCAAGAAAAAACAAGTTATCTTGAATACAAATATACTAAATGCATTTTAATGAAATATCAAAAAAAAAAAAAAATGTTAAATATAGTATGCTCTGATTCTGTCAGCGGAAATAATAGCACAGAGTATTTATATATTGCAAGTGTTAAAACAAACCTTCCGCGAAAAAATATTATATTATTTTCAGATTATTTTGTGTGTAGTTGGATCTTACCTACCATGATTATTAAAAACCAACCAAAATTTTGAAGGTATAGTTATAATAATAAGTAAACAGCTACGCACACAGAAGAAGTCAAAAATTGTATTCACATACATACGCTTAGACAAGTAAGGTCCTCATTAGAGAATATACATAATTAGATATGTGTGCAGATATATATGTATAAAAAAACTAGGGAAAAAATTATCAACATTCTTTGAGTTTTTAACTTATTAAAATGCAAGATTAAGAATAATTAATTATTTTTTTAATTAAACATTAAAGTCATATTTTATCTTTAATTTTTTAACGGTTTTATTTTAAATTTTAAAAATTAATTATAAAAAGAACGATAAGATTGCAAATTTAAATGGATGGTAATTTGTCACTGAACGGAGATGTCGTTGAAATCATTGGTGCTTTTCAGTTAAAAAAAATAAAACTCTGAATTATCAACACATAGCAATTAACAGAGAATATTAATATGCATAAAGTTTTTAAAAAGTCTAAACTGAATGTGAATAATAATAAAAAACTGTACTTAGCTATCCCTCCCATAATCTGGACTATTTCTTAATACGATTGTCAAGGCAGTATCTCGCACTGTCATCGTTTCTAGTCATCCAGAACTAAACTGTACAAAAATCATCATAACAATTCACTTTTTGGTATATATATAAAATATATTAATTAAAGCAATATAGTATAACTGTGTTGTTATGTATATATTTAGATTATGAAAGCTATAAAATTGATCAGCAAAAATATCTATCTTTAAAATAAGATCTCTGATCATATTTTAATCAGCTAAGTTACACTTGTTGACACATAATTTTTGTTTTTCTTTATGATCTTCATTTTTGAAAATCCTATAAACTATTAAAATAATGAAACTGTCTGACTGTTATCAATGTTAAAAGAGTATTGAAAGCAATTAGCACTAATAAAGTTTGCCCAATAATCTGTCTAACTTTATTTTTCTTTACAATGACCAATCATAGCTATTATTTTTATCAAACCCATCTGGAACACCGACTTCTTTTTGCCATGGTTTACTTGGATAGATGGTATTATTCTTATTATCAAAAAGTTTTTCAACTTTCATTAATATTCAAGACTTTAAACAATATGATCGTAGCTGTTAATCCACTGTGATTATTTTTATACAATAGTTTTTTTTTTATTACAGACTATTCAGAAAGTTTTTCTTGCAACTTTTTCTAAATACCTTTCTAATTTTCTCTTACTTTAATTTTTAAGAAAGTTTTGATACTATTATAATAGAAAACTTTATAATGTTATTTTCTTCTTTTCTATATAGTAACTTCAGAATCCGAAAAATTTTTTCACTTTATTTTTTTTTTTTTTTGTAATTTTATATAGTTTTATAAAAATGCAGCCATTTTATTTATTACTCTTGTAATAAAGAATTAACTTTCTATAAGATTACTCCTCTCAATAATATATGTTGAATTCATTTTTGCTTATTTAAAAAAACAAATTAGACCAACTCATCCTTTAATAGAAATAGCAAAGCGATAAAACATTATTTCTGATCTCTATAAATTGATTCCTTCTGTTTGAAGCAGAATATCATTAGTTAAAATCATGGTTATATTCATTTTTTAAAGATCTTGTACATAAACTCATCCAAATTTCAAATTAACACTTTCATATACATCCATTACTTTTAAATTGGTAAAAAATGAAAATTATCATAATTCATAATTTTCATAAAAATTATCTAAAACATCTTATACTATAATCTATATTGACTATGATAAAGCCCAAGTTGATCTCCATCATAATCACCTCAGATTCCATGAGACAATTTTAGAGCATCAATAATTAGAACCGTCAATTTTTAAAACTGAACAACGGCAATGAACCAAAAATCACTAAAACACTTGTGTTTTCTGTTTGTTTTATATTTCACACATGACATTATTACTTGCTGATATATATGATAGTAAAACATGCAACATATAACTTTTTTTTCAAATAGCAAGATCATAAATCCAATTACCACCAGCAGAGACAGAAATGGTGAAACATGTTAATAAAAATTATATTTGAACGAGTTTTGTTGAATAATTTTTTAAAAAATGCCTCTAATGTTTTGAAAATGCCTATGCATATATATTTGTAAAATGTACTTTTAGAAAAAGAAATATTAATTGCTATCTTTGTCATAAATAAGTGTCCAGTTATCAATACCATATATTTCTGGATCAAAATATTCTAAATCCAATGTCAGATTCTTCGATCTCATTATTGTGTGAAAATACTTTAAATCAGCAAAATAATAAACGAAGTACAAAAATAAAATAAATAGAAAGTATAATGAAAATTTTATCAATTATAGTCTACATTAATAGTTATCAAAAACAAACCATGTGATGTATATGTTGAATGTTAATTGATATTATGTTGTAATAGTTTAGGTCTAAATATCATATTTTTAAAACAGTATCTAGAATTCAAATATTCCCAACTACAAAATATTATTTTAAAAATGTCTAATGAACATTTTTATATAGCCCCATATCATATTAGATATCTTTTTGCAAAGTTAACTTCAAGTCTACAGAATTGCAAAATATGTGTTAATATTTGTGCAAAATACTTGATGGAGCATTCGATTAACAAAAACATTTCTCTAGGAGAAAAACAATGTGGTAACAAATCTTTAAATTTTTTTATTATATTGTTTCTAAATTCTTCAGAAAAATATCAGTGAATTGCTTAGAAATTTAATAACTTTAAGATAAAACAATGATGACTCCAACTTTCCAATTTAGATACATGAGAGAAGCAATAAATGCTTTTTAATTGTCTTTGTGGTCATATTCACAAGCTAATATTAAAAAAAACATGCTGATTTAAAACTTTTTCAATTGACTCAATTTATAAAAAAAATATTTTCCCATGTTAACCTATTTTTAAACAAAAATAAAATAAGGCATTTTTCTTCAAAGCTTTTGCATTATCAGAGCTATTTCTTATTACTGAAAAATTTTATGCATAAAAAATATTTAAAAAATTTTTAAAAAAATATCTTTGTTCACATACTTATACTAAAAAGTAAAAATATATATTTTTTCTTCAGATTTTGCAAATAAAAATGTTACTCTGAGAATTCACAAATCAGATTTTCAAGAATCACTATTATAGAAAAAGATACTTTATTTCATTAAGTATCAATCTGTTTATCAGATAAAAATGACTACTGAATAAATTGATATTGATACAAAAAAGTGGTATTGTTTATAAATTAATTTAAATGATTTATTAGAAAAATGACTTGTGAATTATTGGAATAATATTTTATTTGTGAACACTAATATATATATATATATATTGTACCAGTCAAATATATTTTCTACCCAACATGACCTGAACCCACGAAACCAGACTGCAAACCCAGTCAAACCAAAGAATTATATCAAAGACCAAACTGAATTTGAACCCAATTCATGAGCTCAGACCAAAACCTAATGGACAATACATATTGATGGCACATGAGACTATGCACCATGAACTAGCTCCAGTGTGACAATTATTGAGACCACTTATCTGACTCTACTAATGTATGATAAAAAAACGGATATTTCTGAATAAATTCACATACGTATATTTGGGTTGCCAATGCAAACAGTGAGCATGAATATTTAAAACTAATTGATAAATAATAAACAATCAAACCAAGTATGTATATAAAATATTTAATAATAAGCAAATATTTGTTCAAATATTTATGATGAGTAATATAAATTATCTATTGGAAGAAAAATGTACAATAAATAATGGCAGTTGTACTCATATGCCAATCATTAATACGTAAGTATTTAAGAAATATATTTATCTATGCCCTGACAAAGTAGACAAGTGTAAATAATGATACCTATGGCATTTGTGCCAAACAAATTACATACATTATTTGTTATTTGGTATTTTATTTGGAAAAGAAAATATGATTCTAATTTTATGTAAGAAGGAGGTGAGAGTTATTTTCCACACATCCATAAATCAATTCATGAACAGCATGATAAATACATAGGGTATAACTTCAATACTTAACAAAAAAAAATTATTTAAATTATTGATAAATATAAAATTGTTTGATTTTAATGAAATCAATTCATTACGATTTATAAAACAAAAGAACAGGCCTTTATTTGAACTAAAAAATAAAATGGTACTAATGCATTATGAGCAGCAAAATGATTATGAAATAGAATGGTTTGTCAGTGATTCAAAAAGTAGAAGGGTGGCTTATATTCATCACATTCTTTATGCCCTACAAATGATCCATGGCACATGGGGAAAGTGGATGGTTTAAAAGGAAGGAGGAAATGATTTCTTCCTATATATTTAAAATATCAATAATATCACCAAAATGACAAACCCAAGAAGCAGGAAGTTGGCTCGCATTAGCAATGTTCTGAATGGTGATGATATAGTGACCATCATATTTGATTAATAAAGCCCAAATTATATAATGAATGCTTAACGTAATGACCTGATAATATCAGATTAAAATCAAACTTAATCGGAGAAAATGTGCTTAAATGCAATTATAATAATAATTACCGTTTATCATGCCCTCCCTGAACACAAATATAAAATACGAGAGTTGAATTAGAATATATTTATTTTACTTTTCTTTATTAACTTTTGTAAAACATTAATATATGTAATCAATATGAATAGATAACTTTGTGTAAATTAAATAAACTAGTCAGGAGCATAGTGGTTATAAACTGAGCTAATAACACTTATCAACTGTTGGTAAAATAATATCAAACATTAAATAAATCTTTCAACTCAATAATTAATAGAACCGTTATTAATTTAGTTATAACGGGCAATACTTAGGCTATAAATTTTAATGCAATACTATTTTCTTAGGGTGAGTTTAAACGAAGGAGATTATTATCGAGTTTAAAGTATTATTGGCATATTCTTGCAAATAAATGATATTAATAATCATTAAAATAAATATAATTAAAATTAGTTAAAATGAACTACCATAGTAGGAGAAAGAAATTTAACGAGATATTAATTTTAAGACTAGAGATATAAGAGAATAGAGAATTACTATAATAAAATTTAATGCATTATAAAGTGACTAGAGAAATTTCAGGTGGTAGTTAACTTAAATCATGATTTGAAATATACTTCATGAACAGACCAGAAAGTTGTGGTTTATAAAATAAAATGTTACCAGTTGTTCCATGGCTCACTCATTGATTCAGGAATATAGAATCTGATTGGATTTAGAAGACAATGTAGGTGCACACTTGATTCATGTAGAATTTCATTTATGGATTAGTTTCCTTTTGGAGTTTAGGCAGCTTACGATCGGGATTGAAATGTTCAATCTTAGCAGCAAAATTTTGAAGATTTGATGGAGAACTCCAGGATCCAGCAATCAGATTCCCAAAGTTACCCATGTACCATGCTGCAAATACTATTAAAATTCAAAATTAAAAAGGATGTAGTTTCTGGTGGAAACTCCTCTTAAATTAATAGTAATGAATCCTTTATAGAAACTTTTCTGGGGTTATTTATACCCTTTCCTATGGTTTCCTGCCCATTCTGATTTTGATGCCTTAAGGTTAAAGCTTTTACATTATTACAAACTAAAATTTTCTCTAATTGATTTCCGATCCATTCCTCTGATAAGACTTTCAAATCCATTAACTTTGAATTCATTTTCTATTTAGAAAATGAATTTGCAAAATATGAACAAACAATTTTAATTTAGCACTGTCCTTAAAGTTTTAACATATCATTTTAACTAATTAATAAAAGATTCCCTATTGTCTTTGGGAAAGGATGATCTGAAAGCTTATCGAAGGAATGTAACTTTTAATCATATAAATTTGAACAAAATGGTAAAGTATGAAATAAAACATTCTGATGTAATAAAACTTTATAACGAATATATATTTAACTATCCACAAATATATATACACAATTCACATAATTTAAATAATATATATTTTCATGAATATTTTATCATGAGGTAATTAATACCATTAACAAATTTAAACATAAAATAATTTAGTCTCAATAAATATTTAAATAATAACCTCAGTTTTTAACTGAACCTAACATATATTGAAGATAGTATAAAGTCTCACTACATTTGGAAATATTCACTGTTAGTGACGGTCTACTGTATTCCAGGCTAAATATTTAGCCCTTGCCAATTTGGGGCAATTATTTAAATATAATTTGGATGCACAAACTTAAGTGCTAATCTGATATATAACTATAAAAACAATAATGCTGAGATATTAAAATGTGCTGATCATCACCAATGTTCTGACCATTTAGTACCATTAATGCACTGGCCAACTACAAACTTAATGTCTAATAAAGACTAAACTAAAATACAATGTAGTGCATGGACTTTAAAAAATATACTCTTCACACCAACCCAGAATTATTATCAACTGGTTGCCCATAAACACTAATATACAGGTCTTTCATATAATAGACCATTCTTTATGAATCTAGCTCAAAGAACACAAATTGTGATCAAGAGATGATGCAAATAATATCTTAAAAATATTTAGAATTAAGTCACTGGAATAATTTTAACAATGGAATATAAGTTTATTAATAATAATAAAAAATGACATTAAGGTCTGCTGAATATGGATATATGCATGTGAATTAAACCATCTGATTTTGATTATCATAAAAACAAATTTCAAGTTATTATATTTATTTACATATATGTTCCAATATAAAACACCTATATATCCACACCCAGATATGCAGTATAATTTATTGACATATTTGGATTGCCATATAAAAATAAAATAAATGATTAAAATTTACATATACATGTCTATCTGACATGCATTGGTATATGCAAACAAATGCAGTACAATTAGTGAATAAATTTCAATTGTCATATAAAATAAATGATTAACATTTACATATGTGTCTGCATGATATGCATTAATAGATGCACAATAATCTCTGAACATATTTGACTTGCCATAAACTAATAATAAAATTTTAAGTTATCACATTTTAATGACATAATTATCTCATATACAGTTGAGATAAACATGTATATATCATTGCACAGAAGTTTGGTACAATAATTGTTTAACATATTTGAATTGTCAGATAAAATCAATTTTAAGTTATCACATTTTAATGATACAGAAGCCTCATAGAAGGTTTGCATAAAACACATATATATCATCACACATATGCACAGTATAATAAATGATTAATATATAAATGCAATTCATTTTCTTTCTTATAATACATAATGAAAAATTTAGCATATATGTGTGTGCACATAAAAATGTATGTGTACATGTGAATGTTTTCAACATGATATTTTTATTTATCAAATATAAATGGCATGAATTAAAATTATTAATGAGCTTTTCTTTCATGGTCAGTGAAAAAATTTTTCTAATCTAAAAAGATTTTTCTTTTTCTTTTTTCAAAATAAAATCATCTTAGAATCAATAATTTCATTCAAATAAATTTTTACTTTTTTTACTTTTAAAATATATAGATTTTAAATGTCATTTCTTTAAATAAATGATTTAAAATAATATTCTCTCAACATTATACATACCAAATTATGATACATGCCTCATTTGAGAAGCTATGCTTAAAAGTTCATAATTAATACATTAACTATCAATTGCTTTAAATTATATCTATATTAAAGAAAGCTTATGGCACTTCATACTTTTATTAGATGCAAAAGAATTTTGAAGAGCCATATGAAAAATACTATTAAATATTACAAAATGGAGAGCATATAATAGTAATTAGCAATATGTTTAAGAGTCACATTCTAATTTTGTAATTTAAGTTGAAATATATGTCAAATTATTATTTAAAAGTATTATATAATTTCAGAGTATAAGTTACTCAAATATATTTTAAGATTTGTAATTCTGAAAGAGTTAATTACAGTGGATGAATGCAAACTAATTAAAAGATGTATTTCCTTGAATTAGACTTGGTAGATAATAATGTTGAGATGAAGCTTTGATTATAAAAAATAAGTATTCTAGAGTAATTGTTGTTAACATAAGTATGAGAATAAGTCTTAGAAAAAGTAGATTAAATTATTTAAGGGAAGGTAATGAGTAGATAATGAGTATTAATTTCCATGTCTTATTATTATAGATAGATTAAGTTTCCAATAGGAGGTTAATCAAGGTTTGTAGTCATAAATATGTTTTTATTAAATGGTTGGATCCCAGTAAAATCCCTCTTGTGATTCATTTATTTAATTATCAATCTAATTGTGACATTGGATTTTAGAATAGAATACTTATGATATCTGAGATAGCCATACAATAGCATCAATTATTTTAAGGTAATATAATTTGGTTAATGTTTTTATTTTTAGGATTCTTAAATTGTAGAAGAGTAGTTATTTTATTATTTAAATGCAATATTATGTTAATCATTACATGTTGTGGAAGTTTTCCTAATGATTATTAGTAGCAGGAGAATTGTCACAATAGCATTGCCATTGTGGGGTGTATTTTATATACTTCTCAATGTTAAAATCACTCTTTTGTAATCATCCCTAAAGTCTATCTTATGTTTTAATATTTAGCAAGATCCAAGCCCCATAAAGAGTCATATATTTTATTGTTTTTATACTTGATGGTTTATTATTGAGCTAGTATAGTATGACTACAATAAAAAAGGTATAATAAGGTACAGAGGTTTGTTGGAAGAACCAGAAGGGATTACAATATATATGTATATATGTTAATTCTAATATTTTCATGGATAAATGATGACTTCATTTTATAATTATTTTTGCTAAATAGCTGATGTTTTAGTACAATAACAAGTACCTTCTCCAGAGCGTCCTTTTTCTCAAATCATAAATAGATGATGCTCTGAGGAAGATACTTGTTATTGTACTGAAACAGCAGCTATTTAACTATTTTACAACATGGAATATCCCAAAAATAATTATAATATGAAGCCATATATATATATATATATTGTAGATATATATATAGTATTCAATTATTTAAAAAAAAATTTTTTTTCTTTTATACATACAGAGATTTATATGTATAGATTTATTATTATGAATAAGCAGTTTTGTGATTTATTATATAATTTTTTTTTATTAAATAATATGTGTTAAATTTATTTAACTTTCATTTTGTTAAAATAGAGTAAATCAGAAAAGTGTAAAATAAGGCAATTAAGATTGTTAGATTAGGAGATAAAAAATGTACACGTGTGAAAGAATGAATACATCTGTACAAACACAAAGATGCTTTTACACGTATTCCTGATGGCTATAGATTCCAGGTTTGTTGTTATCTGTGTCTTAAGATTATTTTTACAAAAGAGGTGCTTTGATGTAGATAACGATAGCGATCAATTTTAAGTCTTTATTGATTGTGACCGACGTCAAACTTGTGAAGCTTTGATATTTTTTTTTAAGATAAAGTAGGGAAAGACGCTCTTCCGATCTTTGGTTGAAATTCGCGATATAAATGATTGAAACAATTTTTTTAATCAGTTAGTCTTAAATTTTTTTAGAGAGATGATGAGTTAGTCATTAATTTTTTTAGAGAGAGAGTCACTCAGATTATTATTATTATTTTGAGACTCAACTCAGTCGGTCCTTCCTTGTTATTATTCTTAAGCAGAAATGTAAGCTCTGATTTTTTTTTAAAAGAGAGTGAACGCTTTAATTTTTTTTTCTCACTCTTTGAAAGTTGAAAAAAAAGAGCAAATGAAATGTGTGTTTATATAAAGCAATTTCCAGCAATATTAAAGAAGAGGAGAGAAATGGAACAAGATTGAATTTATTAGAAGTTAGTAATAATTATATAAAAATGATATTAACATATTTGGTTATGCATAATACTATGCCTCTGCATAATACTATGCCTCTGCATTGCTAAACCATTTTTTTCTGCTTCCTGGTTAATACAGAATGAGTCAAAATCGCTGATCTGTCTATGAAGTCATGTATCCAGTAATAACCAACAAAATGATAGATTTTGAAGCCAACCACACAAGCTATATGGAATGCTTTGTTTCTAGTTCCTGGCTTATTAAAAGCTCATTACCTTCGAATGAATGGAGAAGAGGAAATAGGAGGAAAAGAAAATTTATAACAGCCATGTAGAACCAAGTTTGAAGCCATAAATCAAATTTTTGTTGATTTACCTCAATCATCTAAAGTATCAACAGCAATTTTTTTTTTAAAGGAGAGAGACAAGCAAATCCACCGGTACCTACTTATTCAAAGTACTTATAATAACTTTTTTTTTAAATGGTAGAAGGAAGCCAATCAACAGTGAATAATAATGGAATTGAAGAAACAAGCAAGTCAATTGATTCAGCATTATCTTAAAAGTATCTGCAATAACTTTCTTTTTTGTTGTTGTTGTTGTTGGTGAGCAAAGAAAAGCAGTCTGAAAATTCAAACTCAGGACATTAATAAGAAGTAAAAAGTAGACGGGTAAATATGAACTTTCTTTAACCGATTTTATTCTTTTACTTATTAAAAGTAAACCTTAATTTACTGGTCAAAGCAATTTTCTTTTTTGATACAGAAACATTAAAGACTTGTTTATCTATAGTTATTTGCAATATCTCACAACATAGCACAAACATAGTTTAAATCTTTAAACTTAAATTTTTCATTATTTTTTTTGTTTGTTTTTATTATATATTGTAATGTTGAAATGTTTTTTTTTAATTGTTCTTCAGTTGTTAATGATAATGAGCAACCTATAGATATATGCATTTATAATGTTTTTTATTTTTATTTTATCTTGTTGCATATTAAAAATTAATATATATATTTTATTTTCTTTCGCTATAAGGTTGCAAAAGAAAAAGATATTTTTATATATGTAATTTATGGGAATACATTTTAAACATATATGTTAACATTACCGAATGCATGAATGTGTAACTGCTTATCCAAACACATCAAAGAATAGGTTATATATGATTAGTTTAAAATGGTAAATTGAAAAGTAGGGCATTACATTTGAATGGAAATGAAATAACATATACAAGTTTCACCTGAAATTTATTTTATGATATGATGAGTAAGAAAAGTCTTAAATAAGCATTTATAAAATATGTATTTTTTTTTTCTAATATTGATTTAAGTCAGCTTATTTTGAGATATCAAGAAAAATGACAAACCTATATATTAAGTTTATTTGCTTATACTTATATAAATTTTTATATTAATAAGCCATTTATTTAATTGTTGATTTGACTTTAAAGAAGGAAAGAAAGAGTAGTAGTGTTAATAAAATATAATTATATATCTTAATTGGTTTCCGAGTTATTATTAAGAATATTGTGTTTTTTTTTTGTCTTAATTCTATCATTTTAATTCATCATCATTGCTCGCAGTTATTAAGTATAGTCTGAATAAAATGGAAATTTTTTGTATTTTTTTTTTTTTTGGTACAAGATTGAAGTAAAGATAAGAGGGGAATATTGGCCACCTGCATAATGAGTCAGCATTTTCGTTTATTAAAAAGATTTATAAGAAGAAAGGTATGGATTTGGATAGTGATCTTATATCCTGTTTGGTTAGTCTGTAGGTTGCGTTAACTGCTCATCTTGTTTTAAAAACGAACATTAAAAATAAAACTTTGAGTGAAACGGAGTTTGGAAAGAGTTAACCAGGGTGGTTGATTAGAAACAGAAAGAATTGAAAAAAATAATCTGTGCACAAGAAAGTATATCATGGATGAAATGTGCAATCTTAAGTGCACAAAAAAAAAAAATATGGAGTAGAGATCATCTGAGTATACCAGACTTGTCATCCACAATAACTATGTAATCATGGTTTCTACTGCCATCTGTCTGTTGCAGGATTATGAGTTTGCCAAACACTGTAAAAGAAATGAAGAGACATTTGACTGTGCCTTAAAGTTTGATGAGAATATAACAGAGGACAAGATAGTTTTTAAATTTACACATATCAGTAATTATTTTATTGTTATATTCCCAGGAATCAAGGTAAACAATTTGTTTGTTTTTTTATTTTATTTAAATTATAATTTTTTTATTTTTATGTTTCTTGTAGTATTAATCTTATGACCAATTATGAACTTTTGACTTATTTTTTTCTTCTTATTAATGGATGCGAAAAGGCATATCCATGTATGTGCGTGTATACAATGATTCACAGACAATGCGAAAGCCAAATAAATAAGGGAAGAGGTATATAATTAATTAAATGTATAAAGTTTAGATTTAACCCATAGCCAAGTATTGGTGGAACCCTACAGGTTAATTATTTAGATAGATTTTCTTGTTTGTATTATGGTATTATTAGTATTTTTTTGTATTCTTATTATTCATATTTGGTGAAGGTAAATTTATAATATATTACAGGAAAAAGGATCAATTTTGTGATCTATTATTATTTCTTGTCTAAAATAAATCAATTTGTTTTTAAAATTACCTAGTTAGCAATCAATCATTTCATTAAATTATTTATAAAAAATAATAAATGAATGTTAGTAAAATGTGTCTATTTCTAATGAAGTCTACATTCCACTCCCCGTTGAGAGTTATTTTACATAGATAACACTGATCTAGTATAGGAAACTGCTATACTGGTAGTCTATTTGTACTTTATATATCCTTTCTCATTGCATAATGCTTTATTCATTGGATAAAAATTGGTACTTAAGGCTGATGATCAATATTAGCGCTAATAAATATGCCTTGAGGGAGTCAAAACATGAACTTAGGTTCCATATAATATTAGATATATGTAAGTTGGCTGGGATATATAACTAAAACAACATTAATTCAGTAATCTTAATTAAGTAATAACCTGTATATTTATACTTTACGTTTGTCCAATATAATACTATTAAATCGTGCTTTCACACTTCTAACGTAAAGCTATAATCTTAATTAAATAAATTTGAGAAATAATGGGGTGATATTATTTTAATATTGAACTATGAAATAATCCACATGTTTACATAAATAGACTAGTCTTGTCATTTAGCATATAAGGTTTGAATAATTTATCCAATCTGATACTAAATAATCTACAATAGAGAGAGAGAAAAAGATTTTAAAAATGCATTTAATAAAGTGACTTGTGTTGTTTTGTTGAATATATTATTTACTGAGAAATTTATATATGAGACAAAAAATATGTAGAATTAAATGCTTATGGAAGAGATAGATATAAGAACAATAAGTCAGGAATGTTGTCAATAAAATGTTATTTGGGATTGACAAATCTTATGGAAAGTGTGAAATAAAAATAAATGCTAATAAAACATGCAATGGAAATTGATAAAGTAAAATATTATGGAGAAGTAAAGTTATAGAATAGATTGATATTTTTGGATAACTGAAGATGAAGGTATGTAATGGTTAAACAAGTTTTTAATAAAGATAGGCTTTTTATGGCACCATTAAAATTATATCTAAGAAAAATATGTGTCAAATGTTTTGATTGAAATTTCTTTTATATGCAGTGGAAATTAGAAAGGATAAAAAAAAAGTGTGACTTAAAAGATGTGAATTTGTAAAAAAATGGAACGATAAGAAATATAGAAGTGTTGAAAAGTGTAAATAAAAAATTTTTTTGCGAAAATTATGATAAGAAAAAAGAACTGAATTAAGCAATTATAAAAAATGTATAGAAAAAGATGAAGAAAAGATATAAAAAGTGGAAATGCACTTCCTATTAATGCACAAATGGAGTGAGATTCATTACAAATGAGCAAAAATAATAATAATATTGCGGAGATTGATGATAATTCAGATAATTAATACAAGTTTACATTCCAACAGTTCCCATTGAAATGAAGACGTAGAGGATTTTTATATGGATCTACAAAATGCTTTTGATCAGACTAAATAGTATTTAAAAAGTATCATGGGAGATTTTAGTGTTACAATAAGTAAAAGATTGAATGACAAGATGCACATTATCCACAATATGGTTAAAGTGGTGAGACTAGTTCACATTAGGTTGTACAACTGGAAGTCATAGTATCTACACATGAGGCAAGTTGTCACAAAACAGTCAGAAATGTCAACTGCACCTACTTATGAGACAAGCTATCACAGTACAACTGAAAGTGATAGATAAATTTAGAAGCGTACTGAAGTCCCTTACGTTAATAGTTATATGACAACTAAACACTATACCAAGCTAATACTATCCGGCGATGTTATAACAGTTGTATATTTTGTAAATTAATTGTATTTATACGAGTTTGTGATTATTATAATCATGTATAAACACAGTAAAAAAGTTTAAATGAAAGTGAAATTTTTCTTTAAAAAATATTTAACAATTAATATTGAATGATAAAAGTAGCCCAACATATAATTACAAATATGCTTGTGTGTTTGAAAAGATTTTTAATAGATGTTTTACCAGTTCTTATTTATAAATTTGAGAGTTGGGTCTAGAGAAAAAGCAATACAGACTTTCAACCATGCAATGAAGTATAGAGACGCGTATATTAGGAGTAACAAGAAAAAAATTAAAAACAAAATACACGGATGAGAGAACAAATATTCTGACATCATTGAAAGAATTAAGAAATTAAAATGAAGTGCTAGAAGAAATGATAATAGATGGATAGATTAAGTTTTAAAAACTGGATTCCAAAGATTGTAAAAGATCAAAAAAGTGACCATTATGTCAGATATATATAGAATAAGGAAGTTGGCTGACGTGTTATGAAAAAGAAAAATTAGGCATCGAAGTAGCTGGATTAAATTTAGAGTGACCTCCACTCTGCAGTGGATAATATTTGAAAATGACGATAATAGGGAATACAGAAAGTAAAAAAAAATAGAAGTTGATAATCTTAATGAAAAAAGTAATTCTTAAGTATTTGAAAAATTGAATGAAAGACAGAAAGATTTTAGATTAATTTGGTATGTGGGACCTACTTTACCAGATATTTGATGCTAATGAGAAAAACTTGGACAAACTCTAGATGAAATAATATACAAACTAGAAAACTCGGTGAATCAATAAATAGATAACAGAAATTGAACTACATGGAGAAAATGCGTTGCAGCACTTAGCTCAACGACAGGAATTGACTTAAAATATAACAATAATATTAATAAAATAGTTGGCGAAAATTAATTTATTAAAGAAAAAAAAAGCTTACCGGTCGCCACTTGTAAGGTACAAATCCTGGACCAATAAAAGCCGCTTTCATAAAATTATTTAAAGTTAACACAGTCCACATAAAAAACACCAATATATTAATAAATCCTCCAAAACTTTCCAGCGGTGGCCACCACATCAAATCACAATACACAGTCATGTAGGAAATGCAGCCAACAATCCACAGGGTCAAAATAGGTCCCCAATGGCCCAAGCGCTTAAAAATGTACATACCTTAATACCTGAAAAATAAAAATATTAAATTTATATTGGGGAATTATTTGAATAATTGATTATCTCTATATATAATTAGATAAATATATTGAAAGAACATATAAACACTATAGGTCAATTAGATTGCAAAAAATTTCAGAAAATGAATGTATTAACCTAGTAATTAATAGAGTAGGTTCTGCCATATCTCCATTAGATGTCAAGATTTTAAAAATAAAACTCATAAAATAGACATGACAAATACTGCGAGAACAGTACTCATTTTTTTAGCAATCCGCAACTAATATTTTTTCTTACTTTTTAAAAATGCATTACAAAAATTGTTTTGAAGTTTATTAAAAAAATCAGTAAATTTATTACTAATTTTAAATAATTATAATAATTTTTGTCATCCTAAAAATAAAATAATTAATGTTTGAAAAAAAAAAAACAGTTAATGCGAGATTTATGTTATAAAATGGCGTCCTCTAATCCTAAGAAAGCACTTTATTTTTCTCCGACTGTAGAAGATGAAAAAAATACTGGTCTGTTATGTAATTTTTATAGTTGAACTAATAATATTTTTTTAAAAGATTATATTATTCATTAAAAGTATTATATTATGCATGTAATATTTGGATGAATTATTTCAGTCTGAATTATTCATAACTTAAATTGCTGTAAGAAAAAAATATTGAATTTTAATCTAAAGAAATGTAAGCTTATTTAACAAGAACCAAGGCTCTATCTTACAATGATTAAGTAAAATATTTGTGTGTGTATAAAAACTGCTCCCCGTCCATTTGGGAAAATGCGTAAAAGATATATAACGTTTCTTCGCCAAATATTTGTATATTTCACCAACATGAATTATTTTTATTATCAATTAATGTGCATTTTATTTTTGCCAAATGCTAGTTTTAGCAGTTAATTAGCATATTTGTAAGAATTGAGAAAAAAATGTGAAAAAACGTGACGAAAAAAATGTGTTTGATTGAACTATGCCTCCATTTTTATATTTAAATATTACTTTATATGATAAATAAATAAACAGGCAAAAACTCTCCATTTAGTAGTGCCACCTTGTGCTAACCAGAATAATCAATGGATGCCAGAAGGCTTGTGCATAAAATCCCTATATAAGAATTTTATGTACAAGCCTTCTGGCATCCATTGATTACTCTGGATGCACAAGCCTTCTGGCATCCATTGATTACTCTGGTTAGCACAAGATGGCACTACTATATGGAGATTTTGTGTTAATAAAGTATGTGTAATGAGATGGTGATCATATGGTGTTTAGTGGTTTAATGATAAATAAATGTTGCAATATATTTTAATTATTGAAATACAGTATTAATGTCTGCTCAAGTTAAAACATGTTAATGTTTTAGAGCAATATTACAAATCTAAGATTTCTAATTTTTGCAGAAGTTGCAGCATATTAATGTTTTTAGTGTAGTTATTAAAATGTGATTTCTAAATAATTAAAATAATAAACTCGTTAAATTAAAGCTGGCCTATTTATTTATGTGATTTTGTTACTTAGGCGGATGTGACCATTAAAATCATTCAATATATAAATCCTGTATTATCTAAAAAGAAAAATCACGAGTGGTTTTCTACAATGATTTTATTATTAAGGATTTGATTAATTAATATAAAAGAATTTTGTAAAAAGGATAAATGTTTAACATTGTAAAAATTTAGTTCTTCAATTTTTGTGCTGAATTTTTATTTTGTCTTGTGTTCGTTATAATCACTTGGAACTCAACTGTTATTATTACATTTATATAAATCATTAAATATATAAATTATTCCTGGATTATCTAAAAAAAGTATCATGATTGTTTTTCTGACAGTGATTTTATTATTAAAAAACACATTTTTTGCTTGGCAGAATAATAGATTAAATGTAGAATAGAGATATGAAGGCAGAAATTCATCAACTGACAAGAAGACTTTAAAATAATTGGTAGATTAAAATCACAAAGATCAAACTTCACTGATCTTATATATTTTTTTGATGCATTGAAAGTAACATTATGGACCTGAGAAATAGTATTACAATCTTATTAAATCCAAACTTTGAACAAATCTAAGGGGTATTTTACTAATCTTTTAAATAATATACAATAATTGATGAGACTTTTAATGATATATTCATATCTATTCAGTTCAATTTGGACAAAGATATCCTGCTTATTGAAATCAAAAAAGCTCCTAATCTTAAAAATGGAAAGACTACAAATACTGATAAAATACCTGAAAAAGTTAGTTTCAAAAATATTGGAATTTTTTAGAAATATATAACTCAGGAATTTAAGTTGCCTGATCATAAGAATGCATCTAATGTTGCAATAATTAAAAATAGAGGAAATAAATAAGATTGTAGTAATTATTATGGAATATCATTATTATTAACTACAACAAAGTTACTTTCAATGATTTTGTTGAATAGGTTGTTTCCAATCATAGATAAATGGTTATCAGAGACAATGTGGTTTTGGAGAATCAAGAAGCACTTGACAGGCAAATGCAAGAAAAGTTTTGGGAACAAAGATGTGGTTTATATATCGCTTTTATGGATTTGGTCAAGGTATTTGATTCAGTATATTGGGTGTATGGATTGATTGTCCACCAAAATTTATTCATATTATATAGCTTCTACATTATGGAATGAGACTATCTGAAATTAAAACTGGTGTTAAACAAGAATGTGTACTTGCCCTAACATTAATTTCAATTTTTATAACAATGATTTTAATTGTCAAATCATAATATGATATAGATTTGATGATGGAATTTTTAATATGAATCTATTAAAAGTGGAAACAAAAACATCTTGGATTCTGAACTTAGAGTATGCTGATGATTATGCTATTTTTGTTATTTCAAAAGTTGATTTGCAGGTTATACTTAATGTTTTGAATGCAACATATAAAGATTTGGTTTATTAATTAATTTTTAAACTTAAGTTTTTTATGGGATAGTAACAAAAAATTCTCAGCAACTTTTAGCTTAGATGGTTATCATCCTAAGAATATAAACCAATTTTAAAACCTTCATAGTTTTATTAGTAGAAGGTGGACTAAAATATCAAGGTATAACAGATTTCTACATGCTAAGCTGCTTTTAAGAAGTTGAAAGAGTATTTTATCAGTGAAATAACTACTGCAACTAAGTTAACTATATAGAACATATTTTAACTAATTTATAATCTGGAATACAATATAAAGGCATTAGTAAAGTTATATCTAAAGATGCTCTGTAAAATTTTAAATATACAATGTCAATATTATTAATATTTTATTTAAGGATGTTATTTTAAAAATACAATGGGAAGATCATAAAATTAATATGTTCTTCAACTTGCTGGATCTGGTATTATAAGTCCACTATTGTAAAATTACACCTTCATTGGATTGAACATGTAAATCAAATGACCAATGCAATACTTCCTAAAAGAGTGTTTCAAGGTGAACTTAAGCGTGGTTTTCATGGGAGAGGTAGACTGTCGACCTAATAAGGATTGTCTCAAAGATATTCTTAAGAAATACAGTCTCATTTGTTTCCATTTTGGGAAGATATGTCAGAGAATAGAATTCATTGGAGAATTATAATTAAACGTAGTATCACTGTATTTCATAAAGAAAAGTTTTCTGCTGAAGAAATTTAAAAATATCAAGTAAACAGAAAAATGAACCAAAATGTTCTATATGTGGATGTGTTTATGGTTCACAGATTGGTTTACATAGTCGTGCAAAACATTTCTAGAGCCTTTTTTTTTTTTTGAGATATGTTTTTACTCATTTACAAGTGGCTGTTTATTATTTATTTTATTTCTTACATTATTGTTGTAGTTATAGTATGTTTTGTATATTTGTAAATCATTATTTAAATTTATTGCAGCATTTACATAAAGTTTGTGTTTTACTCATGAAATATCTCTATCAAAAATTTTTTAAAGATTAAAATGAAAACCTTTTATTGTGATAGAAATTAATATAAGACCTGCTTGTATGTTTTATTTTATTAAATAGATGAATTAGAAGTTTGTTTGCAAGAGCCTAAAGTTAATATAATGAAGGAAACAAATTTATTAGAAGTTAAAATACATAATATTTTTGCAAATTTAATAATCTTTAAATAAAATTACTATAATTTAGTTGAAATTAAGAAAGAGTTAGTTAAAAAAAGATTAAGATAAATTCTATTCTACTATATTTAGATTTCAAAGAAATGGATGATAATTAAAACTTTATGGAGCTTATAATGGCCATACTCATTTACAGGTGGCTATTTATTATTTTATTTTAATCCTTATATTATGGTTATTATTTTAGCTGTAATATGTTGCATGTTCGGTATCGATCTAGTCAGCTATTTACATTTTGATTTTTTCTTTAATTTACTCTAAACGTTGCTTTGATGGGATGACTAATCAATCAATTGAAGAATTGTGATTTATCGTAGTAATACTATTTCGACTTAATTTATAAATTCAACGTGTAATCTAAAACCTCTTAGTATTAGTTTTCATTAACAGGTTTTGAATTTTTTTTTGTTTTTGCCAACTTTTATTTCTCTTTTCAATTTGTTATTAGGTTTTGAGAAAAGGGAAGAGGAAAGTGGAGGAGTGAATGAGAGATCGGGGACGAGAGGGGTACAATAAGTTTTCATGATTGATTTCTCATAATACTACATATCTAATATTGACTTACAAAATGTAGATAAATGTCAATCTTTTCGTATTTGTAATTGAAAAAAATCAGTTTGGAAATTTTGATTCTTCTTTTGTTTTTAGAATGTGTACCTAATATCTAGATTCTAAAGACTTAAAAAAATTTAAAAGGAAACAACATTTTCTTGCCCTACATTACAAAAAATATATATATTTCCTTTTACTTGTTAGAAATTAATTTTAAAATAAACTTTGTGCTCCATATTGTTTAAAATGTTTTTATTTGAAAAATCATCTAGAAACATTAGACTTAGGAAGTGGTGTTTATTTAAATTGTTGTATTATTATTTTTTATTTTTAATTTGAACAAAAAACCTTTACATTCTTCATTTAGAGACAATTTCTGGTTATCTGTGATGGAGAAAAAAAAAATAAGGGAGTTTAGAGCAATTTTGCATTATCCATGCACACGCTGTGTTCAAAACGATGTCTTTGATTTTTTGTGAAATCCAAAATTAAACAAGTATCAGGTGGGCAGTAATAGCAATCCAAAGAAATAAGAAAGAAGTTTTGATTTTAAGCTTTTTTGTTATTGTTGTTTCAAAGCCAGCAAATTTCTTTTGATTTGGATTATTTGATTTATACTTTGTATTGAATGTAGCTGACAATTATTGTTTTCATCAAAGTTGACAATACAAATCACTATCTTCCCCCCCCCTCTCCTCACTTTTAAAAAACCAATAAGAAAGAAGAAATCTAAAAAATTTTTAAGAGAAATAATAAAATTTCCAAAACAAATCTCAATTACAAATCAAAAAAAGTTGTTTGAAATTCTATATCAGTTAATTTTGTAAGTCAATATTAGATAATATTACAATTAGGAGAAATCCAAAGAAAACATGAAAACCTAATTTTTTCTTCCCTCTTCCTCCTCCCATTTTTTCAAAACCAAATAAGAAATAGAAAAGATAAATAAAAGTTTGCAAAAAACAAAAGTGTTGTTAATGAAAAGTAAGAAAAGGTTTTGGATTCTACTTTGAATTTATAAATTACAATAAATCGCCATTATTCTAAACAAATCTTCAATTGATGATTTTGTCATTCCAGCATTCTTTTGATGCCATAGCAGTGTTTAAAGAATAAATTAAAGAGAAAAAGTAGATAGCCAACTAGATTAGTGCTGTATTTTTAAGGATTACATTAAAAATCTTTTATCATGATAGAGATTAATATAAGACCTAATTGTATGTTTTATTTTAGTAAATAGGTAAGTTTTAGAAAATTGTTTGCAGAAGCCTAAAGTTAATGTAATGAAAGGAAAAAAATTATCAGAAATTAAAACACATTTATAAAATTTTTCCACCTTTAATAATCTTTGAATAAAAATTAGTATAATTTAATAAAAATTAAGAAAGCGCTAACTAAAGAGATATTACGATAAACTATGTTCTGCTCTGGTAATAGGAACTTTGCCAATTTTATGAAAATATTTTTATTTTCAAATTTAGATACAAATGAGCTCATGATGGGCAAACTTCAAATTGATTATGAAATAGAAGCTGGCTTAAAAAGCATGCAGAAAGGTAATTTTTTTTAAAAAGTTTTTTTTTATACATAATCTGTTTAGTATATGAATATTTGGATAAATTTTAAATCATTCATTTATTTATTAATTATAAAACTAATATTTTGATGTTTGTAATTCATTTTTTACAGGAAACGTGATGACAAAAATTTAATAAATAGTGAATTTATTTCTTTATAGTTATATAAAAAAAATGGGATAGTTACGAAGAGAAAATTTTCCAGGTTTATAATTTTGAGAATTGATAAAATTAGTAAGAAAAAATTATAGAAAATGAGTAGTAGTAAGAAAAATAATATAGTTATAAAAAAATTAAAATATGTAAATCATGAAAAAATAATACTGCATGGACTATTGTTATTGAATACAATCCTATAAATGATCAGTTGATATTAGTTTGATTTGAAACCCATTCAGTATTATTATAGTTTATTCCAACAATTGAAGCAAGTGCAGAAGTGATTAAAAAGTTTTCAGTCAGGTGTAGGCAGAAGTTGATGAAATTTTCAGGTAAACTGGAAAATGAGATTGGAAATGAAAAGGAAAAAAATGTCATTTTGGAAACAGAATGTAGCAAGATAACAAATGATAAACTTTTATGTATTAAGCAATTTTTTAAAAAATATTTTTTAAGTAGTAAAAATGCTGTCTAAATGCAAAGATATTACTAGATGGGGTTCGTATATGTCAAACTGATTATATTCTTGAAACTTAGTGATTGAAAATTTCAGTTTTAATAGAAAAAAGTTGCCCAGGATCATATTGTGGAACAAATCATTAATTACCTGTCCTATATAACCCAGAAAATATATCCATTGTTTTTAAGACTAACATCAGAAATCAGTTTGAGATTTTGAATCTCTAAAATGATGGAGAATCAAAATGAATTATGAATATAAGTGAAATAGATAATTAAAGAGGAATATTAAAAAAAATTTAAGTAGTGTGAAAGGCAGAAAAAGTAAAGTGAATGTCAGAAGAAACAAAAGTAGTTGCATAGAAAAGTAGAGAAGCCTAAATTAAAAAGGATGAAGATATTTTAAGAGAAATGAATAGGTAATTTCAAAGAGTATCTAGGAAAGGCAAAGAGCAATATTTGCATAGATAAATGTGATATAAAATGCTAATATAGATTATAATTGAAGAACAAAGATCAATTACAGATGAAAAAGTCTGGAAAAACTATACAAAATATTCATTAAAACATTTTTGATCAGATATCTTAAATTGAATGACCTTCAGTTATGAAAAATGATATCGGATTAACTATCAAATTATTTCTAGAAAGATAAGGCAACTGAAATTGATGATATTATATCAGACATTTTGCAGGAAACTAGAGAAATATTCCTAAAAGTATTGACTAAGTTAAGCGAATTAATCTGAAAAATTATTCATTGGTTTGCTGATTGGAAAGAATTTGTTTTTATTCCTATATTAAAAAAAAAAAAATTGGTTATTCCTATATTAAAAAAAAAAAAAAATTGGGAGATCAAATTTTTATATAACATGAAAATAAGATTCTGAAAATCGTACAGCACATATTGGATATATTGAAAGAGAACTACTATGAAATGGAAAAGGATGCTTAACATTAAAATTATGTCCTCAAATCATTGACATTTAACATTGCAAAAGGATATAGGCAATAAAAATAACTGCTAATCTATGTCAAAAAACATGTATAATTTGAATTACATCATATTTTTTGAACGATTGAAGAAATTAACATTCCAGATGTTGGAAATATTAGATGAAATTTTCATTACCTTAATAGTATGACTTATCTCTAGATTTTATCTGGAAATTTATTTGTTTAATCATAAAAAATGATTTCATGTGATAGTTGTCTTTAATTTTATAATTATAGAACCTTATTGCAGTTTTTAAAAGTTTAAATTTTCTTTTTCTTCAAATTCTTGTGAAAATGATATAATTTACATATTTTATTTTTAGTAATAACCTGTGGATTTATACTTTACGTTATCTTCAATATGATAATATTAAATTGTGCTATCACACTTCCAACGTAAAGATGTAATAACAAATAGAAAACTAAATTAAATGGCTGAGCGCTTTCAAGAAGATGTACTTCTTATATTCATAGCCAGTTGTTACAGCTTTACGTTGGAAATGTGATAGCACGATTTAATTTTATTTTATTTTTAGGTATTTGCAAACATTTTGTCCTATCTTTAAAAAAAAAAAGGAATTATTTAAACATGTTCTTTATATTATTATTAGATTTCATCAAGTTGAACATTGACTCTTGGTGATTTTATAAATATTTTTCCAGAATATTATATCTTTCATTTAATTACTGTTATGATGAAGTCCATCTATCTCATTACTAGTCATCCTCTTTTTTTTTACCTTTACCATCAGTCTTCCCAAGTATTGTATAATTTACCAAACATCACATGGTCATATCTGCTCTTACATGGAACATGCTATTATTAGGAGCAATTTTTATCACTCTAGTCTAGAGCCATTTTTGTAAACTTGAATAATGAATGTATATAACAAGTGCTATAATATCCATTTCTAATGTCAACATATTGACTGACCACTTTTGTTAATAAAGAATTTGGAACTATCTTGCATTCAGCAGTCTTCTTTTATCTTTTTTTTTTTTTTTTGCTATCAAACTAATAGCCTGAAATTTAAAATCATTTTAACATTTTGAATGTTTCAGTGTACATACTTCTCTAAAAATAGTTCATTCTTTAGGCTAGGATAGTATATATCAAGCTCAAATTGCAGTTCTCTGCATTGTTTAATGCAGCTCATGAAACTTTTGAAATAGAATCATGATATAATTTATATTAGCATGATATATTTATGTTTTGGTTTGAAACCATATTTACTTTATTCTTTTGTTTGTGACAAATTTATAATGATTATTTACATCATCAACTTCGATGGTTTTATTGTTACTGTTTTCTGATAATATAACACATTGTTCAAACTTACTATTTCAGTTTTTGTTTGGACTTCATCAAATGATGTTGTTATTATTTGTATAGTTTTAATTCAAATGTCATCGAATGTATTGATACTTTAATTTTCATTTTGTCTTTAGAATGCTACATTTTTTATTTTAAAAATATAAAACAATCATTCTCCTGAAAAAGCTCTTTACTAAACAATGATAACAAAAAATGTTAAGGTACAGAATACCTATTTATTAAAAAAAAAATTACAGATTCTAATCCTAATAAAGTTATATTAGATTCTGTCCACAATGGATGGGCTTTACCAAATGTGCAAAAGTAGTCATGGTGTTAAAGGAAAAGCTTTTATTGTTAAAAAATAAAATTCTTCTGCTAAATTTATAAGTTTTTAATTCTGTTGCCAATATTATTATTAACTTCAGTCTTATTTGTACTTTATGTAATCAAACTATCACAACACATCACAGATATATGGTATAATGTTTTTGCTCCAGTTTACATAGGCAATGTATTAATCATTACCAAAAGTGTTGTCACTAAATATAATTGAACAAATTATTCAAATTTTATTAATATCTCTTAATACCCAGTATTTAGTCAAAATTTGGATGACAATTTTTCTTTGACAATTCAATTCCATTGTCTTTACCAAAAGGGATCATACTTAGTTCTAAAATCACTATAATTAAAAGTGAAATGTTAATAATGAAATAATCTGTAAATCTTGGAGATCCGTTTAGACAAATGTAATATTAAGTCTTTTCAAAAGTTATTATTTTCTTCCTCATTAACATCGCTACCAAATTTATTTATGGATATTTTCCAATAGTTATATACTTGAATAAAAATTTTAATTTTTTTTTATTGATTATGCTGAGAAATATTGTTCCAATACATTGTGATTATTTTTTAATGAGAGCCACGTTTATTCTCAGATTAATATGGCTCTAGGTGCACTTCTTCTTTCAAATATGTAATTTGTCATCTTTATGCAGTTTTTATTACCAACAGTGGTTTTAAAATGATCAGAACCTTACCCCCAAATCCAATAGATAAGTTTCTTAATGTAAACCTTTTTGTAATAGTGTATTACTGTGATGAGCGCACATACTGTGGTCACACATGTACCTACAAAACATCCACAAATTAGAAATGTTAGGGTTGGAAAGAAAGAAATAAATAAGAAAGAAAAAACGAGCTTGGAAATTAACAAAACCAAGAAATGTTGAAAATTAGCAAAACAAAGAGAAAGAGAGGGAACTAGAGTTAACAAGATCGTTATCTTTTGCTAGTCAAAGTCCGAATTTTGATAAAAGTAAATATTAAATTATAATACTACCAGCATACGGTAGGAAAGTTAAAGCAGTAAAGAAAACATAAATAAAACATGTAGTAAAATATGATTTAGGAAAAGTAAAGTTTAAAAAAAAAAAAAGAAAAACTTCGATAGCGCGGAAAGAAAAACCTAGAAAATTAATATGTTCGAAAAGATAAGAATCTGGGCTTCAAAGTACACATTTGACGATAAACGAAATGCGGGTTTTATGGAGTAGAGTTAAAGCAAGAATTAGATAAAAAATAAATGATTATTAAAATTTAAATAAGAAATAAAGAAAAACATGCATTAAAATTTGTGTAAGTAATCAAAGAAAAAATAAGGAAATAAATAAAATGTACGTAGTGCGATAAAATCATATAAAATAAAGTTACATATGGCCGAAGGCATAGCATGGGAGGTGTCAACAACAAGTGGAAACAAAGAATCTAAAGGACAAAGACCATTGGAATGTTTTAATTAAAAAAAAAGAAAAAATTAGGTGGAGAGCTAAGGAGATTAAAGGAGAGATTAGAGCTTGAGACTTCGAGTCGACAAGGTGAAAAAATCGCGGCTCCAAGAATCAGCCGATATAGCTAACCAACATGACTTTTACCGTCGATATCTCACATAGTATGACCGGCTAAGGCCATCATGATCGCGGTCAATCCGGACTTCTGTACCAATGGTTCTGCAATAATGTAACAGCTACGGTAGTAACGCCTGCCTATGGACTCCTGTAGTGGCCCGACCTGTGATGCCTCGTCCTCCATGCCTTATTAACCAAGAAGCTACATCCTGCCAAATATAATCTACGACCGTCCCTCCTAAAGAAGTGGATAATCCACGTGACGGTCGACAACACGTCGGAATGAACTCAAAGACTAAACCCTAGGTAACTTAAATATTATTTTATATATCGTCAAATATGCACATAAATTCCATAGACAATGGCCAAATGCCTTTCATGAATGGTAATGACATTCTTTTGATAGACAGCTAGGCTGACGAGTTATAAATGTGACAGCATTTATAATGATTTCAAGTATTTATTTATAAGAAGTTCAAGTATTTATTTCCTTATAGCACTATAGAATTTAATATGTTTAATTTTTATGTTAATGTTTCTTATATCTTTTATTATCAAATTATTTGTTAGTATTAAAAATATATTAATTTATTTAAATCTGTCTTGTCTCGTTCTTCGCCACTCCACAAAATAGTCTAATACTAGGAGGGTAGAAATATTATTTCATTTTTTTTTGCATTCTTTTAGTTATGAAATTAACACGTGAAACGTTGATGGTGCAGGGTTTTATCCTGTAAAATTTATAAATTAGCCAAGCGCTGTAACTGTAATATCTTACAGCAGCTGGGAGAAAGTTGATTGGGAAAAATAATCTGGAGGTTATATCCGTATAGCATACAGATTCGGTCAAGTACGGAAATCGGCTCGTCTGTTTCCGTATTTCTCTCTGCTTGAGGTAGCGGAAGGTGGACGATTTTGAATAATAAGAATTCCCCATTACATATATAAGTGAAAGGGAAGTTGGAGCTTTTCGATCGTCCCGTGCCCGTTACAATTACGGAATTTGTTCATTTTCAAAAACTGTAAATCTTTTTGTAGTATTATAATACATAATGTAATAATCCTCAGTTCATTGAGGCAGCTTTTCATAAATCTTTGACTATTAAAATGTGATTATGCGTACACTATTTGCAGATGTATATGTAACTAATATTATGATCACAATAACTATAAAAATAACATTTATAACCACATGTACATTTGTTGATGAGTTGTATAATAAAAATTTTGTGAACATAACTCATGCTTAAGTTAGTTTAATAAATACATCAACATATTCTGTAAGAACTTAAAAAAATACACGGATTTGTTACAAACAAAGTTCATATATGTTTACAGATAACTTCATTAGGAAATTATTAATATGTTCTTTCAAATTTGTGTACATTATTAATCTCTCTTTTATTGAATGTATTTTTGAATTCATTTCTAACATTTTATTATATCTCTAACTTTGTGATGTTTTTAACTGTAAATAAATTTCTTATAAAGTAATGCATCTGAATTATCTGTTAAATAGATCCATGATTAGTAATGCTAAACTAGTAATAGAGTTCTAATTGGCTTAATATTTTAACCAATAATAGAGTTCTAAGTGGCTTAATATTTTAACCAGTAAATTAATAATTCTATGTTTTTTTTACTAATGAACAAAAAAGTCTACTTCATGCATTTACTTTTAATTATGAATTATTGAAAGGATTTAATATATAATTGAAGCTAGAATTATAAATATGCACAATGTGTCCCTGTGAAAAGGTGATTGGTTTTCTCTCCAAACTGCCTGCAATGCATCTTTAAATCAATATGTGTTATGGACAATTTAGCTATTCAATGCTCTCCCTGCCATTGTGAAATCTTGCGAACCACTTGAAAACATTATTGCGATTTATGATTTTAGTCATGGATAGTTTGAATCATTTCAGATATTTCAATAGCAGTTTTACTTAATGTTACTGCATTGTTTCGTGGGATAAAGTATGAAACCTACTGTCACATTTCATGTTGTAACTTGTGATCCAAGCTAGTATTTTAAAATTTTGTGGTTAATGCCAAATTGTGTCATCTCGTAACAAATGCTATTGATTCTGAGATGGTGCAAAAGAAAACCAGTTATCTTTTCACTGAGATATGCTGCGTGTGTATGTGATAAATAATAGCTAACTTCATAACAAAGGTATCTTTAAACAAGAAAAACATTGCAGAATAAAATGTTCATAAGGCTTTCCAGCTACTAGAAGGTAATTGGGTAAATAGTTGATATGATTTTAGGATCACTGTTTGAAAAAAAAGTCCTAAATTTGTTTGGAATCTGGAAAATTTTCCAAGTTTTTTTGTAACACAGACTCGAACCCCAGGTTATGCACATAGCAACCTGGGTTTTCAAATAATCACTAGTAGTCAAACAACTTTCCAATGATTTTTTTTCTTTGAGGGAAGGGTTGTTTGAGAAATCTTTGCTTTACAATGGGTTTTTTTAAAGATGGTTTACCTACTTATGTGTATATATTTAATTTTACAACTATGGCTTCACTTATATAAGAGATCCTTTCAATGTTTCAAAAACAACAACATTAAATATTACTATGTATTGCACAAACTTTGTCATTTGTGGGATATTACTCAATACGCTGATTAAACAGTGACGAGGATTTTAAATTTTGCTTTCCAAATAAAAAAATTGTAAACTTATTTAACATTTTCTTTTATGTGAAAAATTTTCATTATTTACATATAATTTGAGGTATGATAGGCCAATATCTTTGTACTTTTATGCATAATACATAAAATAAAGTATGATAGCAAAAACTATATATATTTTTTTAACTTTAAAAATCTTTTCTTTTTTTTTTTAGAGTTACATGAACAAAGGCTAGTAAGATTAAGAAAGAAACTCGAAGTCATTAATGCTGATGATTGGAAGTTCACTCCAGCAGAATCATTAATTGGATTATAATCATAGCATTTTGTATTTATTTTCACTTATAATGTATATTATTTTAATAATTTTTTCTAAAAAAAGTGTCCACACTTAATTTTGTAATTATGTATAAACAATAATTTATTATTTAATTATATAATGACCTGCTTTTTTTACCATGTATTTACTTCACTGGACATAGGATTATGATATCTTCTTCTTAAGATCTTAATTGTGCTGATGACCATTGAAATTTATTAAACTTTTCCTGTATTTGAATTTTTTAGCTATGTTGCTTTTTTTCCTCTGGAAAAGTTCATGAGACTATTTCTGCAAGTGGTTAAGATAGCTTCATCGTTATAAATTTAATAGTAAAGGGAGGCCTTTAAAGAACTAATTGTCTAGTGAGACAGAATAATTTGTTAAACATTTATGCTATAGCAAATCATCTAATTCTCTTGTGACATTAGTAATTTGTTTTTTACATCAAAATGGATTATTAAATGTTATTTATAACCTCTAATACCACAAACTTTATTGGATTTTCTTTCAGATAAAACTGAAGTTAATCAGAAATGTTTATATAGTTACAATTCTGCTTTGTTTGAAACGATCTATTGTTTAGTCATTCTAAATATTGTTACTGTGAATAAGTGTGAATTATGTTGGAAGTTCTGCTTCCTGGATTATTTTTTAATCTTGAAATTTAATACTGTCTGGATTCATTTCATGGATTTTTGTTTTTAGTCATATTAATATAAACTATAGTTTGATAGTTTTTGTTATATTAGTGACCCCCCCCCCCTATCCATATATACTTATTAAGCTAATTTTGAATGTTTTAATCAATAACAAGTGTAAAATCTTTTTTTTAAAAATATATCTTCTTCAAAAATTTTTAAAGTAATTAACATGTAGTATTTAATTTACTTTATAATTTAACTTATATTATTCATTTCTCTTCTGAATCCAATGATCTTGAAAAATTGTGTCTCATATTCATCCCTCTTCAATTTTTTTTTTTTTTTCTCATGTGTCATAGCATCAGCCAGGAAGCGAACCCGGGACAACTGCTTGTAAAGCAGCCGTCGCTGACCTCTCGACCACCAATGCTTGACCCCTCTTCAATTTATTTTATTTTAAATGTCTCAATTCATCATGTTTTTTTTAAAATGTAATCTCATATTGACATTTGCTAATTTTTCCAGATTCTGTATTATCTTCAAGATGTATTTTAATAGTTTCTAAACTTACTGTGGATCGATATTATGTTCATGCATAAATTCTTTTTATTTTATTTTGTGTGTTCCTTCTAAAAAACTTTCAATTTTTATCTAATAACTTTTTCCAATTCATCATATAATTCTTGCTATCGGTTTGATTTAGATTTATGTTGACTGTAATCTACAGAATACCACATTTTCAATATGCTTTTTTCCATAGCTCTTCCATCTTAATTTTAATTAGGTTTAAAGTAGATTATTTTGTCTATTTGGATTGATTTATTGTCCTACTTCAGTACTGAAATAACTTAAAACAACTGTTGAAATAGTTTATCATTTGCTTTTTCTAACATTATCTTATTTGGAGATATAAAAAAAACTTAATGCAAACATTAAAATGGAGTTGTTATATTATAATCAGTACGAGAACTATAAACAGGCAAAAACTCTCCATATAGTAGTGCCACCTTGTGCTAACCAGAGTAATCAATGGATGCCAGAAGGCTTGTGCATAAAATCCCTATCTAGTGCCTACTCATCCAATATCCCCAGACTAGTTTCTGGCTTGTGGCCTTCATCAGTAATAGTTATGTGCTAGCATGAGATGGTGATCATGTGATATGAGAACTATACTAATAGCTCAGCCATCAGAACTATGCATAATTAAATATAGATAAAAAATTCCTAAAAGTCGGTAATAAGCAGCGGCATTATTAATAAACAGACTATTAGTGAATGATCTGATAAGACAAAAAGATGCATAAACAAGTTTTACTAGACAATACCTGTAATATATCTCTCTCTAATTTAGAAGCGGAATTTAAGCATGAGAAAATCAACCACACTTGATGGTAATGTGAGCAAACTTCTAAAATCATTTTCTATTTGTACTCCAGACAGCTACTTATATAACTTTTTTTTGCCTTGACTACAGATTGAGATTGTTGATAGTGTAAGGGTTGATTGTTACCTATTATAACTTTATATCCTAACAATAATTCATCACTTATTTTCATTATCCTAATTATATGAACTAATTGCATACATTTCACTTGATAGAGAAATTTCATCATATATTGTTTTTACAATTTTTAAAAAGTGTGTGCAATATGCTAATAATTGAAGTCACTAAATTGTAGTATGTCAATTACTTCAGATTAAAAGCATACATTGATTTGAGTTTAAAAGAGTGATTAAAATCTATCTGGAAAAAGTTGTAAGAGTCTGGTTCTATTTCTATCTAATTATTGGTTGATTTGCTCAGCGCTTATATTTTGCCTCTTTCTGTGCAGAGTTATTACCATTACCTGATTGAATGCAAATGATGAAAGTCAAGTGTTATCAGACATTGATAATATTTTTAAAAGCCATGCTAATGCAGTACAGAAAGCAAAAGAAAGTATTACATTTTTGGGGATACATCTTGTAGCAGTGAACAATCACTATAATTAATACTAATGATAGATATAAATACTCAATATTTGTATTAACAGCATTTTACAAAAAAGAATTTAATTATAATAATATATAATAAAATTTTCTGAATAAAAAAATTTTTTTTTGTTCCACTTTTAGTGTTTTACACAATTAAATGTAAATTAATTCAATGAATTTGACAAAAGAAAATGGCAAACAATTTTTGAAATGTCTATTTAATAAATCTTGTGTTAAAGATTTGCAGAAGTCTCTACTGTCGTTTTTTCAGGCGCATAGTTTTAAGGTTGTAGCCTTAATATATATTATTTTAAAGTAACAAGTATGGGCTTTATAAATTATTTTACGTAAAATGAAATTTGTTTTTGGAGGTGAAAATTGAAATGAAAGAGTAAATAAACTTAATCTTGACTTTGCTTAATCTTATTAGATGAATTTACAATGGAAACATTTTATATATCTAAGTTTAATATATGTATTAAAGCAGAAAAGTACTGATTTTGTGTAGTCATGAATGAGCTAATTTCAGACTAGATATTATTCCTCTTTTTTTTTTTATCACAGCTGATACCTAATATAAACTTTAGTAACTAATATATATTGATGTCAGATTATAGTCTTTAATAAATCTCAGTTCACTGTTGTTCTATTCAATATCCTAGATTAGTTTCTAGTTTATCATTTTTATCAGAGGAGCTTTGAATCTTGGAACAGTGTGCCTAGATCTTTAGAATCTAATGTTCCTTCTTTCTAACAGCCATCATTTACTATCAAGCTAGTAGCCCATGTTGAAAAACATAAATGTTTTCAATCTAAGGCAACTTGCTTGTCTGAAACCTATTCAGTATCTATATATTATGGTGTCCTTAGTTTTGGCCCTTCTATCCTGTGGCTAATTGATATAAAAACAATATCACTCATTACTGTTTCATCAGTATACTTTTTTTCACCACAACTATGCCACCTAGTAGATGCTTTAGTAACTGATAGATGCCAGATGATAGAGAACTATCATCTGATGTTTATTAATTGCTGAAACTTTGTTAACATGATTTCATACATATAATAAATAATCAATAACATTAACAATCATTAGAGAAATATATATGTATCTTCAAATTAAGATATAAAAATCTTAAAAGGAATAAAAAATTAATACCTGCATTATTTATTATAAGCAAACTACGAAAATAAATAGATTTAATAGCTTGTTCTACAGGAGCATAGCAAATACAAGAATATAGGGATGCCAATGAGAATTGATAAGATTTTTCATATGCTGTTGATCAGATTATAATAGAGGAAGAAATGAATATTTAGATTAGAAAATTAAATGTGAAATAAGAATAGGAAATTGGAAGTTTTATATATCAGATTTTAGCAAAAAGTCTATCAAGTTATAATTAACAACAAATAATAATTAAATTTTAATACATAAGGGATGAAGTATTACAAAAGCCCTGAAGTAATATTTTTAGGTAGCTAAAAAAAAAAGATATGTGGGACTGATATAAAGAATAATACTATATTGAATGTGTAGGATTGGAGTAAAAGAAATAAAAATTATTGCCAGTAAAATGGATCTTTTAAGAAAATAAATCTAGATTATATAAAATGAAAAGTGGTTTGAGAACAAATTTGGTCTAGATACACCAGAAATATGGCGGAAGACAAACTTTTGTATAAAGTATAATAGAATATTAAAATTGATAACATCTGACCTATAATGTGATTAATCCACAAGAATTCATATATAAACCAATTTTAAATAGGATTTGCAACAAACAAAATTTTAATACACAATAGTTGTATATGTGGAATATTTTTTTAACAAAAACTATTGTTATATTTTCATCAATATTAAAAATTTTATGATATTAATGGGTAAAAAGTGGCTTCTAGATGCATTAATTCCAGCTTTAAAATATAGTCCTACGTGACAAAGATTAAAGCCAGAAACTTATCTGAGGGTGAGAGTATTTAGCATTGTACCGTATGGCATTTTCTGATTATTCAAGCCAATAGTAATTGGCTCTAGATTAAAATAAAGAGGGCTTCTCTAGGACATTTTATTTTTCAGGTAAAAATATATAATTAACAATTTTTAATATTACTATGAAAATGTCTAATATATATTGTGAAAGTCAAATAGGATTCAGAGAGTAGTCAATTTTTACTTTCATGTAAATGTTTTGTATTAACTAGCTTGTGAATGTACATTTAATCAATAATGATGGTTACATTCGTTTGTTATAGGCCATGGTTCAAACATAGAAATGTTGAACGAGATTGAGGTATTAATGTAAAAAAAGTGAAAACTAAAATTATTGCGTATGAAAAATGAAATATTTTAACTTCATTATAAAAAAGAATAAAAATATATATAACAGCTATTAATATATATTAATAATTAAAATAAACATTCATATAACACTACAATACTATGCAAACATCAAAATTTTACTAAAATTCTTCCACAATCATGGTTCCATCTATTAACAAACACATTTTCAAGTGGAATTCAATTAAAACATATATATACAGTATACAAAACAAAAATAACCTTCCCATCATTCACTTCAAAAAACAACTTCCTTTAACATCAAAGGATGTCTTCACGAGATTATTGGTCTCTGATTCAAATTTTATTATGCTTCTTTTACTCTTCTTTTCAATTCACTTTTTTCATAAAAGATAACCTCTGCATTGTCAAATATTCAGTTCATGAATATACAAAGCTGAGTTTTGATATCTATTTTTAATTCTACTCTTATGAACTTTAACTCTTTCATTAAGACTTAAGTATATAAATTTTATGACAACTACAAGGAATCTTTTATGAAAAACGTGAATTGAAAAGAAGAGTAAAAGAAATTGATGATAAAATTTTTATATCTCCTAACTTCAACTGTTAAATTTGAATTTAACAGTTGAAGTTAGGAGATATAAAACTTCTGAAAATTGCTGGAGCAATCGAAACTGTAAAAGAGTGGCAAATAAAGCATTGTATAACAGTAGTAAAGTGTATTATATGGTATACATTTGGCAATATAATAAGATAGTTATTATACTTGAAGAATATTTAACTTCAAATGTATTTTTCAAAATGATTTGAATATCAACTTTTTTTAAAAAAAATTGTGGAGTTAGTAGTTTTTTTTTCTTTTTGTATTTTCCAATATTTATATTTTCAAACCGAATATTGAGTGAACATCTTCCAATCTGTTCACTCTGATTTCTATATATAGTTGTTTCCTTCACATTTCCAGTGACGAATTGATTCATGTACCAAGATAGTGACCACGAACGTAATTGGTGATCCATTGGCAATTTAAAATTTTCATAATTGGATTTCTAATAAAACAATCATTTACAAAAAACCGATGATAATTTGTACAAAGAAAAAATTTAAAATGGCTTCCAAGATTGTTAGAAAAACTTAATTTCTTGCATTAGGTATTATTTTTATTACTGACATTGAGTGTTACACTAAACAAATCTCGTGTTTATAACTTTTTTACGATATATTCAAATTTCATCTAAAGTTCAGTATATACATTATGCTTGTAGTCAAATATTAGTTTTATTTATTTGAAAGTATATATATAAATAACATTACACTTTAGTACAAAAAAATTAAAAGTTAACATCAAGTTGAGATGTTAAATAAAAAGTTAAATGTGATTATATATATATGTGTGTAAAAATGTTAGTTTAAATTTTTCTTGTTGCATGTACGTTTAATTAACCCATTTAAATATCTCTTGGTAAAATGATCATGAAATGGCAAATTTTACTGAAAGGTAATCTCGGTGATCTTTTTTCTATTGTTAAAAATGGCTGGTCTGACTTTAATGTAATCTCAATTTCATTATTCTATCAAATAACCAATTTTCAACTTTAGTAACATTTATTTCTAATCACATTTAATGGTAAGGTTGTAATTACTTTTTAATTCCCAACCTTGTATAATTTTTTGTGCAATTAATTTCATATTATATAGTGCTCCAGTGAAAACATGACTGGTTCTCCAAGCTCCCTGCAATGACATCTTTGAATCAACATATGTATTAAGTTAGTGACCTAATCACAACAAAAAATTTAAGATGCTAGTATATCTGAATCACAAATTATGAAATGTATATTTCATACCTTTATAAAAAAACTCACAATAAAATAATGCACTAACATTAAATTGAGCAAAACTACGGAAACATTTGAAAAGATTAAATTGTGTGTGATAGTGAGAACCATGAGTTGGACTATATTTTCAAGTGGTTAGCAAGATTTGTGATGACAGGGAGAGCATTGAAGATAGTCCATGGTCAAATGCACCAAAAACAATTGGAAATGAAGAAAATATACAAGTTGGCAAAATTGTGGCTGATCATCGTAAATCTAAATCATTGAGAAATTCACTGGCATTCCCAAAACCAGTCCACATTTTAAGATTTGAAAAACAGATATGCGCATATTTTATGAACTTGACAAATCAACCAAAATGATGCCAGAGGAGCATTGCAGACTACAGATCCATATTCTTGCCAAACATCGTAATGGATGAGACATGATGTTTGTAATATGAATCAAGAGCCAGAATAAGTACTAAAAGGAGAAAAAAAACACGAATGCAAAGGAGCCAAATCAAAATGTTTAATTCTAAAGGCATTATTCATCACGTTAATACATTCCTGAAGATCAAACTGTAAGCACTACTATTTGTTTTTAAATTGTTTTGTGTGACTTGAAAACCACGATAAAAGTTAATTTGTTCATTATTGCATGATAACAAGCTAACCCATTGCCAAGATTGTGCACACGATTTTGGCCAAAATAAAGGGCTGTTGAGCATCCATTCTATTTTCTTGATTTAGCTCCTACTGACATCTGTTTTCAAAATTAAAATTGGCCATAGAAGCATATCATGATTGAAGATATCTAGAAATTTGAGTTTCTTCAGCCAATCAGATTTCATTACCTTTTTACTTTAATTAGAACTTTACCAATGGTAAATTCCAAGCATTTTTGTCCATTACAAAAATTTCACTCTGTAACATTAAAATGCTAATTCATAAAGAATACAGCTTAAATCAGCAGTTTAGATTTGCAAACCTTTAAAGTTGGCAGCTAATATGTTAATTGCAAAAAAATGTTAGAACTCAGTTTATCTAGCAATTTATGTTCATTTGAAACAAATGATAGACAATTCAGACATCTAAGAAATATTTTGTAGAAAATATTGCCTGTTTAATTAGCAATTTATATTGATTTTGATATTATAAATTAGTTTTTCAATCAAAAAGGGACATTATTGCAAGATAGCATTAGTATCCATAGACATCAGAACGATAAATTATCACCCTGTGGGATAATTTCCAGCTATTATAAAGCCTGCAGTAGTCTATAGATTGGCAGAAGTGGAAATAAAAAATATTGATTGAATGTTTGGAAGTTAGCTGAACTGTATTACCTTTTAAATTCCAAAAACTTTATTTGATTTTACTTGTTGCTTAAATTGTGGTTTAAAAATCAAGAGACATCATAACAGCAACAAATCGTAATTTTGTAGTCTCTAAATCATCCATTAAACATATAATGAACTGATTTGGCTATTATATGTAATTGGTTCCTTTTCTATCAGCTATCCTAGTATGCAATATCATCATTTGTAAGAGCAGATCACTTCTAGTTTTAATTTGATAGCAAGAGTATACAATGTTAGTCTATACTAATCTACTAGTGATAATTCTACAATCATTTTTAATAGCATAATGCAGGGGTCCCCAACCTTTTTGCACTTAAGAGCACATTGTATAATACCAGCCAGGTGGCGGGCACCATTTATTTTTTCAATGTAAATTTATAGTCGGATATTGTTAATAATACACATAATGTACAAAAAAATATTTATTTCAAAAATAAAGTATAGTATGCCCTACAATATAATACAATAATTTATAAGAAATTTTAAAAATTAAATTTATTTGTATCAGATAAATAATTTTTTATCATATTCGGATAGTGGCGGGCACACACAAAATGATCTGCGGGTGCTATGGTACCCACGGGCATAGGGTTGGGGACCCCTGGCATAATGCATTGCATCCCCATCTCTTACAGATATATTTTAAACTATTTCCAATAGATTTCTCTCTGAGCATATAGATATTTAATGATGACTATAAGTATTCAATCAAATGTTATCATGTGCTAGAAACTTATGGGACCCAGTAAACAGTCACTATATATATATATACTAGAACATTATTTTTAAAAATGTATTGTGTTTATATGCTCTACACACTAATGGCTATATGATTGTCTAATTAATATAGCATTTTCAAAATAAGTATTGTTTACATACTATCATGTATTTTATGAATTTCACTTCATTTATTCTTTCTGGTTTATAATTTATGTAACACTAATTATGTTTCTACCTTGCTTTTTGTGTATATAAAATATTTATTTTAATCCTTATTGTTATATTATGCATTCCATATTAAATCTTTGTTTTAACAATATTTTCTTATCAGTTTATAACATTCTATGGCATCTTCTGCTTCCCAATCATCATACCATTCTGTCCATCCATAAATCTTGCAAATTTCTCATTTTCCTATCCTCTCTTGTCGATTCTTTTCCTTGGCAGTATCCAGATTATGTAATCTTTCCAGAGACATTCTCTGTACATGGCCAATTAGGTTGTTCTGTTCTCATTTATTAGTTTAATATTATTTCTCAAAATTCTTTTATTGCTTGTGCAGCTTTCTCTTTGATTTTCCTGCAGATCTTTGCCATTAATCCCATTTCTTTTAGTTATCAATTTTCTTTCTTTCAACTGCCAAACCTCATTTCTACCCAGTACAATCTGTTGTTCTCCTGTGTTAGTTTTACGCCTAAATACTTATATTTCAATCCATTGTCCCTCTTCTAATATATTCTATTATGTTCCTCCAATGCACACGTTTTATATTTATTTCCATGCACCATTTTCTATTTCTCTATTCATTTTCTAGCCATATAGATCATTTTATTATCTTTTTTTTTTTAGAATTTGAAAAAATTTGTTAGTATAAGTAACTGATATTTATAGCAAATTTAAATTTCATATATTTGGAAAATCATTATTTTCAGAATTATTATCAATATCTTTAAAACTTGAATAGTCTTCTTTTTTCCTTTCATTTTTAAAATGATCTAGACAAATATTAATCTAGTTTACTACAAATTTTTCTTTAGTTTATAAACTAGTCATATTTTTTTTTTTTCACTATAAGAAATATTATAAATTAATAATAAAATGGTTTTATTCTTTTTACTTAATGCCTTAATTGACATTATAAATTCCTAAAAAATGTTATGAACTACAACTATGGTTAAATATTCCCTCTTATTTGTTGGATATGTCATTCTTAAAAACAGTAAAAAAATATATAGCTATTCTAATATCATTGGATACATTTTCAATTTTTCATTTAAAATATCTATGTATTGTCAGATTAAAAAAAGGTGTATGTACAATGTGTGCTCACACACATACTTTAAGATTTGAAATACAGGCATTCGTTATATACCTGGAGCTTAATTGTAAATATAGGGGATTTGACCATTTAGTAATTAATTTACATCAATATTAACAGTTAAAAATATTAAATTTACATACACACTGTATAATTCATTCATGGAGTAACTAGTCTAAAATCCATATACCAAGACAAACTCCTATATAGTCATTTAATAAACTTGTAAACAATCCTATACGAATTTGACTTGTGAATTATTATTATAAGAATATATATTTGGATTCCGCTGGTCCATGAATGAATTATATATTCTCAGTATTTTGTATTTAATAGAAATTGTTTATTAAAATGATTAATATATATATAATTAATGCTGTTTTACTGACTATAATCTTCATAGTTATTCCTCAACATTCTATAGCTTTCATTTTTGAGTCTTAATATTCATAGTAATGGATTTAAAGATTTACTAGACGAAAAACTACCACCTTACATTATGTAGTTTCTTTGTTTATTAGAAAATGCATATTAATTTTTATCAAGGAATTATTTTAATAATTTCAATAAATGTGTAAATAATTAATCATTCTTTTATAACATTAGAAATTACTTTCATTTACCTTTAGATGAAGACTTTAAACTTAATAAACATCAAATTTACCTATAGTATCCTTTATGTTTGTCTCAGTGAAAAGATTACTGGTTATCTCTTTGAGCTATTTGTAGCACCATCTCTGAATCAATGCATATATCATGCAGTGATAATTTAGCTATTCACCACAAGCATTTAAAAGCACTAGCATGTCTGGATCGGAAATGATAACCTATTAAACGGTAGTTGGGGAGGGTGTGTACTCCCGCCATTAGATGGCGCTGCGACATCATCAACAACCGGCCTGAAACCTGCAAGTGATAAATTTATTTACAAAAGTGGCTCAAAATTAAAATAAAATATAAAAAAAGTTACAAAAGTGTCTAAAAATTCACAAATAAAAAAAAAAAAAGGTACGAAAGTGTCTAAAAATTGACAAGTAAAAAAAAAAAAGGTTACGAAAGTGGCTAAAAATTGACAAGTAAAAAAAAAATGTTACGAAAGTGGCTAAAAATTGACAAGTTAAAAAAAAACAACCAAATGCTATGAAATTGAACTAAAAAAAATAAAAAAGCGAAAAAGGTACAAAAGTGTAAATAAATTTATCACTTACAGGTTTCAGGCCGGTTGTTGATGTCGCAGCGCCATCTAATGGCGGGAGTACACCGCCTCCCCAACTACCCATTAAATATGATAGAATGTTTTGTACCCTTACCAAGGTTTATTTAATGTGCTAACATTAATTTTGTTTTAAATTCAAAATGGTAATGAGATCGTGAGCTACAAAAATATTTTGATTCGATCATATTAGTGCCTTAAATTTAATAATACGATAACTCAGAAATAGCACTCGCACTCCTAGGAGAGATAACTAATCACATTTTCATTGGAATACTCTGTGCACAGACACTCCCTATCTTTTTAAACTTTCACTCTATTATGATCTTATAAGTGCAATCAATGCTCAATTCACTCATATTTCAAATCTGATCCAGATAGTTAAATGCACCTTAAGACTATTATTTTTTTTTTCACTGAATGCAGTATTTAAATAAAAGAGTGAGAATTGATTGTAATTTCTAGAAATAGAGGATCATGGTTTCTGAATAAGAAGAGATGAAGGATTAAAAAGATAGTGATTATCATGAAATTATTATATTTTTGTGCCTTAATAAATTTGAAGTCTATATTTAAGGTTAAATGAAATATAATAATTTCTTATTTACTAAAGAATAATTAATAATATTCATGTATATATTTATTGAATAGTAATTGTTATGAATCAATGTTTGTTAAAAAATATACTTTTATAAAATTAATTTGTGCAATGTATACTCGTAAATACCAAGCAGCATATAACATTTAAAAAGCTATGAAAGACGTGGCCTAAATAGCCTAATCTGGTTGATTGAAATACTTTTTAATAGCTATTAGCATGTTTTTTCCTCCAATCTATGGAGACATTAAATTTAATTTCTAACAATAATTATAGCATAAATGCAATAGGAGCAAACTTATACTGCAGTTAATCCTAAATATTTGCAAACATTATAATTTATGAATTGCAAACAGCATTTGTATATTTAAATTTTTCATTAATATATGAAGGTCTGAATAATTATACATATGTTTATAATTATAAAAAAGGAAGAAAAAAAAGGCAAAAATAATGAATATAAAATATTGAAGTCAACTTTTATCTGTATCCTGTTTTAAAAATATAACATACTGGCTTAGATTTGAAAATTTACTTATGATCAGACTCTGCTTTTGGGACAAATATAAGCTACTAAGACTGTCCCAGAAATACAGGGATAAGTAAAGGTCAAGCATTGGTGGTTGAGAGGTCAGCGACAGCTGCTTTACAAGCAGTTGTCCCGGGTTAGCGGGTTCGCTTCCCGGCTGATGCTATGACATATGAGAAAAAAAAAAAAAATCTTACTATTGAACTCATGCATCAGATTGTTTTACTGATCTATTTCTTTGTGAGAAATTATAAACAAAATCATTATCTTTAAAAAAAAATCCTATTTGCAGTGATAACGCAACATTTTTTCAGCTTAAGATCATTTGAGTAAATACTGTTTCCTATTCCACTTTGGCCACAAGCAAATTGTTGGATTGTGTCACACTGAGTCTTGATTTTGCCAATTATTCTAAGAAAAGACAAAAGTGTCCGTACATATCTGCATTTGAATAGGATTGTTCTAATCACGAATAGCTAGACACTCATCATTTACCAACCAATAGTGAATAGCAAATAGATTAGGTTATTAAATGGTCGCCTGAAAAAATTCGGAAATAATTTGATAATTCTTCAGCCATTTAAATTTGTAAAATCAAATTTAAATAGAAAGATTTATCTATAATTAAAACAAAATATAGTTAAAAATTGAGTTTATTAAAAAAATTTATCATACATAATTATTTTATAAGTGGCAGTAGTTTATTTGTATGAGTTTGTGTTAAGAAATTTAAGTATTTTATTGTTTTGATTTTGTGTAAAGAAAATATGTAATATTTAATATCATACACATTTCAACAGAAGGATAGTAAAGAACAATAAAAAGAAATGACATGACATTCAATAAAATTTCAATTAACATATATACATGATGTTTAGTATTTTCCATAAGCTAATATACAGGATCTCTATATGAAGTTACATAACATTGTTTATTGTTTTCAAAGGAAAACCACTGTTCTTATCACCAATAGTTTGTTTTGTTGGAAGAGTATTTTTATCCAAATTATCAAAATATTTATGGAGTAGAGCAGCTTTGGCAGAAATGCGCTGAACTGGGTCATAGACTAGCATTTTCTAAAAAAATAAAAATAAAAAACAGCAAATCACCATTTGATATTTATATAAATATAGTATAAGCATACTTTAAAAACATGATTATATCTATAAATTGTTTTCAAAATATCCATCAAATAAAAGACAAGAACAAAAAAAAAACTTCAGATGTAATATTTTTGTGAGTCATTTTATGACTAGGATAAGATTTCACTGACCAATTTAAATTTGTCATATTTATGCTGACTTAACATTTGACATATAATAAAAAACAATATTTATAACTATATTCTTATTCTCAAATGAAGGAAACTAAATTTGTTGCCAAAGATTAATAAATATACAAAGCCATTTATTTCTAAGAACACCGAAAGGATTCTTACATACATAAATAGCAATATAACAAACTTAAAATCTTTATATTGAAAATAAATAATTTTGCTTTAACATGTGATAAATTTTAATAATTTTTTAAAATGATTTTTAAAGGCTCCATGTGATATAGTTATGTATTGACACTTATATGCCAAATATGTGTGACAAAAAATTGCAAAAATGACATGATATAGATTAAAATTACTTTGTAATTATTATTTTTTAATAATGAAAGTATAATCATTACAGATTAAATTAATCTTGCATATTTCAATATGATGAGCAGATTAACTATTTGTTAATGGTTTTTTTTTTTAATTCCAAAATTGTATATTGCAGTAAGATTTATTACAGAAATAATTAATATTTTAATTTGCGAAGCGCCAATAGTTGAAAATTGAAATAAATCGAGATACTGCCAAATTTCTAGCGCTCGTTACAATACTTAACTGACAGCCAATCAGATGTCAAGGATAGCTGTCCAAATGACATCCAAACCTAAACACACAACAAAGATTTTACGAGAAAAGGGCGGCCACCCTTCTCTCTACTTTTCTTTCTATATATCTAAGCCAGTCGTAAGCATTTAGCTATCCTTGAAATCTGATTGGCTGTCAGTTAAGTATTGTAACTAGCGCTAGAGATTTGGCAGTATCTCGATTTATTTCAATTTACAGAAATAATTAGCAATTTTCAGCCTGAAAATTATTGGCAATAATAAATTTTATATCTATTGAAAGTAAAACATCTTACTTTTACTAAAAAATCTCTCCTAAATGGCATTAATATTACTTTGTAAAATATAGATATTATAATGAAAATATCCTACCAGGAATTTTTGAAAATAAGAAACAATATGCTCCATTCTTTTATTAATCATGTTCAAAAAGAAAATATTAATATTAAAACCAAAACAAAATAATTATCAGCTTATTAGAAACTTTACACAGTTCCATTTGTAATAAAAAAGAGATGTTACTCTACAGTTCAATGTCAAATCCTTATAATGAGAACTTGAAATATTTATAGGAAAAAAAAAAACTAAAAATATAACTCGCTGTGATGATGAAACAAAAAAGAAAATACATTTTGTAAAAATTAGTACTATTGCCTTAGAAACAACCTGTACAAGTTGAAAATGATAAAATTTATAGGGTCAGTTTTGATGTCTAGGGATACAAGAAAAAAGAATTTAATTGTCTTATTAAAATAACATTCCACAATTAAATAATGACTTATATAAATAAAATAATAATAGAATAAATTTTCTTCAATTCGAAGATGGACAAATGAAGAAAGATTATCACTAAAATAAATAAAATTAAATTGAGCAGCAAATCCAAGGATAAAATCAATTACTATTCCAGACTTCTAAATCAACTGTAGTTGAAAGAAAATTAAAATTTAATTTTAAACAATATGACTAGAAGCGTTCATAATTATATGTGAATATCATGATTAGATCTTGATAATTTTTCAAAATCACAAAACACTCATTGAGATTAAGAATATCAAATCTAATTTCCGTCACATTATTTTGGTCTTCTTAAAAAACAACATTAAATTTGAGAGGTAGATCATTGATTTTTTACAAAAAGTTGACGATTCCAAAATTACTGTTTAATAAAAATGTAAATAATTAGGGTTAAATGTAACAGAAATTTTTTTTTAATAATACGATAAAAATAAAGAATCTTAATAATTTCTACTAAGGTCAATGAAAATATCTATTTCATTGCAATTATTAGTATATATATAAAATTTTAGTAAAAATAATAACTGTGTGAGGGATTGCAATGTTTAGCATCAAAATCAGTCTGAACATAAAAGTTCCATTTAAATCAAAACAGGAATTTTATTCTTGAACTCTCTATCCTAGGTCTCATCACTAGGTTAAAGTGCTTCATGGCAAATCTGTATTAATTGAATTTAATAGTATAACTTTCTTTTTTTTTTAAATATATATTGTTATATATCCTAGCACCTCACTGAGGAAGTCAGTAGCAGAAACCAGTCTGGGGTTGGGGATATTCTGTGAAGCTTGTTAAGAGCTTATTTGCAAGCTCTATATATAACATTTGTAAAACAAGCTTGTTAAATTAGGTCATGTGACATATGACTTTATTTCTTTCTAATTTTAATATATATACTGTATAAAGAGTGATATATTAAACAAAGAGTAAAATTACATTCTTATTAAAAATATATATAATAAATATAGAGCACTTCCAATCTTCTTAAATATTTCAAGTTAATCCTAGGGAATAAAAGTTTTCTCTTGTTGCTGTGGGATTTCCATTTTAAATGGAACCCTTACTCTTCTTTTATTTAAAAAAAAAAAAGAAGTAATATTTGAATCTATTTAACCTAAACTAGAATACCTGAAGTAAATCTAATCCATCAGCTTCTAGATTTTTAACAGATGTATTTAAATTATTTCCTTTCCAATTAGGAAAACTTGATTTGTAATCAGGAAGACTGGAAACACCAGGCCAGACATCTTCTGTTGGAGTGCCTAAAGTCCTGCAAAAATTCAAAATTATATATGTTTATAAAATTTTAAAGTTGTTTTATATATTTTTTCTCTTTTCATAAATAAATCAGAGTTATAATAAAGCCATAATTTTTTTTTTTGATATTTATAACATCAAAAACATTCCGATTGTTTAATAAAAAAAAAATTTTTTTTTTGATAAGTATTATATTAAAATATTTATTTTGATCTATTAAAAAAACCAAACAGATGAAAAAAAAAAAGGCCAAAATATCAGAATAATAAAGCAATTTAAGTAACGAATTTTCAATTTAAAACCATTATAATTCGATAGCAATATTCTCTTCTAAATACACCCACTGTTTTAAAATCTATCAGTGATATACCAAGCTCAATGCATTTAATGTTTAATTCGCTAAATGTTAGTAAAAATAAGACTTAACTATTAATGCATCATTATATCTCGCCCAAAGCAAAGTTGAAATTTAACCAGGTAGGAAATCCACAATCAATCTAACTAGTCATAATTAATCATTGGTCAGCAAATGAGCATTTATCTGTGCTTAGCTGGAAAATAAATTATGCCCTAGAATAATCTTGATCTAGTTAATAAAAAAGGCACAATTGAAAAATAATGCAATTCTTACTACTGGTAAAGATAATCTCATATATTTTCAGGTACTACATTCATGATTTTATCTTTTCTAAATTTAGTAAACAAGTTATTTTAAAAGTGCATTATAGATTTAGTTCACTGTAATTAAAAAGTATCATTTTTTGTAAACATATATTAGCTATCTCAATAAAATCATATTATATCAATTAATTTTTTTGGGGAGAGATTTAATTCACATATATATTTATATACTATTTTCCCAATTATACTTGAAAGTGTATAAAAATAATAACGTTACTGTAACATAATCCTGAAATGAGCATATTTTTGAAAACTATTTAGATATTTATTGTGGTAAATATATACCTATAATTGACATATCATTTAATGGATGATTCATACAGAAGAAATTACTATAATAAAAAATTTCATTATGATTATATGATTATTGTTTACAATTATTAAATTATTAAGGGTTTACAGACTACTGAATATCAATAATTCTCAGAAAATAAATTGGTAAGAATGACATATACTTATGATTCACAATCTTTTCCAGACCATGGTAATTTTTATCGTAGAAAAAAAAAAAAGTATTCTTAATGTTGTTGTTTAATATATATTCTTTTTAGCCCTACCTGCCATTTGATGGAGTATGTTAAAAAGCTATTTTTGCTAAAAATTATTACTTTTTTAAAGATTAAATAAATATTAATAAACCAATTTTTTTTAAAAAAGATGTTTTAATGGACAATGAATATTTTTAATAATATTGATCTAACTTTATATTCAATTTCAAATTCATAAATGAACTGAATAAAAAGACTATAAGGCCACCTTGGTCTGCTTGTATTAGATGCTATATAATCCTTTTTTCTATAGTATGTCTAAAAAACCAACACATTCTTGGATGAATCAATTAGACTGCCTGTAGTGTCCTGGACAAGTTGAATTAAAGATTCATAAATAATATGTATATTAAAAGTATTGGAATTATTCTTTATGTAAATAATAAGTGTAAAATTAAAGATTCATAAATAATATGTGTATAAAAAAGTATTGGAAATATTAATGTAAATTGTCATGTAAAAATAACCATATATGGGTTTAAAGTTAAGTAAAATGTACTTATAAAAATGCCTCGCCTTATAAGGTAAAAATGGGGATAAATCAAAACCCATAAGGACTAGCGAAGGGTTCAGCTATCAGACCATATAAGGAGAGGTATTTATGGAATGTTGTTAGGACTCCAGAAGTCGGGTATATAAGTGGGATGTAGAGGGAGAATCGGAGAGCATTAGTAGAAAGCTAGACTACAGTGGCCCTAACAGGCAGACCTATGATATCCAACTTTAAAAGAGTGCTTCTGCCAACGTATGTAACAGTAATGTATATATTGTAATTTGCTGAAAATTAAACTAATAATTTAACTTACTCAAATCTGTCTAAAGTCTCATTTATTTGACGCATACACGTCAAAGCTGGCGCAGTCGACAGGATCACCGTAGACAGATTTTGAGAACAGCAAACATACGTCGGACTTCAGTATTAAACCAAAAAAGGGAACCGCAACCGGAGATAAATTCGTGCGTCGAAAATGGCTGCCAACATATAATTGCGAATAGCAGACTTCGATGTTGAAAATCCGAATAACTGGCCATTATATGTGAAACTAGTAGAAAAACATTTCCTGGTAAATAGTGTCAAGGAAAATGATATAAAAATAGCTACTCTTTTGGGGTTTGCAGGAATAAAAGTTTTGGAAATAGCCAATCGTTTGTGTGAGCCAGTTGAGTCTGAAACGTTACAATATAACGAGGTAGTCGCGAAATTAACTGCAGAATTCTGCCCTCTACCGTCAAAACATATCGCCAGATTACATTTTAGATTACGACGACAGGGAAAAAATGAAACTTTTAAAGAATACGATGCGGCACTACGCGAATTAGCAAAAAATTGTGCTTATGGCCAGTTTTTAGAAGAGGCACTGCTGGAACAATTATTACTGGGAATATATGAAACAAAATTCCGCGAACATTTATTAGCAGACTCTACAATAACGTATAAGGAAGCAATAAATAGGGGAATGGCACACGAATTAGTAATCGACCAAGCAAAGGAATATGTAATCAACACATCGCAGCGTATGCAGTACCAGTCGATTCAGAGAACAGTCGAGCGAGAAGAGAAAGGCAGAAATCAGAAAGATTATAGGTGCAATCGCCTATGTTACTGCTGCGGAAAACCAGGACACCTCGAACGGAATTGTGATCAAGTACAACGCAAACAGTCAAGCCACGGATTACGAGGACCTCTGGTGAAGTATTTCGATGAATCAAAATTAAGTAAACAATCCCCAGAAATGTACGTTATAAAATCATTAAAGAGCAAAAGGTCTGAATTTAAACAAACAGTATACATAGAAGGAAGGCGTTTTAAAATGGAAATAGATAGCGGCTCGGGAGTATCTCTGATACCCTTAAGAGATTGGAAGAACATTTCTAAAGAAAGCGGTTTTTCTAAAAAAAATAGAGAGGACTGAAGTTTGCGCTAGAGACGTCAACGGAAACACGGTTGAGATCGTCGGAAGAGTTTTGGTGAGAGTAAAATTAAACGCAATCAGCAGAATGCTACCATTATTTATAGTGTATAAGCAAATAAACCCACTAATCGGCAGAAACTGGTTCCGACCACTGGGAATCACGATCAATGTAATAAAAAAAATCAATATTGGTAAAGAAATTCAAAGTAAATTCCCACTTCTATTTAGTTCAAGATTAGGTCAAATACAAATGACACCAGTGCAACTAGACTTAAAGGAGTGCTTCTGCCGACGTATGTAACAGTAATGTATATATTGTAATTTGCTGAAAATTAAACTAATAATTTAACTTACTCAAATCTGTCTAAAGTCTCATTTATTTGACGCATACACGTCATTGCCAATAATATATAATCAGATTAAATAATTTTCAAAATCTCTCATGGCATTAAAACATAATGTAAAAATTTTTTTAATTAATTGTATAATTCTTAAATATTAAATTTCTTTTCTTAAATTTATTTATTAAAAACTAAAGTTATAAAAGTAAAAAGAAATGTTTTAACTACTACAATTTTCAATACTTTATCTTCCTCTTTTCTTCTTTATTTTTGCTTTTTTATATAACATATAATAACATTTCATTCTTCTTATACTTTAATTAAAGCAAAATATATTAATTTATTATTTATAGTTTTGACTGTTCCTAGCAGTCTTCGTCAGATCTATAAAATTTAAACATTATATCAATATAACCATATTTCATATTATAATAGATATATGTATGAAATATGGCTGTATTGATATGTTTAAATTTTGTAGATCTGATGAAGACTGCTAGGAACAGTCGAAACTGTAAAGAATAAATGAATATATTTTGCTTTAAAGTGTAAGAAGAGTGAAATGTTGTTATTATATGTTAACTACTACAATTAATAGATTATTTTACAGGTTATTAACACAATGGTAAATGCTTTGATTAGAATTTTCATTATATGGAAAAAAAATGAAAAGAACAATGAGAAATAAAGGCTTTTTAAAATTTAGCTATAGAGAAATATAAAAATAATAAATGGATAAAAAAGAGATATTTTGAAATAAGCTGGGGTGAGAATGAGGGGGGTATTATTCAGTAAATATTGTAAAATCCTCCCAATCAATTAAATCAATACCCTTTGCATCAACATGATTAACATTATTTATCATTAGTTATCTTAAACCAATTACCATTATTATTATAAAATAGGACATTGTCATATATCCATTAGCATGAATGTCCATTTACTAATACAACAAAAAATGTGTAATAAAATCTAGTTACCTAAAACCAAGCATGATTGGTAAGATTAGTTTATGATAAATACAAAAAAAAAATATTCACAAAAGAGTTAAGTAATATTGAATAACGATAAATAAAAATACTGTGCAAAGCTTTACAATTCATCTTACATTTTCATGATAATTATGATTAATGTATATTCTTCCTATTTTATTTTATTGTTTGAATTAATAAGCATTAAAAATATATATATAATAGAAGTCTTATATTTTTAATTTTTCAAAATCAAATAAATCTTTACCTGAAAATCCTGAAAAGCTGATCAATTTCTGAATCTCCATGAAAAAGAGGCCTTTTCGTAACCATTTCAGCAAAAATGCAGCTAATACTCCATATATCTACTGGGGTAGAATATCTAGGTGATCCCAATAAAACTTCTGGAGCTCGATACCATAATGTAACAACTTCATGAGTGTAAACTCTGACCGGAACCCCAAATGCTCTTGCTAAACCAAAATCAGCAAGTTTTATAACACCTTTACTGTCAATCAACAAATTTTGTGGTTTAAGATCACGATGAAGAACTCGACGCTGATGGCAAAAAAGAATTCCTTGAAGAATCTGATATAAATAACTCTGTAAAATATATGCAATATATATATTTGCCAATATTAATTTGGAAAAAGTGTCTTATTTTCTATCATAATTATTTTCAAATTATAAATTGACCAAAGAGATCCTATTCCTTTTCAAAATTAGCTTTTACCATGTGGACAGATATTTTCTATTTATTCATCAGAATTCTAGTGCTTACTAATGAATTATATGATTTATGTCGTTCGGTATTTAAAAGTATAACTAATAGAAAGAATATTTTAATTTTTGGGGATTTATTAATTTCTTCCATTCTAATATACTAACTGTTAAATAATGAAATGTGTGGTTTATATATGTAATAAAATTAGATATTCTACAGTAATATCCCACACAAACTCAAATATATATTATTATTCTATTTATTTATTTCTAAAGCGCTTTTCGAGGGAGCTATGCCTTCATTTTCAGCTTTGAAAATGAAAGCATAGCTCCTTCGAAAAGCGCTTTAGAAATAAATAAATAGAATAATAATATATATTTGAGTTTGTGTGGGATATTACCGTAGACTATCTAATTCTAATATACTAAATTATTTTATCTGTTTCTATTCACCAAGTGAATAATTAAACTTGTGCCTCAATTGTAAGATGAATTGTAGTTCATCTTACAATGAACTAATAAGGATTTACTTTTGTTAAAACTTATCTAAGAAAATACACTTTTTCTTAATTTAAAATATTTTTAAAACTAAAAAAAAAAACTCTTTGTAATAGTTTAATTTTATAGTAGGTTCCATTTAATAAATAAATCATTGGATCATATTAGTTATCTAATATTCAAATCTTTGTAATGAATAAGCTATCAGAAATGATAGTTTTTGTTTCAGAAGCATTGATTCGTTCTGATAGACAACGAACAAGTCGCAAATCAAAAATTTAATGCTGCAATACCCCCTCCCCCATCCCAAATGCTGAAATGGAGCTCAAATGATAGTAGTTAACATAATTTGAAATATCACCTAGAAATATATTCCACTTAATTTGTCATAAAATGTATAACGAAAACATATGTTTAAATTTCTATAATGAATAATATACATTTTAATTTAAAACCTATGGAGTAAATTTATAATTAAGAAATACTGATTGGATAAAAGAAAATTCATATTAAATAAAAATTGAATGTTTACTCGCTGGGAATTAAGAAGTTTGAGCATCAGAAGTAACAGCTGGGCCACATAGGAATCTTGAGGTACAGAGACTGCTGCTCTCAACTCTGCAAGAGGATGCTTATTAAATGATTCATAGAATTCTTATCAAGTTTCTCTAAATCATTTTAGGTTTTTCAGAAAGTTAGAGACAACAAACTCCCATCTTGAATATTTGAATTTTTAATGCTACATTCCTAATTTATAATTATATATATATATATATAATTTTTAAATAATCACTCAATTTCATTTAATACTTTTAGCATCAAATTTTCGCATTACAATAAAAAAAATGACACAATATACAACAGCATTGGCAACCTGTAGGTTGCGATCGACCACTTAAGGAATCGCAGAAAAATTGTTGAGGGTCATAGAAATTTTGAGAAGCATATTGTTAATTTGACAAATTTCTATGTATAACGATGGAAGTATGTAATATATAGAATCTTACATATACAATTAAAAAGATTAGAGATGAATTATGGTCCCAAGAACTATTCATCTCATATAAATTTCTTTAATATTTCAAAAATAATATCAAATCTCTTTTTCTAACTGGGATATAATACTGTATGTATCTTCCAATTTCCAATCTCCATGTCTCTCTTATCAATCCACAAATCTTCCTATAAATTTCGCATTCTTTCTTGGTTGTCTTCTTTTTCTCTCCCAATAAGATCCAGTTTAATATTTATCTTGGTAATCTTTCTTGAGACAATCCTGTACATATTCATGCCATTCCAATTGTCCTGTTCTAATTTCATTTACTATAATTTATTCAAGATTTATCATTTCTCAAATTCTTTTCTCAACTTTTCTGCAGATCTTCACTATTAATCCATTTCTGTAGTCTTCAATTTTTTTTCCCATCCTATCCTACAACTGCTAAACCATATTACTATGTTTAGAATACTTTTCATTATTAAATCATATATTTTTCATTTACTGACTTTTAGCATATAGTATTTCAATATCACAAAATCCCATTTATCATATAGTTTTTCTTCCTATTATATTTTTTTTTCTTACAGCTTCTTTTGTTCTCTTTGCGTAATCATTTTTCAATCTAATGTTCCACCTGTCAATTTTATATCCCAGTGTTTCTCTAATATCCATATTCTTTGTATTCACATTTACTTCCAATCTCTATTTCTTACATTTCTCTATTAGTTTTTGAACCACCTAACTCAAATGATTGTGATCTTGAGCAAAACTTATTTATAAAATGTATTATTATTTAGAAGAACTTCTATTTCTCATATTTTCTTTACCATACATTAAGGGCTTGTATAGGTGATAAGCAGTCTTTGCTTGAGACATCCCTTATATAATCAGAAATCATAATATCAAATCACAAGAAGAAAAAAAAAGTGCTTTGTAATAGTGAAATTCCCAATCACCATTCATCTAATATTATTCTAATGAACTTAAATGAAAAAATTATAAATTACCATGCATTAATAAGAACATGTAATAATCCTATATCATGTTTTCTTTATTTTATATTAAAAGTCTACAGGTATCTTGTTTCACTACAATATATTTTCAGAAATTAGTTCATAGTGAATAAAAATCAAACCATGACAGGATGATTTTTATTTTAAATCATGAATGTATAATTTCCATTAAAATAGTTTAACTTATGTTTAATAACATAATTGTTGGTTTAAAATTATATCACACGTGAGTATCAAAATGGCATTGTAGAAAATATGCTACATTATTTTTGGATCTCGACTAAAAATTTTTTAACGGAAAACAAAATAGAAGTCTATTGTTTTTCCCAGACAAACTTGCCTCTGAGATTCAAGAACAAATGTGTAAAATATTTATGGAAAAGTTTCACTATCCTGACACAATATGCAAATAAAATCAAGTGATAAATATCTCAAAATTCCCTCTTATAAAATATATACACAAAACTTGAGTAGCATGTTCTCATATTGTCCCGCATTGTAACCTTTGTATTACATCATGAGCATATAAATTTTTTCCCTGAAAACATATGTTAAATTCATTGAAATGTGTGAGAATGTCCAAAGAAAATGCTAAATGTCGCTTCCAGTATCTGTAGTATAGATTTATATGCAGAACAATTCAAAGACTAATAACTCAAACTTGATGAGATCACTATATACACTATGTGCCAGTGAAAAGGTGACTGGTTCTATCTTTAAGTTACCTGCAATCAATTTCCAATGTTAACACGTATTATGTAGCAGCAGTTTAACTATCACCACAAAAATTTTAAAGTGCTAGTTACAACATGAAATGAGATGATGGATTTCACATCTTCGTTGATCATCCCCAATGCTCTCACTGACATCACAGTATTTTGCAAACCGTTTGAAAACATTCACATGACTCATAGCTTCACTAATGTTTTAGTAACAAATTGTGCAATTTGAAATAAAATTTAATACATAATAATCATTATACAAAATTATGCATATCTCACCAATTTCCCTATTTTTTGTTCATATATTCAAAGGCTACGTGGATTTACCCAATAAACATTTGCTTGAGCATTCTTCCTTGCCACTGTTGTTTCAGCAACTTTGTGAAGATATTAAAACTGTGCCAAGTGTTGTGTAGTATTTTGTGCCAGATTACGGAATAAAAGTTAAACTTTTAGATTTTCAATCAGTTCTCGGTGAAACTGCAGAAACACTGACAAATCATTTGATGTCAGTAGTCAGAACTCATAATATAGCAAAAAAAATTATTGGATTTTGCAGAGATAATTGTAATACAAACTTTATAGCTGTTAAACTGAGAGAGGAAAAAATTATTTACAGCAGGTTAAAAAAGGAATTGGGGATAAATATTATAGGCATTAGTTGTGACGCTCATATAGTTCACAACTGCCTTCAAACTGCAGTTGATGTGTTGCCAATGGATCTAGATGCTTTAAATTAGTGAAAATTTAGAAATATTTTCATATTTATACAGTTCACATCATTGAACTGAAAGCATTCTGCATATTTGTTGATACAGAATAAGAAAAGGTACTACGGAACACCCGTTTTCTTTCACTATTTCCAGCTATTAACAGAATTCTTGAAATTTATGAGGGACTAAAATCATATTTTATTTCACAAGAACACTGTCCAGTGATGAAAAAACAGTTTTTTTATAATGATTGTAGTGAAATATATTTGTGATTTGTGAAAGGGCAACTCAAATTATTTAACAAATCTATTTTGATTATGGAAAGTACAAAAGCAAGTGCAACTGATATTGTCATTGAACTTAAAAACAAATCTTGAGGAAAGGTGTGATAATCAATTCATACCTAAAGTAAAAAAGCTTTTTAAAATACTGGACAGTAATGGAAGTATTAACAATAATACAATCCTACAAGAGATTACAAAATTTTATGATTGATGTCTTTTTTACATTGAGCTATGGAAAAAGTTTTGGTGGAGCAGAATATTTTATTTGGATAAACAATAATGAATTAATTTGGTCTGAAATTGAAATTTCAGGTGAAAAACTTAATAAAACATTTGCAAATAATGCAATAAACATGGATGAACTGTTGATTGGCACACTTTGGGAAAAGAAAAACTGTGAAGGAAAATGGATACAACTATTCAGTCATTCAAGGGGAAAATAATTTTTCATTGTCTAAATTATAGAATACATTTTTATCCAGACAGGCACATTTCCACCTGTTGAAAGGATATTCTCAATAATGAATAACATATGGTTTGAAGAAAGGTAAAATGGCTGACTCAACTGTGAACTAAATTGTACTGAATTTTTTTGACAAAATTAAAAATAACAAAGACTTTTTAAAGAAAGTTCATGCTAGTGATAAATATCAATAACTTTTTAATAACATGTTATGTTCAGTTGGGGGTAATTAAGAATTATTACTACAAAATTGTTGCTTTTTGGTAACTAGTCTATTTGGCTGTTTCAATTATAGGGGATGCAGAGTAGGTATTACTTTCTGTTTTGAACAAATACAAAATTGTCCCAGTATGAGAAAAAAAATATTATGGTAAGTCTATATATATAATAACATTTGATCCTGTGGTAAAACCAAATCTACAAATAAATAAAGCCTCATAAAAAATGTATAAAATAGCAAAAATTTAAGATATACTTTCACTATCTAAGACTCGTCTGAAATCAAGATTCATCTTTTGGGATATGCAACCAAGAATTTTTTCAACCAAGTGAAGAATTATGCATAAAAAACAGGCTTATAAAGTTCCAAACAAATTTATTTATCTAGACCAGCAGATTTAGGACAATCCATGGTCATTGCAATCATTTACTTCATAAATAGGATTTATCTTTCCCTGACTTATATAGATGTGATCAAACACAAAGATGAACTCAAAGTTAATAATTCCACAAATCTATGGACACAGTGACAGAATTTAAAAACTTAACAAAACTTACTGAATCTATTACCTGGGGAAGTATCTCCACATATTTTCATATATTTTATTAATAATTAAGTTATCTGGGGTGGGATGGGGATTTGCTAATTATCAAATATCAATTAACAAAAAAAGTATTTAAATAGAAATAAATCAACATTAACATATTTTTCCACATTGTGCAGGCTATACCAAACACTATTCAAATACAAGGGGGATGATGGGTAACAAAATCTACTGTTAGTTCACATTAATAAAAATGTTTTGTTATCTTATCTAAATGTCATGCAATGCTAGACCAGAGGCTCTCAATGTGCAATATATCAGAACAATAAAAAATAGCACTATATTATAGATAGTAAAGAGTTTCACTTCTCTCATCTTTTAGGATACTACAGTATTTGAAACAATAATGGCATTTTTTTGATCTAGTCAGTTGGTTTGGACGTCACAATGATCCTGTTTCATTCTAAGAAAAGTGCTGCTATTAATCTTTGCTGTCCAGTAAATTATTGAAAATTTCTGGTAGAGATAGACTTCTTGACAAAATCAATTACTCAATAAATCAATAATTCATAATATCAATTATATAATTAATATACATAAGATGATTCATACAACGATTTATGCATTAATTACTTTGTTGTTCAATTTTCAGTTATAAAGTTTGATTACTTAATTTAGTTGTTAGACTTCGTAGCAATCTAAAATAATTGTTGGGCTAATTTAAATAAAATCTCGTAAGTCATATAACTGAATAATTCAAATTACTGCCTAAAGATTATAATGTCTTCATAATTTGATGCAATAGTACAAGGTTGGGCTGAAGAGGTAAAAGTCTATAAATTACATCTCAATGTACCACTTTTGATGTTCAAACACATGAATATTTGAATAACAAACCATTTATTGTTATTAAAGTTAATAATGCATCGCTATGGGGCACATAAAAATATATAACGGTAGGTTAAATCATCAAGAGCAAAAGTTGCATATTGATACAAACCTAAGAGAGAAAAAAAAAAGTAAATTTCTTTATGAAATATATCAATGCTCCCATGTTATAAATTTTTAAGGCAGGCAAAAGTATAAATGTAAATCTTTTTTTTTTTTCATATGTCAAAGCATCGGCCGGGAAGCGAACCCACGACAACTGCCTGCAAGCAACAGCTGCGCTGACCTCTCGACTACCAACGCTTGACAATGTAAATCTATTTCAAAAGCTTGCTAATCAGAATAATGAATAGTAGTTTTACATGTAAATTTGCTTCATTTTTTTAAAAAGTTCAAAATAAAGTGCTAAGTTCTATATTTACTGAACTCATTTATACAATAGAAAGGTACTGCAAAGACTATTTGGAAGTTGAAATGAAAAGTTCTTACAATAACTCAAATGAAAATTTTTGGCTGCACAGCGTTAATTAAAAAACCATTATTAAGTATATTTTTAATTATAAAGAATTTTTAATCATATAAGAGATTATCATAATTTTCCTACTTTAACAAGCATTTTGTCCATGACTTCTCCACTTGGTATTGTGTCCATATATTTTTTAAGATCCATGGATAAAAATTCAAACACTAAATAAAGTTTACTTTCTTGCATCAAAACATCGACCAAGCTGTAGCAAAAATAATAAATAAAAAAATATTTTAGCAATAATAATTTTGGGATAAAAACTTATATAAATGTGTGTTATAGCATAAGTAATTAGATGTAACACTAATAAATATTATGCTAATATATGTATACACCAAAAGATGAATAATTACTATAATGATTATATTTGTTAAAAATTAAAATATTCGACATATGAAGTGAAATTCAGAAGTCTGGTAAATCATTAAGACGTATTTTAAAATTTTTTCAATAAACTACAATAAAAAGAAATAAAATTTGATATAATAGTAATAAAAAAATTTTATGTAACAAATATAAAAACCTTTGTCCAAATACCCAAGACCAACTCAAATTTCAAACTCTAGTTGTAAGTTACAATCTCGTCAAAGGAGATAAGTTTCACACATTCATTTTAATAAAGTACACACAATATAAACAAAACAAAAAAATTAATAAATAATAAACAAAAAAAGAATAAAAAATATTTAAAAACATTAATAACATTTTTAATTTAGAAGATAACAAAAATTAAAGAATTTGATTACACATATTCACATCTTCTAAAGCTTATATTATGCATCAATTAGTTTCATGTACCTTCTTCCTTTTTTTTGTTCTTACTTTTTAAACATTTCTTGATTAATGAAAATTAAATGTTTTTAATTAAAAATAATAAAAATGCACTTTACCTTAATCCAAAGTCTGTGTTAAATGGAATCCTAATATTATCAATAATTCAATAAGCTTAGAGAATATTCAAAGTACAGAAGTCACAGTTTTTATAAAAAGAGATCTTTAGAGTTTATTGCCTAGCATCCTTTTATAATATAACAGATGTGATTATCTTCTTTAAAAGACTCATCACAGCTCTTGAAATTCTTTCATGCTAAATGATTAAACTTCATGCACATAAAAATCACCTTTATATTTGAAGACAGATGTTATATTTTCATAAGCAAAAAGCTAGCCTGTTAAATCTCAATTTTTCAAAGGTTCACTTACAACATATAAACAATTAAGACCAACTGAAATTTGTTCAAAATTACAAATACTGTGACCAGTTATATGAAGTTTTATAATATAATGGAAATTTCATATAAACATTGCTCAATAGATTCCCACTCGAGGAAGGTTAAAAATTAAAACTTAGATTGTATGAACTAGGGTGTTCAATCTGCCACTTCTATGTTGGAATATCAAATGATATCCTCAGCAAGGAAACATAAATTAATGTGATTATATTTTTTTTATTAGCTGATTGGTTGGTCATATGAATAGATGATCCAAAATATATTTCAATTAAAGGGAATCCATATTTTATAATAAAAAAGCAAACTAAATATGGCATCCTGACAATAAATTTATAATAGTTAGGATTGAATCCATCTCAATATATCTTTGAATAGAGATCTCCCAAATAAATAAGGGTTGATGTACCAGCTATTTATTAAAGATTATTATTTTTTTGCTGCAATAAAACAATCAACAATACATATATAGATTTTGTAACATATAATTACACACAGAGAACACGCTATGTATATGTATATATACATACACATGATAATGTGAAACTATTTAATCACTAACAATTTACAATAAAAGGGCCACACATTTATGTAGCTTTTCAGGATGCTTACTTCACGATTATATAAGCATAATAATTTAAATAAAATTTCATGTTTATTTATTCTCACCTATTTACTTACACAAGCAACTCGTGAGAAAAGAAAACTAAACTTTTCCCTGAGTTGAAGACTATTAAGTGGATTAACAATCTTGTATTTCTCAGAGATATAACAATCTATTTAAATGACTTTAATTTAAAATTGCAAAAGGAAAATTAATTAATTCACGAATTGCATATCCATTTCAAAAATTAGCCAATCCATCTCCACCTATCACATTAGTTAATCACTAAAATACGTAAGTACATTAATTTCTATTTGTGTGTGTGTGTGTGTTACATAAAAATATACGAATATCTTTCAAAAATAATTTTGCTTTGAAATACTTTGTATTAAACTCTCAATGCATCTATAATTTTTGTTTTAGTGATGTGGTAGATATTAGAATGCATATTTAAAAATATAAACAACCAACCGCATTAGTCATTATAATAAAACAATATATATATGTATTACATGTGGATATGTGTAAGCATGTAAATTATTTACTCTGCTTTTCATAAAATAAAAAAAAAGGTTTATTAATCTCATCTTAATAATTTATTTTCATTTTGATTAAAACAATTCTAAGTACAGTAATTAAACTTCTAATTTTAAAGCATTTGTGAAATATATATTCCAACAGTTAATTATCAATGAGTACAAGATTTCAAAGATAGCAGATAATCTCAACATGTTTTTCAAACATTAAAAATGCAAAGGACAAACATTGCAGTCAACACAAAACTTATTATAGCTATAAGATCTTACTACCATGTATTAGTGCAATAATTTTTAAATGATATGCCATAAAAACAATAACATATACAGGCATATTTTTTTTACTTTTTGCATTGTATAATATATAAAAAGTGCTTTTTCGTTTTCTTGTGAACTGTAATTTTTAATCGAATCAATTATAATTTTTTAACGTGTAAAGTATACATATCCAAATATAATATTATTTTAGACTATTGCATCAATTACGACAAATGCAAATCTATAATGATGACACAGGCATTTCAGAAAAAAAATAAAATTACAATATTTTTATAACTGCTCCCTTCCCTTTTCATCTTTTTGTACAAACAAATGTTTGATTAATTAAACTGACCATTTAAATTAAAATTCAACACAATTCAGAAAAACCAATTCTTATTTTTTTGACTGTAGAAGAAATTTATAATTGATAAAATATAAAAAATATTACAAACAAAAAAACATCACATTACATGTTGTAAAGATAATAAATACAGTTATAACTGCTGATACTATAAATAATCAATTAAAAAATATGAAGTTAATATTTCTTCGTGAAGTAAACCACCATCCACAAAACTGATAATTGATTAATTATTCCATCAATACACTTTAATTAACTTTAATATCTGAGATATCCAATGATTAAATATATTCCTGATATTAATTATATATAAATTATATTTTCATATAGATAGTGATGTAACACATCCTTTCTAATATTAATGGGAAATTCAGGAACAGTTGGGCTATTGCTAAGGCACATAGTTATTTAGATTATATTCATATGTCATAGCATCGAAAATAATCTAAATAATCATTATATTAAATGATGAGTTATAACAGTCTATGAACAGAAATTTTCTTTAAATCAAAGTTGCTCCCTAATAAATTTAGGTGTAAAGTATATTACGAATCATATAACACAAAAATCAATGTTGATGGCAAAAATTAGATAAATGATGAGTTATAGTTTTGAAAGATCCAAATGTATTTTGCCAACTATAAGAATACAAAGAGTGCGGCTGTTATTTTGTCTTTTATTAAATGAAAATGAAGCAGCCAAAATGTTCAAGATTTTGTAATTGGAACTTAGTAATACCTAGTGTGATCTATGAAAAAAAAAAAAAAAAGCAGCAGTATTCTAGATTACACACAACTGGTTCATCCTCTATATTGCACAAAATAAATAAATAAAAAAATCTATTTAATCATATGATCACTATCAATGGTCATTTAGGCCAATAACTATTGGAAAATATCCATTTGAAGGCAGTAATAATGATATGGAGGATAAAAATTAAGATGGGAGACATTTTTTGAATATATAAAAGTATTAATTAAAATCAGTGACGCAATGTTTATTAATTATTGTATCATATGTACTATGTTCGAGTTCAGATTTAATCACTACAATCTGGTCACTTATTACGTACTCAAACTAACATATATAAATTAATGAAATGAAACTCTCAACAGCACAGTACGGTTAAATTATTTTAATAAAAAGGTTAAAGCAAGTTACAGTAAGCAATTATCTATAATTAATTATTGTAAACCGATTATACTAAAAAGATGCAAAAGTATTTTTACCATTTGTCGATTTATGCCCTAAGGCGTACTGACAAATAATAATATAGACCGGGTTTGGCCTTTATGTTTATTTAGATCCCTCTTTTACTCCTTCAGCAGGGATTAACTGAATACAAAGGCGAGTCCAGGTCCTCCTTCTATCATTTGAGTTTAGATGGTCTTTTTATAAGCAGTTCCCACCCAGACTGTGAGCATTTGGATCCAGTGGACATCCTCCCCTATTGGTCATTTATGTCAGTGGACGTTTGTTATCTATCCCTATGCTTATTGGTCTGTGGTGATATATGCTCAATCCAGTTTGAATTAGCTCGAGATCTGAGCAAGTCTCTATAAATTTGTGTGCGTGTATACTTTCCCGCAGCAATGGTGTTGCAAGACCTTTTCTTCCATTAATTTTGCTGAGTAAAAAAAACATTAAATATAGCTCCTTTTTTACCATGCCATAGTAGTTTTGTTACAGTAATAACGATTAATAATCACTATGCATTTAACATTTGAATAGAAAACAGTTATGTCATTCTCATTTCTTAAAAATAATAGTTATAAGATATTCTTATATGAAAAAAAATGAAAAAAATATGACTATTGCATAAACTAGAAAAACATACATTCACAGCACAAGATTTATATATTAGCTAATTCTGGAAAGAGGGAAAAATCTTGATGATTAATGAAATGAATATATAAAAAAAATATTCAAATAGTTTACTGTTTGAGAGTTCATAAGAAGATGGAGAGCAGAAGTGCCAGCACTGGAATTGATCCTAGAATCCCACATTCCAGTCTGAAACTACTATTCCGCTAAACAGTACAGGAGAAATAAAAAAAAATTATAACATTAGAAATAGTATTGGATCCATAATATCTTTAAATCATATCTCAACATAAGACTGAAAGTTTTTTTTTAAATCAAATATGAAAATATAAGTTTTAGAGAATAAACTAAAGCAAAATGGACACAATTTCTTTAATGTTTTGAGGATCCCATCCATTTTTAGATTAATCATTCTTCTGAAGTTATAATTTCCTAAGTAAATTTTATTGTTTTATAATTAATGTGGATGAAATTATCCACTCCTTTATCTAATCAAGCTTTTATATTTGTAGTATATATTTCCGTAAGTAGTTGAAATCTAATTCTAGAGATAATATACACTGTGAATGTTTCTTAAAATGTAAATTATTTAAATTAAAAATGTTTTTAATAATTTGTTTGCACTAAAAAGTATAATTAATGCTTGTTTTTTAAATTACTTATTTCACGCAACTTGGTGCATGAAGATTTTCTGTTCATTTAATCAATATAAGAAAGATCGAATTTACCAAAAATACTTCTTAGTTGAACCACATGAATTCATTTTAACATCATTTTATAATCTCTACACAATTCTCTCACTTTACAGAACTGCAAATTGAAGTAAATTCTTTAATTTTACAGATATTAAATACACCTGGGTCTCGTTTTACGTGATAGGTTTCTCAGAAAACGCGCAAACGAAATCGCGCAAAAGTAGACGTAACTTACATTGAAAAAGGGGGGATGTGGTCTGTGATTTTTCAAAATTCGCGTAAAAGCACAGCACCAACGTAAAATTACTTTAAAATTCGCGCAAAAAAAAAATAAGGAAATAAAATATGACTAATAAAAAATTTCAAATTTGAAAAAAATTGATACAAGACAAACTTTTTTTAACTATAATATTTAATTTTATTCAAAATAATATATTTTTATGCATAATTTACAACACAGTAATTTGCATTTTTTTTATACATGTTTTAATTATTATTGCTATTTGCCGAAAAACACGTTCGTTTGCAAACTAGTAAAAAATCAGATTTTTCACAAGAGAAAATGCAACTATTGCCAACTTCACATTCATGTTGTGTCAATGGTTTTCTGGTGACAACGTAATTAGTAATTAATCTTTGAGACAATGATTTTATTAATTGTTTATAAAACTAACAACTAAAAATTAAATTCTTATTTTTGTCTTTAATTTTCAATTCCGTTTAAAAATCAAATTTCACATCACATTAATTTCAAGTCGCCGTAAGTAATTTTTAAATTGTTAATTACAATTAAAAATCAGATTTTAATTTTTAATTGTCAAATTTAATTGTGCCCACTGCTATTACTCACCTTTTAAAAATAAACTTGTGGACACTAAATGATTAATAATTGATTACGTTCTTTTTTAAAAAGCAAAAACAGAATGTGATTTAAAATACAAAATTAACATGCACAATGTTTGAACAAATTTACATTATAATCTTGTAAAATTTAATGTGTGTATACATAAAATGTGGAAATCATGATTTTAATTTCATTATTGCATAAAATCTTACTATTATAAAGCACTGAAAATATTGAAATTACTAAGATGAAAGTCGAATTCCAATAATGTGCTATTACTTTCAATATAACGTAAGTGCGCGAAATTTATTATTTAAAGTAATAGCGCATTATCGGAGTTCTACTTCCGGTAAAACATGAATCGCGTAACTTCAAAATCGTGTTAAATAAGTCCGTGTAAAAAGAGACCCAGGTGTATATTAAACAAGAATATTTTATCATGTTTTATTAATACAGTGTATTATTATTTAAAACCAAATTTTCATTTAGAATAATTTTATTTAATATGTTCAATGCTACTGTTTTAATTTTACCATTACTTTATTCAGAGTAAGTTAAATGCTTTATGATTGCTTCCAATATTTTAAAAATTTCATTTTTTAAAAATTATTATATTCATATTAATAATAAAATTGTTAAAACAGATGCAAAACTCTCCGTACAGTAGTGCTATCAAGTGCAAGCCAGAGTCATCAATGGATACAAAGGTTTGTGATAAAATTCCTACCTAGTACCTACTGATTCAATATCCCAAGACTAGTTTTCTAGCTTGTGGCTTGCACTGGGTGGAACTATTGTATGAACAATTTTGCTTCTGTTTTAACATCTTATAAGCATAGACAACAGTGATCAAGTGATGTTTAGTGGCTTAATAAATTGGTGTGTATATATATATATATTCATTTAAATTTGTATTTTATTTTATTTTTGTAACAAATAAAGCACAATGCATTTATATAATTTACATTTAATTAAATAAATTTAAATTGTTTTTATGTTTGAAAATGGTAATCTTTCCATCAGCTTAAAATATGTAGATTACGATGAACGCAACACAAAGTATCCCTTAATCTTCATTATTAGTATATTAAGAGACTCATCTCTCAATAATATAATTTTTTACCTCACTATTAAATAAAATTTTCAAAATAACTTGCAGGAGTAGTTTATGACCGCTTTCTTCTTGCAAAGTTTGAAGTGATGTTTTGCTGTACATACAATTATCACTAATATCATCCTATATCATTGCTCCCCGAAATCGATTCCAATGTCTAATTAATTGTTTAAAAAATGTAAAGACCTACTTTGTCTTGCTTTCTTCTATTTATTATTTAAATATGTATAAAAAAAAAATAAACGTTCGTTATGAAGACTGAAGAAGAAGATGAAATATTTATGAAGATGAAATACATTACAGAATTTAGAACAAGATAAAACTATAATCGATATATGAAAAAAATCACATAATAATGGCCGCCTCTCAGGATTGTCCAGCCACATTTACTAGTTAAAAACCCATATAAGGAGAGAACTTCATACTAAAACTAAAGAAAGCTTTTAATGAATGCATTTTACGAATTTAATGTATAGCTGCAAATGTAAATTTTAAACACAAAAATGGATTAAATTGCAAATGATAAAAAAAAAAGGAATGATAGAAAGAGAAAGCATAATTAAGATAATTATACAAAAAAAAAAAAAAAAACAAGAAATGAAAAAGATTTAAAAGAAAAGCAAGCCCAGGAGACAAGATAAAAAAAAAAAAATGGAAAAGAATTTTGGTTAGGAGTACCAATAATGCAAAAATAAGATAAATTTGTAAAAAGACTAATAAAAATATGTTACTGAATACAATCTAACATAATTCTATAGTTATTCATCATAACAATAGACAGGACTTCTTCCTTCCTAAAGAAAATGCCAATTATCATAAAATTTGTAAGCTAATAAAATTATTCTTATTTATGCACTCTTTATTGTGAAAATCAACCACATGAAAAAAATTATGCTGATAACAAATTATAAATATTATATACAAATAAAATATATAAACAAGTGTGTGTGTGTGTTTAATATTATACAAAACGTTTCAGATTATAAACTTATACAAAACGTTTCAGATTATAAACTTATACCAAACAATATTGGGATGTTGTAATTCTTTAAGGAGTGAAATTTCTCGTATGGCTGTTGAAGGGACACCTTCCTCTTCACTTTCAAGACGTATCTTTTTCAACGCTACAGTTTGTCCCGTTTTTTTATTACGCCCTTTGTAAACTACACCATATGTGCCTAAAAAATGAAAAAAAAAAGATAGTTTATAGTTATTTGCTTCCTAATATATTTAAGTACATAGTATATACATGTATATATTTAGAATATTTAAGTGGAGATGCATCCAAACTGATAAATACAAGTAATACAAGTACACACACACACAAGCTTCTCTCCTTGCCCAAAAATTTAAATAAAGTAATAATATATAGTTTTCAATATATAATATACACAAAAGAATTTACATTGGTTAATAATTATCAGAGATTCTTTCTTTACTATATAAACTAACCCTATGCAAATATTTTCTGGATAATCTTATCATTTCATACTTCTTCAAATTGCTGTTTATAGGAAAACTCAATGCAAACATGTAATATATTGAAGCCTGATTATTTTTATTTTTAAAATGATTGTTGTTTAATTCTTTTGCCTTATATGATAAAATATTGATTTATCAAAGACTTTGTGTGTTTTCAATACAACTAATTTAGTCTATTCCCTTTTTTATCATCATCCATCATCCAGTCATCATGAATCTCTCATACTCTTTTATTAACTGCTACAGTGGAATTGAATGGTTGTGCATGCATATTTTCATTTTTTAACTATATGCAGTGCAATTCTGACTTCAACCCCTCCTCCCTTAACACAAGGCTTTGGGCATTATGAAAGTAATGATGGAACAAGTTAGCAGACTAAAAGTCCTTAGTTGTGATTTTTGTTTGAGGCTGTACAATCACTAATGAGTTGTGCTCTAGATTTAGATTAGGAGTTTCAGCTTGTCAAAATTCATATATTTGGGCGGCCCTATCTAGGGATCCCTGCTTACCAAGGACTTTTAAAAGGTAGTTTTAAATGGGTTATTTGTCGCATACAATTTAGCTAGATTATCATGCCTGATGAATTACTCATTAAAGTGATAGAAATAACTAAAAAATCAGTAATGGTGATGAAGCAGAAGGCAATGGTAGTAATATAGGCATTTTAGTTTTTGAAGTGTATTTTTTTTTCTTCTAATTACAGATAGATAGACTGTGCAACTTGAAGCAAACTCTTGAAGACCTGAACAGAGGACAGCATTTATATTTAGCCAGTTTAATGAAATGACTTCTTAGTGAAATTTGTCTTCCAAAAAAAAAAAAAAGTTTAATGGTTACAAATTTTTTTGGAAGGAGAGATCAATCAGTGAATTGAGACAGCATGTTATAAGATATAATTTATTAATTTCTATTTATGGAATTCCTTGATGTAACAATGAAAGACTTTTTATTCTTTGCTAGGTAGCATTATTACATCAATTCAATTACAAAATTGAATTTTTCTTCTCAGAAACTATAATACACATCTTGATATAAACATTAAACTCTGGTCAAAAGTTATTGAAATAATGTTATTGGTGTTGTAATCTCAAATGTTCTACTCATTGAATTTTTGCATATCACGTGGATTGACTAACCACACTTTATTTACGCAGAAAAATTGCTATAAAGAGTCACATTCTGCACACATACAATGTCATTTAATAGTTTATAATATAGCTAGGAGACAAAATATAAGAGAAGTTCATATTGCATGAGCTTTCCAAATTTAGATTGTTGGACAGATCATAGACTAATATGCTGAGAAATTTAGTGTATTAAAAAATAAGACTTATTTGAATCACATTCACAAGGAAGTATCCGTTCCTGAAAAATTTCAATAGCTATTAAACATCAAGACTGCTAATTTAAATTTTCAGGATTATCATATTACTGAGACAAGGTATTCCTTTAAGCAGTGTATTATAGATACAAGTAAATTTATTCTTGGGTTCACTAAATAAGAAAAAGCCTGACTAGTTTTCTGACAATGATCCAACAATTAGTAATTCAATTAAAAGAAAACATTTTTTTTTCTGCTTGCAGAATAATAAAGTGCATGTGGAGTTTGATAACTAATATGAAGGTTTAAAGGCAAAAGTTTAGTAAATGATAAAGATTTAAAATGGATTAATAGATTAAAACTCAATAAAGCTCAAACATTTACTTAACTATCATAATCTTATTAAGTCCAACAATAGCAGTCTCTTATTTGATGCAATATTTTGAACAGGTGGAAGTATTTTAATCAGCTTTGAATAATGATACATTATGACTTTTAATGATGTATTTATCCTATTTATTCATTTAAATTTAGTCAGATATATGAAGTCATAACAGCTCTTTAGAATCTAAAAAATAGAAAGATTGCCTGTCCTGATGAGATACCTGAAGAAATTTTTAAAATATGTTGGAAATATATTAGCTTCAAAAATACTTGAATTTTTAGAAATATATGTACTCATAAAGATATGCCATCTGAATCCTTCTATTATTCCAATTTTTAAAAATAAAGAAAATAGACAATAGTAATTATTATGGAATATCATTATTATCCAATACAACAAAAATACTTTCAAGGATTTTGTTGAATAAATTGCTTCCAATCATAAATGAATGATCATCAGATTTATTGCAGTTTTGGACAATCAAAAAACACTATGTCATGAACAAAGAAATTGATTTAATAAAAGCATTTGACTTAAACTAAGATTTGGCATATTGTTTGAAATTAGTTAATTGCTCATAAAGATTTATTTATATCATACAATTTCTTCAAGATGAAAAGAAAGAATTATTACTTTAGATGAAAAATATGAGGCATTTGAAATGAAAATTGGTGTTACAACAAAAATGTATATCAGTTCCGATTTTATTTTTGATTTCTGTGGCAGTGGACTATGGAACTGTTTATGATAGAATTTTTAATTAGAATCAATTAACAACAAAAACAATAATTTTATCTTCTGGACCTCTGGATTTATTATAAGCTGAAAATTGTATTCTCACCAGTTCAAAGGATGACCTACAGAATGTATTTAATGTTTTGAATGTAACATATAAAGACTTTGGTGTAGTACATAATGTTCAAAAACACACACACACACATAATTCAAGTAGTTTAATTATCAGCCAGTGTTGAAAAAATCTTCAGCAACTTTTAGCTGGGCTGGAAAACAATTTGGAATTATAAATCAATTTATATGTTAATAGCTTTTAAACAGAAAGGTGAACTGACTATCTAAGATGCACCATATGTTACAATTATATTGCTGCTGCTTTTAAACAAGTTAAAAGAACATTTCATCACAGTAATATATAACTACTGCAAATAAATTAGATGTATTTAAAGCTGTTTGTTATTTTACTTTGTTTAATTTATTGTATGGGAATGAGATTTGAATCTCTTATCGACAAAATGTTGCTGGATACGATACTATACAATTACAAAATTGCATCTTTATTGGATTGAATATATAAAATGAATGAATAATGCAAGACTAATATTTTACTATGAATTGGAGCATGGTTTTCATGGAAGAGACAAACCCATTTGTGTTATAAAAACTATCTCAAAAACGCACTAAAGAAGAGCAATATCGAGGGCTTCCATTTGGGAAGATATGGCTGAGAACAAAATACAATGGAAAACTGTAATTTAAAATGTTCAAGTCTTTCAGAAATAACTTTGAAAGGCATCACAAAATATCAGATAAACAATGGTCAACATATTCTATATGTGGTCATACTTTATTTTAGAGATTGGTTTGTATAATTATCATAAAATTCTTCTCTAATGTATTATCATTATTATTTTTCTGTTTGCTACTGTTGATTTTAAAATTTTAATCTTGTAAGAAGTTTAGCTACTTCTTTAAGATCTTAACAGCTATTTCTGTCAGAAACAAAATAATAGGGCTGATAAACCAATAAAAAGATTTTAAATGGAAATGACTTCAATTATTTATTAAACCATTTAGATAAGAAAATTAGATTTACAATTATATTGAATAAATTAATGAAATTAAAAAGGTAATTAAAGTTTAGTGTAACAACAAAAAGTGGCTATAACTTTATCATGACAGGAATTACAAATAAATGTGAAATAAATAATTTTTTTTTAAAAATTAGTTCTTAAGAATAGAGAATTGGAGATAGAAGAAATTATGTAAAGAAAAAAAAACTCATGTAAGATGGATACATGTGGAGATGAAAAGAAGCCATATTAAAAAAAGTCAATAATGAATAAAATAAACACACCAAAAATAAAAGAATAAATATTACAAAAAAGAAAAAGTATAGCAGCCATTAAACATCACATGATCAACATTTCTTATGCTTGCTCATAACTGTTATTAATTAAAACAGGCAAAACTATACATATTGCCACTCAGTGCAAGCCGGAGTAATCAATGGATGCCAGAAGGCTTGTGCATAAAATCCCCATCTAGTGTCTATGTATAGAGTTTTGCCTGTTTTAATAACAGTTATGAGAAAGCATAAGAAATGGTGATCATGTGATGTTTATTGGCTTAAAACCAATCCTGCCTAATAGGATAATGGTGGCTATGGTTATTAAAAAACCAAAGACACCAAAATGTATAGGTACTGAACTGAGTTCAGACCTATATAACTATATAAGCTAATGAGCTTCGATTGAAAATATTTTAGTGTTTTCAATTTAAGACTCATAGTTTTATAGTTAAATAGAGATAAAAGATGGCTGCTGGAGGGTTGCATTAGATCATAAGATCTAGGTGCAGGATTCTCAGATCCAAGACTCCTCACTAACGAAGAACACAAGGCACAAACTAGTCTGGGGATATTGGATGAGTAGATACTAGATGTGAATTTTATGCACAAGTCTTCTGGTATCCATTGATTAATCTGGCTTACACTGAGTGGCAATACGTATAGAGACTTTTGCCTGTTTAATATAGCAGCCATTTTGTTAGTTTGGGAAAAAGAAATATTAATGAAAGTGGTTATCATTGAAAAAAATACATGTAAAACAATATTAAAAATTTTTCAATATACCCATACATATGAACTATATATGTATAATTTTTAGTCTATTTTTAACAATATAATTTTAGTCTTGTAGAGTTAACTGCAATTCTCACTAATGTACAATTAAAATTGTCCATTTTATGATTGCAGTAGATTCTTCATTTTCTTAGATATAGGAAATAATATCCAATTTTAAAAATTCTGATTCCATATACCAATGAATATTCCATAAAAATAGGTATTTATCAGTAAATTTTTTATTGAGATAAGACAATATATGAAAGAAAAAAGCAATATGAATTTTTTTTTTAAAATGATCCATTAAAAATAATTGAATATCTACATTTAAATGGGACAAAAAGAGTTAATAAAAACTATAAAAGAAAATGTCTCAAAACTGTAAAATAAAATCTTGGTATTGGAAGGAAAGTTGTTTCAGGAATAAAAAGGACTATTATTAAAAGAAATGTCATCATGAAATGAATGGAAGAGTTCTATAAAGAATTATATAATAATAAAATACCACACAAATAAAGTATTCCCTACAATTATTACATCTGAATTACCAAATATTTTACGTAAAGAAGTGAAGCATGCAATTAAATATATGAAAAAAGAGAAAAGCCCCAAGAAATGATGGAATTATTATTGATTATTTTTTTAAAAGGTAAAGAAATTGAAAAATTGTGAGCAAAGTTATATATCAAACCTCTCAATGATAAAGATGTATCTTATGATTGTAAGAATGGAGTAATAATATTGATATTTAAGGTGCAATGAAATTATATCATATTTAAATAGTGTTTAGAAAAATATTTAGCAATTCCTTATGGAAAAAAGCTTTGAAATTTCAAAAAAAAAAAAAGGAATAAATATTATTGGAGAACAGTGACATAAGAAATGTAATATTCTTATATGCTTTAAATCAATTTTTAGCTGAAAGACCAATTGCAGATGCTAACGGTGTTGAATGAAATCAACATTTTCTCCGTGGATATGCTGAAAATATAAATCAAGAAAATATGACAGTATGGCTGACTAAATCACAACAACTTCACAGCTGAAAGAAGATAGTTTAATTGATAAGTTTTTTTTTTTTGGAAACTGAAAAATATAAATGATGATTTATTTGACAGTACGACATGCTTCCTGCATGTATTCACTGTTTAGTTTCTATGCTTTATCGTGCTACCACTACTGAATCGTAGTATTCAAAATGGTAAATATTTTTCTTGTAATGCTCATGATAGTTTATTTTGGGAAACATTTTAGTATTCAAATATTTTTGTTGTCTGAAGATTTGTTCCAATGCGATTATGAAACTATTAGGATTGTGATTGAAAATCAATACTTCTCTTATTTTTATTATTTAATTAATTAATATTTATAATGATTAGTGGACATTATAAAATTTCATTCCATCATATTTATTGAAAAAGTCATATCCATTGAGACAATAGTTTTGGACATACAGATGAATGCCAGCAATATCCAATCCTTTTTAAATTCAGGTCTGATATTTCCTCTCATATGCTTTTGAAATTCATATCAACAACCTGATAGATCTTTATGATTTTCTTATAGTAAGGCTATGAAATTGGAGCTGAATCAATTAAAAAGTAGGCCTGATGGCTCAATTAATTTTTGCATTATCGGAAACTTCTAAATAAGACTTATTCTTTCAGTGTAATTTTTAATATCTTGCAATACTTGTATTTAATGGAAAGAAATTAAAAATTTTGAACAAAAAGGAACTGAGAGGTCATCGCACCTGCCTTGCAAGCAAGTAGTTGGTTGCAGACGGGTGTGGGTTCGCGTCCCGGCTGTTGCTATGACATATGGAAAAAAAGAAGGAGATATATCATCATTTTGTAATCTAGAAATAATTTTCAATAGAGTTAGGAGGCAAATTCACAAAAGACCTGTTAAAACATGATTAAGACTGTATTTTAAATATAGGAAATATAATTTAAAATAAAATTTGGTTTAATCAACTACTTCAACAATGACATCTCCCACACATATATACAATCAGTGCTCAATAATATTGGAATCAACAAAGGTTTCGAGTGTTCCATCAACGGATTTTCAATGATATAGATGACTAAAGAGTTGGAAGGTGAAGAAAATTGAAGCTTGTCCATTAAAATGTGAAGATTTGCTATATTAATATAATTGAGCACTGACTGTATATGTGTGTGTGGGATATAGTGATCTGGATCAAATGATGAGTGCTGGTTCAGGACGAAATATGTATATTGGAGATCATTTATCTCTCTTACATATATGTGATCATATGTATCGGTTGTATAAGATGAAGTGCATAGCTGTAGGAAGTTTGAAGTCTGAGTTCAAGTTCATTCTAATTACATTAAGTTTAGTTTAGACATTATATTTGAATATTATATATAGACACAATCTGATATTTTAACTGTCCTGCAGAAGAGCAATATTTCTTACACTTTTATTGTATTATGTATATAGTTATTTATTTTGGCATTATATTATAGCTCCGAGGAAGACTGCAATACAGTTGAAATGTCAGACTATTTGTCTATATATGCACAATCAAAAATTTTTTTGCTAAAAAGTGTTTGAAAAGTGTAGAAATTGTATTTATATTAAATATTGCAACAAAATAAAGCAAGTGGTAGATTTAGTGACATTTGTACAACTTATCATCTTAGTTTTGTTCTGATACTGGGCTTTTAAATAGGAGTTAGCTATAAGAAAGATTTGTTTTTTGTGTATGTGTGAGTCCATGTGATTGCGCAGACATAAAAAATCAAAATATTGTAATAAAATCAAAACATTATCTTTGAGCACTACATTAATAGCAGCTATGTCTTTGCTAAATTTTAGTAACAAATTATACACCTGTAATATTCAGATCAGTTTTTTTTTATCTTCTTTAAAAAGATTTTTTTTTTTTTCATCTTTTTACTCATTGCCGAATCACTGAATGTGAATTATGTGGCAATTTTACTATTACCATTCTATTCTGACAGTTTTAACTTTGAATTAAAGCATCAATAATGTTGATGATTGTTTCATGTTTTGCCTAAAGCAATTCAAAAGAATGAGACTCTCAAAGAAGATAATAGCTATTGATCAACTTTCAACAATAGTATTGTGATCTATGGTCTGCATTTTCTGCAATAAATAAGATGATGTTTAAATCTATAATTAGCTGTTAACAGTCACTGTCTTAAATTAATTTTCCATGTTTATTTTATTATTCCAAGATAATTTTTTCTGTTTCCATACTATCTCTTGAAAAAAAATTGACTGACTATCTTTACATATGTTATATATCTGAATATTAAAAAAGTATACTTTATACACGCATTACCCAAAATTTAACAAGAGAAATCTTATTCAAAATAAATAAAAATAAACTCTTTCACCTTATTTTCTTTATTAAAAGTAGTCAAAATACTTTTAAAATAATTATAAAATACAACAAATCTTTTAAAAACTTGTTTTTTATATTTTTGCCACCAAAAATGAAATATATATTAAAACAGATTTCCAACGTTTCGACTATTTTTGCATGTAATCCATTCTATTTACTAATCACATTAAGAAAAAAAATCTATGGTCACCAAAAATTAACAATTGATCTACAATAGCTTTTTCTTATTCATATTCATATACTAAATATATGGATTCAATAATAAATGCCAATCTTCTATTTTTGATTTTGCATGTATTGTTTTCTGTATCCAACACCTACTTTTTTTTTATTATCTTAAAATCAATATCATAAAAACACCTTATTTCTTTCGCAAACTGTATCATTTTTCAAATTATCATTTTATTATATATTTATCAGATGAATTATGTTCCCAAGTGCATTATTTTTATTTTCAATTTGAAATAACATACAAATATTATTAAGTCAAATAATTTTTTACTTTTGGGAAATATATATATTCTAGCACATGTGCGTGTGCGGCGCAACTGTTCCCAAAGGCTATAAAGTGTTAATATAAAATAGATAACGAAAAACAAACGAGCTGAGCGCTTTCAAAGGATCTTGCCTTCATAATCATAGCTTGCTACTACGTTTAATGATATGCAAATATGCTAATTCCATTTCTTTGATAAAGCATAGCACGTGTCCTTCCTATTTATGGCATCCTTGTCTCGTGCTAGAATACAAATATTATTATTATACACACATACACTAATTAAGAGTTGAAAAAAAAAAAAGGAACTTGTCAACTTTGACAAACTCCATACTTTAAGATGATGTAAATATCAGTAAAAGATTTTAAATTTTAAAAAAAATTAAGATAAAAAATACTACATATGTAATCACTATAAATTAAATTAATTCTGATTTTTAAAAACATATGTAACTGCTGTGATATAAAATTAAATACATGGACAAGTTTCTTTTTGCAAATGATAAGTATTGAAAATATTGAATTATAAAATTTGAGCTGCATTTTACACAAATTACAACGAGCAATCATTAAATTGATCATATTTACAATTTTTAAAATCTTTCCACTATTATTGTTTTTCTGCATCTATCATTTGCTTTCTTCAATCTCTTGACAAATAATGGAGTAAGAATTCACTGTACGTCAAAGCAGAACTGCACAAAAAAAATTGTTCTGTATCTTAAAATAAACAATATAACTTATAAAGTTTTGATTTTATTAATCTTATAAAAATATTTTATTCCTTGCAAATAAAACCTTTTTAAATACTTTGAGAAAAAAATCAAAACATAAGTTGATACTATTTTTTAAAATATACCATTTATGATTATCATTATACACAAAAATATTAACATATGGGAGCAAATATCCCAAATGCGCCAAGCCAAAATAAATCATAATTAAAATATAGCTTCACTAGTGTATGTTGGAAGCGCAGTATAATAATTAACATATTAAATAAATTCTTAGTTGTGCTTTCTCATAGATTAAAACCTTTATTCCCATTATCACTCTCCATCAGATTTCTCTCCTGAAAATAAATACTTGAACTCTTTTTCAGTTTAGTCATCATGATTATGTTAGAATGACGCTCTTCAAATTTGAATTACATCATTGAAATTGAACAACTTATCATATCATTATAGTTTCATCAAACGTTTGCCTATAAATTTATTCTATTGTAAATATATTAATATTTGTATATAGTTTGTTATTAAGTTTTTTTAAACAAAAAGAAAAAAGATTTATTTATATATGTTAATTTTGTAAGTGAATGAACTTGTTTCGTTGAGTTTAAAAAAAAAAAAAATAGAATAAACAACAACTAAAGTTATTATTAAAAAATTCATATATTAATATAGATCTAAACAATATTAATAGAAATGACACCAAGAGAAAAAAGAATACTTATTAAAAAAAAAAGCACTCTGAGAAAGTAAAGAAAAGATTTGTAATCAAATATATATTTTTTGTATAAGTTCAATCAAGAAAACAAGATATTGAAAAGTTTGTATAGCAGAACTTTAAATAAGTTTTATTTAAATAATTGCTAATCATTATATTATTGCTCTATAATATATAGTTTAAGTTAAAATAATAAGAGCTGACAAAAACCAAACCTCATTGTAAGAACTGTGATAATTAGTCAATCAGATACTCTGACCAAAAGTCAAATTTATTCCTAAATATGTTAGATTAATAGTCTTACTCATTAACACTAACCCCTAAGACTTACTTTCTTTACAAAATTCAGACAATAAAAATAAACAGAGAACATCTGATGCAGCAGCAGAGCAATTCCAAAAACGACAAAATGTTCCTGCATATAAAAAATTATAATAAAAAAAACATGCATCATCAAAGACTATTATTACCAAAGAGAATTAAAAAGTTTACAAGATAGAAGTTCGTATCTAATGAGAAGTTAATCACAAGTAAGTAAACCTTAATAAGGTAAAATTATTGCAGGAATCCTAACAAAGCCATTAGTCAAGCAATCCCGCTATGAAGTTATTTTGCTTAAATGAAAAAATACTAATCAATGATAACAAATTTCAAAGGTTCATCTTGTAGTCATCTTCAATCATCAAACACATTATAAAATCATTATCAATCAGTTTTCTGTTTTATTATTTTATAGATGATTGCTTGTTATGAAAAAGATCCGAGATTTATCACGTAAAACGCTATTAATGCAATAGTAAGTAATACATTAAATTTATTATATTTCTACTTTTATATCTGCCACTATTCCAACAATGTTCGTTGGTTTGACAATTATTGCTAGTATATTATAAATTCATATCCTAACAGGTGTGGGTAAATATATAATGAAAACGTTATTCTTAATAATAACAAGTTCACTTTCAGAGCAAGTTTTGCCAAATTTCAAAAACTACTTTCAACTATTTATTGATTATCACATCTTAAAGAAATTTTATTTTAATGATATAGGAATCATTTGTATAAACTAAAAATATTAGCAACCATCCTTAGAAGATATTTTTAAAATTTGAAGAATCTTATCACTTTGAGGCCAAAAAGAATGCAGATAATTGAACGTTCCCTTAAACATAGTATTTCTGCCTTTTACAGAAAACATGTATTTAAAAATGTTGTGTATTCAATAACGAAGTTGAATGCCAACAAAATAACAAAAATCATAGACTACAAGTTTTAAAAGAAATTATCAAATAAAGATAACAATATATTTATTTACATTAGCATGCATAATACATTATATACAATTTGATGACTGCATCCGCTTTGTTCACTATTCCTGCTTTGCAGGTGCTTGTAAACTGTGCCAGCTTATACTTTAGCAGACTTGGTTGTGACTTCAGTAATTACAATGACTACCAACAATGGACCAATTAGAAAATATCCACACTCATACCTTCCTAAAGTTCTGCATTTACTAACGTGATCAAATCAGTCTTTGAATTGAAGGACTATTTCCCAATAAATGCTAATATTACCACAGATAAAAACTAACCAGTCTTAACTACAACTAAAAAATTTTTTATACTCACAGTCCGACTCTGCACAGTTCTCATAAAGCCTTATCAGGCATACACAAATAAAAATAAGGCTGTATATGTTCTGTTTAAGTTCCCTATCGGCTATTTGCATCTACAGAGCTCGGTGTCTGGGATAACGTCTCTCGTGGCAGAACAGTCACTAGAACTTTTCCAACAGCTTTTTCTCTGGGTCCTTTCTTCTAACACCCCCTGATGCAACAGCAGGCAGCATCAGAGATGAAGGGTAAGAAAAAGGCGCGCTGCTCTTTTCATCATACACTATTTAAACATTTCCTGTTTAATATCCGGCATTAATTATTATAAAAGGTAATAGTTATTTACATTAGGCTATCTCCCCCAGCAATGCATCTTTTCCCACATTATCGTCAAGCTTTTAATTACATCCGTATACATTCCTTTCACCTGCAATTAATCTTTCAAATATTGATTATACTAACCTTTCCTCTTTTGTTTAATTAGTTTTAAATAGCTTTCTGCTCTAATTAAACAATATTATCCTTTTCTATATTTAAATTCATCAGACCTTTCCTGCATTGTTATTTTCATTTTATTTTATCTTTCAGCAATCTTAGTTGCATTGCTTTTAACTTACAATATCTTTCTATATTTAAGTTTCTTTTCTTTTCTCTTTTTTCTGGAGACACAAATCCTAGTTTTATAACTTATACAAATTACAGTTACTAAAGCAATATTTTTACCAAAATATAACAAAAAAAATTTTCTTAAATGTGGTAAAACTAAAAATTGATAAAAAAAATATAAATATATATTATATCATTATAATAAAAATATGTTTATCAAGTTTGTTAGTTTTTAAACATTTATTATTATATCACAAATTATTAAGAGTATTCAAGGTTAAATGGTTAAACTATATTTGATATACACAAACATATATATACTTACTCTATATGCACATATAACTGCATGAATACGATTTAAATTTTAATTTTATAACTTACTATTATTTTTAATTGTTAATGCTAGATATTTATTGTAATAATTATCATTGTACTTATCTCTAAATTAAAAATAATATTAGCTAAAACATCTCTCTAATTATAAGCATTGAATTCATCAAATCAAAAATTTAATATAGTCAAGTTGTACAATTAATGCTGTTTTCTCTTTTCGAAAAAAACTTCAAAATACCTCCATCTCAACTCCCAGTCTCCCTTCATTATAAAAACTTTTAAATGTAGTTTTAATTAATATGAGAATTATAGATGAAGACATTCTAATCAGTTCCACATATGCTAATTATTTGTAATAATTATCCTAAATTCAAAAAATTCTTTAGCAGATTTTATGATTAATTTATTATTACTGTATATATTTTCTTTATATAATAAGTGAACAATATACCTACATAATTAAACTTTAAAAAGAAAATCAAATAGTTTCAAATATTTTATTAAGTGCACTTTTTTTAGTAGTTTCCCATTTTTATTTAAAATATAAAATAAAAATAGCTAATATGTTGTTACATAAAGCAGATTATTAAATGCTATATGTTATTTGAAAAACAAATCCAAACAAGGGTATTTGGAAATAAAATAAAAAAAATATATTTAACAAATTAAATGAGTTTTTCAAGTAATTTTAAAAACTAACTGTGACAAAACACAGTTGCTGAAGCTTTAAACATAAAATTACAAATATAAAGCTGAGCACTTTTGGGGGACTTAAGCCTCCATAATCATAGCCCAATACAAAATATAAACACTTATTCAAAAGCAAAATGCATACCTCAAATAAAATGTAAACTACATCTAAATAAATAAATAAATAAAATAACATAAAAATAAAATACAATAAAAATAAATATTATAACGTACATATTTTAGAAATATTAAAACAAGAATCCTTTCTGTTAATAGCATTGGGATTATCAGCTATAAAACAAGCTTCTTTAATCTTGCGCTTTATGTCATTCTTCGCCGTACACACTAATTTTGCCTCTACTGGTTGACAAAGGTGTCCAGCCTTCTTTTCATGTTCCACAAACACTGAATTACCCAAAGATTTAATTTTAGTACGATGATATAAATATTTATGCTGTGAAACTCTATTAAAAATATTGGTTTTAGTTTCACCATAATAAATAGAACGACACTCTTTATGAGATTCAATTTTAAATTGTTAATCAATCTATTCGTATTTGGAGGTGAATGAAAAATTACTTGAAAATCTGGAGATAACTTATTAATTAACAGCATAAACATTTATATCACCGTACTAAAACTAAATCTTTGAGTAATCCAGTGTTTGTGGAACATGAAAATAGGATTGGACACCTATGTCAACCAGTAGAGCAAAATTAGTCTGTATATAGAAGAATGACGTAAAGGGTAAGATTAAAGAAGCTTGTTTTATAGCTGGTAATCCTAATGCTATTAATAGAAAGGATTCTTGTTTTAATATTTCTAAAATATGGACATTATAATATTTATTTTTATTGTATTTTATTTTTATGTTATTTTATTTATTTATTTAGATTTAGTTTACATTTTATTTAAGGTACACATTTTGCTTTTGAATAAGTGTTTATATTTTGTATTTATTTTGTATTGGGCTATGATTATGGAGGTTTAAGTCCCCCGAAAGCGCTCAGTTTTATACTTGTAATTTTATGTTTAAAGCTTCAGCAACTGTGTTTTATCAGTTAGTTTTTAATTTATTGATTTTTGTTGAAGTATATATATATATTCTTTTCAAGTAAATTTAGAAAAGACAGAATAAATTAATTATTTTAGTTACAATTCAATAATATATCTTCTTTCCTTAATTTAAATATAACAAAATAAATAGTGATGATACACTATGCTGGACAGATAAATTTATTTAAAATTATAGCTTAGCACTGCTTTCGACAAGATGGGTCATATTCATAGAACTAATATAGATTTATATATATAGAATTTATAAATTAAATAATATAAATATACCATTTATATGATAATCCAAAGCACAAGTCTTTTTTTATTGCATTGATGTTATTTGCAATAAACCACGCCTCTTTATATTTTCTTTTTCGATCATTGCGCTCAGAAAAAACAATTTTAATATTAAGAGGATTGAAATTGTAGCCAGATTCGCTTTCATGTTCCAAAAATATAGACCTAATATTGGTGTCTGTTTTAACGTATGTGTATATATATTTATGCTGTGCTAATTTTATAGCACAGTTGGAATGAGATTCAACTAGTAAATTACATTACATGTTGGTTCTATGAATATGACCGATCTGGTCGAAAGCAGTGCTAAGCTGTAATTTTAAATAAATTAATCTTTCCAGCATAATGTACCATCACTATTCATGTGAGAATTACAATATTACAGTAAAACAGCTAAGCCAAGTGTCTTTCATTGGATCAAAACCACACAAGTAAAGCAAACAATGACTTGAATTGGTTATTCAATACCTGGAGAATAGTTATGCTATCAATATGTCTTTGCTTAAAAAATAAATTGCTTGGCAAAATGACCATTGAAGCTCTAGCCATAGCAATGGACTATCAATTAGTTGGATGTGGACAGACAAGTTTATTCTAATCAATAGTACATATATATAAAAATGATAATGGATTCCATGCTTTTATTAAATACAGTCATTTAAAAAAACATAGAAGTATTGTACACTAAAAATTCTATGTAAACTCAATCAGAATTGTTAATTTAATCAGAAGTATAAATTATTTCCTGAATTGAAATTATCTCTATCATAGTACACCCGGATCTCTTTTTACGCGGACTTATTTAACACAATTTTGAAGTTATGCAATTCCTGTTTCACCATAATGCGCTATTACTTTAAATAATAAATTTCATGCACTTACGTTATATTGAAAGTAATAGCACATTATTGGAATTCGACTTTCATCTTAGTAATTTCAATATTTTCAGTGCTTTATAATAGTAAGATTTTATGCAATAATGAAATTAAAATCATGATTTCCACATTTTATGTATACATACATTAAATTTTACAAGATGATAAGCTTATTATTATTAAAGATTATAAGGTAAATTTGTTCAAACATTGTGTGTGTTAAATTTGCATTTTAAATCACATTCTGTTTTTGATTTTTAAAAAAGAACGTAATCAGTGGGTACAATTAAATTTGACAATTAAAAATTAAAATCTGATTTTTAATTGTAATTAACAATTTAAAAATTACTTGGCGACTTGAAATTAATGTGATGTGAAATTTGATTTTTAAACAGAATTGAAAATTAAAAAATTGGTACAGGATAAGAATTTAATTTTTAGTTGTTAGTTTCATAAACAATTAATAAAATCATCGTCTCAAAGATTAATTACTAATTACGTTGTCACCAGAAAACTATTGACACAACATGAGTGTGAAGTTGGCGCTAATTGTATTTCCTCAGTTTGCAAACAAACGTGTTTTTTGGGCAAATAGCGATAATAATTAAAACGTGTATAAAAAAATATAAATTACTGTACTGTAAATTATGCATAAAATATATTATTTTGAATAAAATTAAATATTAATTAAAAAAAGTTTGTCTGTATCAATTTTTTTCAAATTTGAAATTTTTTATTAGTCATATTTTATTTCCTTATTTTTTTTTTGCGCGAATTTTAAAGTAATTTTACGTTGGTGCTTTGCTTTTATGCAAATTTTGAAAAATCACAGACCGCTTCCCCCCTTTTTCAACGTAAGTTACATCTACTTTTGCGCAATTTCATTTGTGCATGTTTTCTGAGGAACCTATCTATCGCGTAAAACGAGACCCAGGTATATATTTGTTAATTACTTTTTATGGATTTCCATTGATTATTGAATATTATTTTATTAGATTTATTAAACATTGTATGATATGAATCTTTTATTCTACTCGGGTTTAGCTCCGGACATATACATAAAAGGGAATAATTAGAGGATCCGAAGACATGGAGTGAGCATTCTTTAGATTGAATAAATATTCTCATGAGGAAACTTGTTTCATACAAAAAAAAAACACAAAACATATATATACACCTTTACCACCCTTAGTAGTGGCAGTTGGTTTTCCAAAACTCATCGTTAAGCAAGAATATCGTAAACAGGATATGTATTGATAATGGGGGTCTATGGGAAAAAAATTGGTTAGTTCCTAAAGCTAAAAAATTACACTAACTTAGGAATAAAGTACATATTTAAATAAAGTTTAATTTTTCTAAAAACATTTAACACATATGTACAGTATATAGTATTATAGATTCATTAATTATATATATTTTAAGTTTATACGTTCTAAATTTAAAAAAAAAAAAATCCCGATCGTTAAAGTGAATAATCGATTGTAAATCGAAGTAGTCGGTACAAATTGATGATGATCGCTATTGTGAAATATTGCTAAGTAGCCAATCGCTAAGTGAGGTTTAGGTGTATTTGTCATTTTCTTAAGAAATATTTCATATAATTAACAGATTCTCCTCTTGGTTTTTATTATTTAAATCAGTATTGTTATTCTTATTTTGAATGCTATTATGTTCCCATTGGCATTTATCAGTGTTCATTAATTTATTTACATATAATTAGAGCAACATTTAAGGTAATAACATGATAGAAAGTTCCTTACTTTTTAGCTGGGAACTGCAAAGAGAAATGTGTTCAAAGTGTAAAAATTTTATAAGTCAACCCAAGCAACATATAACAAATATGCAAGCATTTAATATTTGATTTCAAAACCTTATGAAATGAATAGAACTGTATACTGGATTCATGCAACTTTGTTAAGATAGTTGCATCAGATATTGATTAATCTATATTAATATCCACCTTTGAGTTCAAATTTCAAGCATTTTGAAAATAAAATTAATTACTAGTGACTTCCTCCATAGTATTTTTAATTGTTGTAGTTATAACTAAGTTTCTTTATACAATTTAAAAATATTTAATTAATATTTATGTGAAAAAAAAGTTTTAAATGTAATTTAAAATTATAAATATTTAATAACGTGGAATATATAACATATGCATCAAAGCACTAAAATTCATTTTTCTCCTGTATTCTCTAGGAGCCCATGTGTAACATTTTTATTATTATAATTGGTTTTATTCAGTTTAAAACATTTAATATTTATAAAAGGAAAAAAATTGATTTAAAAACTCAGACTATCTATATAAAAGCATTTTTGGCGACTTAAATTATTTAACTTGACATCTGCTGAAAGTAAATATTAGCATCTATTTCTAATTTTTTAATTAATTAAAGTTTTGGATTAAGGCCCAGTACAACATTTTTCTACTTCAAATTATCTTCATCATCTATATCTTGCAAATTCTCATAAAATTTAAAGTACCACCAAATGTCACATGATCATCAGATAGGGATTTTATGCACAAACATCATCTATTGATTACTCTGGCTTGCATTAATTAGCACTACTGTAGGAAGAGTTTTGCTTGTTTTAAAATATGCTACTTTTTGAATTTCTACAGTTTTAAACATATTTATTTAAGAACGCATGCCTGAAGTTGATATTTCAGAATGCATGATAAGATTTTAAGGTTGTGAAACATTATTGAAATAGAATATAATTCAAGTACTATAATAAATTACTTTTTAATAAATTAAAATCTTAATAACTACCAACATTTGCAAAGTCAAATTCAAATATGAAAAATTTCCAGTATTTATTTTCTCAATCCAAATTAATTCGTTAGTACAGGTGTGCCCATTCTTTTAGAAACTAAGAGTTACTTTTTATTTTCCAAATAAATGGCGATGATTACATAGGAAAACAAACTAAAATGAATCAATTTATAAATGAAATAAGCAAATTTATTTAATGTGATGATTTGACATTGAATACTATTAGCTATTTTTAAGAAATTTGGTTCGTAATTAGAAACAGCCAAGCATAAACAGTCATTAAGATGATTTTCAGTCATACGAGTATGATGTTTAGATTTTATATAGTTCATATGAGAAAATGATGATTCACTTAAATATGTCAATGCAAAACATGAATGAAGTCTAAGATATGCATCTTTCATCGCGGATAATTGTCAATGGTAAGATACTTCCATATATCAAATTGATCATGCAATTTCAATCTAATATCATTTTGTAGTTCAATTAATTGTATTTCCAAGCTACCTATGTCCATACTAAATACTTTTGTGATTAGTACAGCTTGATTTTCCATATTTATTTCAAAGAATGGTGATGTGAAAAATGAAGTGATTGGTTGAAGTTTTTAAAAGTCTTGAAATCGTTCTTGAAATTGCAGAAGAATGTTTTGCAAAATATTTCTAAATTCTTGGTAATCACGTTTCTATGTTTGACCCAATTTCTTCTGTTAAATTTGAGAAATGTTTCATATCTTTTTTATTAATGTGACAAATCCACATTTCCAGTTTCATTTTAAATATATCAATAGAACTAATCCTGTCGGTTATTTTGTTTTGTCCTTGCAAATCTAGATTTAATTCATTTAATTTAGTTGTTAGATCCATTAAAAATGCTAGCTTTTGCAGACACACCTTGTAGTGAAGTAAAACAGCACAAGGATCTTTTTTCCATCCAGAAAATCTTTTATATGTGGCAACAGCTTGCAGAATCTTTCTAAAACATTAGCTTTGCTCAACCATCCGATTGAATTATGGAGAACTACGTCACCATAATCTGCATCAATGCTATCTAAAAGTGACTGAAACAATCTTATTTGCAGTGCTTTCACCCTAATCGAATTATTTCAATAGTTGTATTAATAACATCATCATGGTTCAACATTTTCCCCCATAATGACTGTTGATGAATCATGCAGTGGTATGAAATAAAATTAGAAAAATCAATCTCTCTCTTACAAAATGCTAAAAATCCTTTTTCACAACCAGTCATAGAAAGAGCACCAACTACAGTAATGGAAACAAGTTTTTTAAGAGGAAGATTTTCAGATATTATGAAAGCTTTAAAAATATTGTAATGTCCTCTCCTCTGGTTTGTTCTTTTAAAGATAGTTATTTTGAGAAATTCTTCCTTTACAGTCAAATCAGGAAATATTAAACGTACAAATATAATAAGCTGGGACATATCGCAACTGTCAGTTGACTCATCAAATTGAAGTGAAAACCATGAACAATTTTCGAAATACCGTTTCAAGTTGTGATCTTAAATTCATCGCCATAGTTTCAACTCATCCTGTTACAGTTTGTCTGGAAAGTGCATTTCTTGGATAGCATCAACAATCTCGATTTTATTTTTAAAATTGTGAAATAAGCTACAGCCAAAAAGCTGCTTTATACAAATTTGATACACACGGAGAAATGCCATCGTTGATTTACAACAAGCTTTTTTGAATGAAGAGTGCTTTGAATTTAGAGATCTTTTTAACCTTTGTACTTCAGTAGATTTTGGAAGAAAGTCTCGATCCAAACTTGGATGAATAATAGTAAAATGTTTGTTTAGATTAACTCTTTTTGGTAAAGCTACTATAGAATTACACAATAAACATAAACACTTTTCTTTATTCAGGATGAATAGAAACTCTTCTTCCCAATCATTATTGATCGGATATATTTTTGCCTTTTTATTGCTCATTATGGGGGAAAAAGCAAATAATTTAATTTTTGCCACAATATAAGAATTATCAATAAAAATATTCATATAATATTAAATTAATACAATTTAAATATTGAAACCACTTTTCACAATTGAAAAAAACTTTTAAAAAAAATCAAAATGTCAAAATTTATCTGCCTATTTAAATGAAAATTCAAAAATAAACGTTTTTTTTTTGTATTGCTATAACCAAAATAGACATGATGAAACAAAATGATAGTAAATTTATCTATTGTTTTCATCAATTTTTTATTGACTATTTTTTACGAGCGTATAGTTTTTAAAGTTTTAGTTTTAAATTGAATTTCACATTCAAATAAAAAAAATCCCAAATTTCAATGATTACTTTCAAAAAAAAATTTTTTTGAAATTTTAGTTTTTAAAGATAAACTCTTTTTTATATAAAATTTTATTTTTGTTTGTGCAATCAACTTGAAATTTCTTGGCAATCGACTAGTCGATCGTGATCGATGTGTTGGACACACCTGCTTTAGTGGTACCAAATTAACAACTTTAAGAAAATTATGCGTCACTCACAGTTTTTTTTTATAAATTTAATTGTTGTTGCTATTTCGAATACTTTAGTTTAAATTAATCATTTTTATATAAAGTTAAAATTGTTTTCACAATTTTAACTTTCTATATCCTGTATATTATAATCAATTTATCCAATTTATTTTTTGTTTATTAGTAATATATTAAAAAAAAACATTTAAAATAGTAAAAAATATCTGTATATTTCAATAATTGCTTTCTAAAGTACTTGTAAAGCATACAAAACAATAAAGAAAACTACTAGAAATAATCATCCGAGAATTTCTAATATAGAAGAATGAATTAATTTAGATTAATTTTTAAATGGCCAATATTTAAATAAAAATATATTGTTAAACATAAGACAGATAGATAATCATGAATTAAAATAAATCATCAATTACAAATACCTTGATCAGATTATTAATACAGATGGAAATACAATAGATAAAATTACAGATAGAATTAAACTTGAATGAAATAGTTTTGTTAGGAATAAATTAATGTTAAAAGAAAATATGCCTGTCTGTTTAAAAAGAATGTTTTTAATTGATGAATTTTAAAAAACTAGAAAAACAATGGGAAAAAAAACTCTCACAGAAAAACTGGACAACTCCTCCCCCCCCCCCCAGGTTTTCTGGAGATATGAAATCATTCTGCCATGCATTCTTAAAAGATTACCATTGATAAGAATGTATGATAGGGTTATTCTATATCTCCAAAACTTTTTACAACAATTTCTTTTTTATGAATATTGCTTTAGAATTTCTGGGAACATTGTAAAAGTTATCAGAAGTAAATCTAAAGATAAATACCAAATAGATTAAAATAATGTTCAATGAATTTTCTCAGAAAGATTGATAATCTTAAATTGAAATAAGTTATCATCTGCAAATACTCTTGGTCAGATTATTAATACGGATGGAAACCCAATGGATCATATTACTCATAGAATTAAAGTTGAATGAAATGGTTTTGGTAAAAATAAATTAATATTAAAAGGAAATATAACTGTCTGTTTTATAAAAAATGATTTTAATAGGTGTGTTTTATCTGGTCTTATTTATGATGATTTGGACACTTAGTAGAAGAGCAATATAGATTTCAGACGACTCAAGAAAAGGAAAATACTTTGTAAATTGGCATGATTGAAAAAATTAAGAGACTGAAATTGAGGTGAGCAGAACACAACGATAAAAGAGATGATCCCAAGAAATTTGAAATAAAGAAAGTTAATGTGATGTAAAAAAGCTCAGAATGAAAAAACTGAATTAAACTCGAAGAAACTTTCATCATGCAACAGACCAATAATGATTCAAATATAACAATAACAATGATATACAATACTCATTTTAAAGATTTAATTTATAATCTAAAAAAATAAAAAAAAAAAAAAACTACAATTGAATTGAAAAAAAAATATTTTTATTAAAATAAAAAAAAATTTTTTTCTTTTTTTTAAAAAAAAAATAATAATATCAAAAAACAATATGGTTTTAAAAAGGGAAGTCACAAACACACTCAAATATAAAACAGAATTGAATTTGTATTAATTATAAAAAAGCATCATCGAGATGATAGATACTTATTTGAAAAAAAAAAAGAAGTATATACAAACAAATCTATTCATAAAAAATCAACATTAAAACACAAATTTTATATCCATAATATGAGCCACTATGAAAATTGGATAGAATTTGATACAACATTTATGAAAACTAGATAGATATTTTATAAAATATTCAGCAAACTTATAAAATAATCTCATGATCTCATCTCCAAAAAATGTCTTACTGATTATCTTTCTATATATAAATTTATATAGCAAAATTAAATTTATTAACCACTGGCAGATTGAAGTAATAAAAAGGCACAGAATTAGCAAGTGATAATACATGAAATATAAGTTTTTTTTTGCTTCTTTAAATTTTTTCTTAGAAGAATATTATAGAGATCAATTACTCCATTGTAAATTTCTTGTGGCATTTTAAAAAAAATTTTTTTTTACAATACTATAAACTCAATAATAAAATCAATAAAGACTATGTAAACCCAATAAAAATAAAGACAGACTTAAATGGAGGTAGGTCTATCATTTGTTCATTTTGATAGGTATATAGGCAAAATAATAAAAATGTGGGGGAGGGAAGGAATAAAAATAAATATCTTGACTTACTATTTACTATAAGTTATATCTATTAAAATGATATTCAGAAAATCTTATTTTGTTTAATTAACAAATTATGAGGACAATAAGCAAGACCTTTCTTTACTATAAATGATATCTTTTAAAATATTCAGAAAATCTTATTTCCTTTAAACAATTAGCAAATTATGAGAACAATAATAACCAAGACAATAATTGCTGCACATATTCACAATTTTTTCCAGAACAAATTATATGTTTGATAAAATATTTAGAACTTGATATACTACTTTAGATTCAGTGAAACAAACATTGGCTGAGAAATATACATATATAAACGGAAATGACAACTTTAAGAACAAGATATCACAAATTGGTGTTAAACAATATAAAAGAAAAATAAATAACCTACAGAAAGAAATATAAAGATTATGGTAACATATAAGAGTAATAGTCCTAAAAATTAAAACAGTGATAAGTAAACTTATCTACAGTAGACGATTTTATTTTAATGTTAATATAAGCAAACTAGCTAAGAATAACGTCAAGATGAATTATTAATTATTCTTATTAGGAAAAGTGAAAGTAAATAATTACTCATTGTTAACACCAGTTATTTACCAAATGATAGACAAAACAGATCTTCAATAAGATCAGTTTCTATCCTTTTTAAACAAAGATTTTTCAGATTAAAATTTTTTAAAAATATAACGTACAAATAAATTTTCTATACCTAAATAATTATTTTACATCACATATTTACTGATAATTGGCAATAGTAGTAAGTAACTCCTGAGTTTCTAGTATAGTTTCAGATAATGGCTGTTTAGAGTAGAATTAATGTTATAATATTTTTAAAAATTACGTCTACAATAGTTTATCTAATGATGGGTCGGTTAGATTTCAGTAATAATTAGCCACCCAAATGAAAAAACTGGCATAAACCATACGAGATCAACAACTCTAACATTAGGAGCTGAAATCAACGAAAGACAGGCAATGCTAAGTACTACATATATATAAAGAACACCGATAAAATAATCATTCTGTTGCACAAAGAAAACATTAAATACATTCAGAAATATTTCTCCTGAATTATTAAAGATAATAGAGCTAAGCTATTCAACACAACATTTATGAATATTACAAGAGAGGAAATCAAATCTTGATCTAGGAATCTATACAAAGTAACCTGCCCACCCATCTATATTTTTTTCTTAACAATATCACTCCCGATGATGAATAATAAAAAATATACAATAGTAATAATGATTAAAACAGTATGTAAATACCTATGTGCGCAAAGATATATTACGTTACCCGTTTGGCTTATAAAATTAAAATGCCAGCTGAAAAGAAAAAGACAAGCCAACCGTTACATTTAAATCCTTTCATACTGAATTTAAAAGTAAAGCAGCATTCTACCCCAATTCATGTGTACAAATTTTAAAAACGTATACTTTTTTTGTATTCTATATTATAAAATTAAAAACTTATTAAAAATTGAGTTCAAATTTATAAACAAAAGACTACAATAAATTTTTCCATATACACCAAAATTTTATAACTTTACCTTCACCAATTTTTTCAATTTTCACATAATCTTCCATGTTTAATTCAAGAGCGGACTACCGTGTACTTTTTTCCCCCTAAAATAAAAAAAATTAGAGTAAATAATAACAAATTAAGTACAAAATTAATTATAGGCTTGAATTTGATTTCATAAAATAGATAAAAGGAAAGTACATATTCGACGACGAGCTTTAAAGATCAGAACTACATTTATTTCGAATGCAATAATAAATATTTCTCTAATTCGAAAAATAATAAGTATTAAACACTTAAGTTCATGCCAAAAATAAGAATAAAATAAAATATTGTTACCAATTCGAAAAATCTTATACTTGATCGGAATATGAAACGTTTATATGAACCTAAATAAAGTCCATATGAATTCAGTTTCCCCGCTTTTAAACTAGCCAATCAATGAAGAGTTTGTTACTACCTTAGGGATTGATTTACCAATGACAAAAAGGAATAGAATGATCATAAACTCATAAAGAGCCATCTACAACTATAAACCTAACCTAGACTACAATATTAAAATATGGCAATCAGGTTTTTAGTGAATTTATTACAAGATCTCGCCCACTCATTTTTTTAGTGTAAAATAAAAAGTTATATTTTAGCAAGATGCACGCGTGAATAATCGTTTTTATTTAAAATTTGAAATTAATTTTATTAAAAAATTATTTTATACGTATATTTTTTTTAAATTAAAATAGCAAACTTTTGTCTCTATTTTCGTGGAATTAAGTACTGTATTGTAAATATCGTTACTATTACTTCACCGAAGATTTGAAAAGTGCAACTCTATTAGATGCTTAAGTATATTTCAGTTACAACCAGTTGTACATTTGAGCATTATTTAATTTTCTAAGATTAATTAACCCTAACTATTATATGCAGAAAGGAGTTTACTGTTAATTGAAAGGAGGCTCTTTGATTCCTCTTGGAAGCCTTAAAGGAACCGCGCAGGGCAAATTCCTAATGTCCACCCCATACGTTCCTGTCGTTGCAGCTGTTATTACTATGTGATTATTTATATAGTATTCGAACATGGATGGGCTGCTTACCAACATGCCTTAACCGGCGTGATAAGTTTATTGGCTTTTTACCTCGGAGTTTAAGATCAAGAAACACAATGGTCTCCTCAATTGCTTGATGAGGTAGAATGAATGTGTGTGAATGAAAAAAAAAATTGTCTACTGTATATAAACTATCATGACATACAAAAATAAATTATGGCCGTTGTTCCCAAGCGGCTATAAAGTCACCAGCCAAGGCAGCGGTTGGTGGCCGAAGGCGGTGAATGTTAATCCCCTGATTGCGGACCCAGGGTGCCATTTGATGACGACTTTTTATTTAGGTTGGAAGAACTCTTATATTAAATGGGACATTATTGGACTTTGTGAAGAGACAATTGGTTTAAAAAGGTCAACATGTACTCCACTATAAAGGCACAAATATTGGAAGTGCATGTGGAGTAGGATTCATTATAAATAAAAAAAATGGAAAAACAACATTGTGGAGATTGATGGTATGCTGGACAGAGTGGCAAGATTAGTTATTCAACTTAATAGCAGATACCAAATGCAGATAATTCAGATTTATGCCCCAATAAGTTCACTTAGTGATGAAGTAATAGATTTTTATATGGATATACAAAAGGCTTTTGATCAAATTAAACATTTTAAACTTGTTATGGGAGACTTTATTGCTAGACTTGGTAAACAATTGAAAGATGAAAGAGCTATAGGTAAATTTGGTTATGATAATAGAAATGAGAGAGGACATAGATTGTGGAGTTTCCAGAAAAAGAAAAACTTTATTTTATGAATTCTTTTTCAGAGAAAAATGTTAAAAGAAAATGAACATGAAAGCATCGAAATGAAGGTACAGCAGAATTGTATTATATTTTGACTAACAGAAAATACATTTTTCAAGATTGTAATGTTCTTAATAAATTTACACAGGAAATGATCATCAATTAGTGAGATGTAAGATACATGTTAATGTAATAGCTAAACAGCAGACTTTATCATGTGTTTGAAGTGTTTGTGTTCAGTCATTTATAGTTAAAATCTGGAAAGCGCATGTGCAACGGCTTAATGCTGTTTAGCTATTACAGTTTATAAAACTTTGCGCTATATAAAATAATTGATTTATATACATGTTAATGCAAAACTAGAGAGACAAAAATTAAGAAAAACAATATTTACAGTTGATATTTCTAATCTTCAGAAACATTCTAATCAATTTAAATTAGAACTTGCAAATCATTTTTAGTATTAGATTTTAAATGTGATTCAGATTTGAATGAAATTAAAAGAAAAACAACTGATACACATTTAAAAATTGCAATAAAGATAGCTGGTACAAAAAAAAAGCAATTTACCAATAAAATTTCTATTGAGATTTAGCAAATTTATGAAGAAAAGCAGCAATATGAAGATAAATAAAAATGATGCATTAAGAAGAATTAAATATCTCAAATTTTGTAAAATAGTATGAAAAAGAGTTGATAATGAATAATTGTGAACTAGTAAGGAAAGCTGTAGAAGAGAATAAAAGTCTCAAGAGTGTAAACAATATTTTGGTATTGGTATGAAACGTCTGCAGAAAAAAAGATGGAACTATTATTAAAAAGAGATGATATTATGAAATGGGTAGAAGAGTTCTATCAAGAATTATATAGTACCTCCTACATCTATTATATCTTTCAAATTGCGTAGGATTTTAAAGGATGTGAGGTATGCAGTTAAATTTCTGAAGAAGGGAAAAGCTTCAAGTAACTATGGAATTATAATTGATATATTAAAAAAAAACAGGTGAAGAAATAGAAAATTTTTTGGCAAAGTTATATAACAAATGTTTAAATGATAAAGATGTACCAGATAATTGAAAGAATGCTGTATTAATATTTTAAAAAGGTGATAAAGAAGATAATTAAAAATTACAGACCTATCAATCTTTTATTAGTTTTATATAAATTTTTACCAAAATAATGACATTGGATTTCAACGAACCGAAAGAACAAACTGGATTTAAAAGTACAGTAGATCATATCCAACTATTGAGAGAAGTTATAGAAAGGATCAATGAATATGAGTTGTCATTGTGCTTTGGATTTATAGAATATGAAAAGGTTCTTCAATGATTAAAGTATTGGATCATCAAGGTAGAGATCCAGGCTACTGTCATTCTGTAGAATATTTGTAAAAATGCAATAGCAACAATTAGATTACATAATGACACTAGAAAGGTTAACATTGAGAAGGATGTAAGTCAGGGTGACTCCATATCTTCAAAACTTTTTACAACAGTGCTGCAAGAAGTATTTTGTGGATTAAAATGGGAAGCTAAAGGAGTAAACGTAAATGGGAGATTATTTAAGTTATTTGTTTTTTGCAGTTGATCTGGTTTTTGCAAATAATGCTTCAGAGTTTCAACAAATGTAAGATTTATGAGATGAAAGTATAATATTTAAACAGCATTAAACTGTTGCACATGTGCTTTGGATTTTTTGAATGAATACTAAACACTTCAACCATATGATAAAGTTTTTGAAAAAGATAGAATGGCCATCTATCTTTTCGAACCCAAACGCTTTTGTATGGGCGAATCTTAAGTGTTTGAAAGTGAAAGCGTAAAGATCTTAAATAATCAATTTAAATTACTTTTACATACTTGAATGAATGACGCTGGTGAAATTTATTAGAATTTACGATACGTCATTCTTATTTGAAATTAAATGTATGTAAATAAGTCAATTATTTTATTCATTCATTTTATATTTAAAATCCAAAGCGTATGTGCAACAGTTTAATGCTGTTTAAATATTATAGTTTATAAAAAAAACATCGCGCTATATAAAATAATTGACTTATTTACATACATTTAATTTCAAATAAGAATGACATATCGTAAATTCTAATAAATTTCACCAGCGTCATTCATTCAAGCATGTAAAAGTAATTTAAAGTGATTATTTAAGATCTTCACGCTTTCACTTTCAAACACTTAAGATTCGCCCATACAAAAGTGTTTGGGTTCGAAAAGATAGATGGCCATTCTATCTTTTCCAAAGACTTTATCATGTGGTTGAAGTGTTTAGTATTCATTCATTTTATATTTAAAATCCAAAGCGCATGTGCAACAGTTTAATGCTGTTTAAATATTATAGTTTATAAAAAAACATCGCGCTATATAAAATAATTGAGAAGAAAGTAAGAAAATATGACTAAAGGTAAATGTTAAATAGACTAAAGTAAGGTTCAATTGATTTTCTCAAAAGATGAAAATGAAGATTATGATAAGTTAGAAGTTAACTACAAATACCTTGGTCAGATTATTACTACAGATGCAAACATAATGGATGAAATTAATCATAGAATTAAATTTGGTTGGAGTGCTTTTGGTAGAAATAACAATATTAAAAGGAAATATGCTTATGGGTTTGGTTTTTAATAAATGTGTTTTACCAATTCTTATTTATGGATCTGAAACATGGACACAATAAAAAAGCAATACACGGACTTCAGACCACTCAAAGAAGTATGGAGAGATATTGGTTATGAGTAACAAGAAGAGATCAAAAACACTACATGAGTGAGAACAAGTTACTGACATCGTTGAAAGTCTTAAAAGACAAATGGAGTTGAGCTGGCCATATTTCTAGAAGAGATGACAATAGATAGACAAAATCTTCAACCGGATTCCAAGAGATTGTAAAAGACCCAGAAAGAGACCACATGTGAGATGGATGAATGAAATAAGAGTGTGCAGCGGTGATGTGGAGAAGAGAGGCTAGAGATAGGAGATTTCTTGAACTTGGAGAGACTTCATCCTGCAGTGGATTGATAATGGTTGATGATGATGATTACATGTGTTGGTAAACAGTGAATGTTGATGTAAATTTGAATGGTTATTATAATGTATTGTATCTAAGATACTATTTTATAAGTCCTACTATAATCAAATCTCATTGACAAGTACATTTCTTTTTTATATAAAAAAGATATTCTGGATTGTGTGAAAGGGTATAATTTTTTTTTTATTAAATCCAAGAAATAGTAAGTGCAGAAAGCTAAGGGGGATAAAGCTATGATTAAAAAAAATTCATTTCAAAAAATAACTGGAAGAAAATGTAAAGAGAGCCTATTATAGACTGAATGAAAAATTAAAGCAACGTAATAGTAATAATGATTAATTGCAACTCATAAACAAGTACATTCCAACTCCCAAAAAAAGGAAAGAAAGGAGAAAGAATAAAACTACTCTAGAAATGAGTTTTGTGATGACTACACAAACCAATCTGGGAAACCCTAATAGTTTCATGTATAGGACATGCTGATCTATTTTTCTGTTTGATATTTTGTCTTTTAATTTCTTCAAGAAAACTTAGTTTTTTTTTAAAAAAACTTCTTTCTGAAATATTTCAACATCATGTCTACTTGTAGCTCTCCAATGTTTTCTATTTTCTACCATATCTTCTAAACAGAAGCAATTCATACAGTATTTCTGTGGAATGTCTTTGAGATAATCTTTATAACATAAATGGAGTCTATCTCTCTGAAAACCAAGCTCACGATCTCCATAAAATACTTTTAAAAAGTCTTGCATTATTCATTTGTTTTACATGTTCAATCCCAACGATGGTGTAATTTTACAATAATGGACTTTATGGTATCACATCCATCAAATAGAAGAACATTGGTTATGTGATCTTGCCATTGCATTTTTAAAATTTTGCAGAGCATTCGTAAGTGAACTTTTTTAATAGAGTGTCCAAGTTTCATTTCCATATAATAAATTAGGCAAAATAAGTTTTATACAGCTAATTTAGTTACAGTAGTTATTTCTGATGAAATACTCTCTTTTAACTTGCTAAAAGTGGTAGCAATACATAGGAATCTTGCTGCACCTCAACATCCTCAATGGTAAAATTTCAATAGCTTTGTATCATAGTTCTCAACATGTAATTCTTTGAGATAGAAATGTGGTTCTTTACTGGTGTTGGTGCAATAACACTATCCAACAAGAGATAAAAAAAAACAATTTGTTTGAACTTTATGAATCTAGCATTTTAGTTTAAGGACAGTTATCACTACATGATTTAATTTTTATAATCATTAACTTTTTATGGACATATCTATTAAATCTAAAACTAAAATATCAAATTAGACCTCACACTAGATTTACTAGTGAACCACTAAACATCACATGATCACTATTTCTTATGCTTGCTCATAACTGTTATTAAAACAGGCAAAACTCTCCATACAGTAGTGCCACTCAGTGTAAGCCAGAGTAATCAATGGATGTCACAAGGCTTGTGCATAAAATCCCTATTTAGTGCCTACTCATCCAATATTTGCAGACTAGTTTCTACCTTGTGGCTTTTGTCAGTGAGGAGCCTTAGATATGAGAGCATTGCACCTAGATCTTAGGCTCTAATGCAAATGCAACCCACCAGCAGCCACCTTTTATCTCTACTTAACTACAAAACTATGAGATCTAGGTGCAGTGCTTTCAGATCCAAGGCTCCTCACTGACGAAAGTCACAAGCTAGAAACTAGTCTGGGAATATTGGATGAGAAGGCATTAGATAGGGATTTTATGGACAAGCCTTCCAGCATCCAATGATTACTCTGGCTTGCACTGAGTGGCACTTCTGTATGGAGAGTTTTGCCTGTTTTAATAACAGTTAGGAGCAAGCATAAGAAATGGTGTTCATGTGATGTTTAGTGGGTTTAATACCAATCCTGCCTAATAGAATAATGGTGCATATGGTTATTAAAGAACCAAAGACACCAAAATGTATGGGTACTGAACTGAGTTCATACCTATATGACTATATAAGCTAATGAGCTCAGATTGAAAATATTGTTTTCAATTTTATTCTCATAGTTTTATAGTTAAGTAGAGATAAAAGGTGGCTGCTGGAGGGTTGTATTAGATCCTAAGATCTAGGTGCAGTGCTCTCGGATTCAAGGCTTCTCACTGACCAAAGCCACAAGGTAGAAACTAGTTTGGGGCTATTGGATGAGTAGGCATTGTATAGGAATTTTATGCACAAGCCTTCTGGCATCCAATGATTACTCTGGCTTGCACTGATTGGCACTATTGTATGGAGAGTTTTGCCTGTTTTAGTAACAGTTATGAGCAAGCAAAAGAAATGGTGTTCATGTGATGTTTAATGGGTTTAATACCAATCCTGCCTAATAGAATAATGGTGTGTATGGTTATTAAAGAACCAAAGACACCAAAATGTATGGGTGTTGAACTGAGTTTATACCTATATGATTATACAAGCTAATGAGCTCAGATTGAAAATGTTTTCAATTTTATTCTCATAGTTTTATAGTTAAATAGAGATAAAAGGTGGCTGCTGGAGGGTTGTTTTAGATCCTAAGATCTAGGTGCAGTGCTCTCAGATTCAAGGCTTCTCACTGACGAAAACCACAAGCTAGAAACTTGTTTGGGGATAATGGATGAGTAGGCACTAGATAGGATTTTATACACAAGCCTTCAACATCCATTGATTACTCTGGCTTGCATTGAGTGGCACTACCATACAGTTTTTTTTCATTTGTTAAATTAATTTAAAAAAAAAAAATCTGAGTTTTTTTAATACCAGCCATATCAATATTAAACCACAACATTTTTTTATTTCCAAATTGTGTCTACTATTTTCATTTACTTTTATTTAAAACATCAATTTTATTATCACCATTACATTGTAAACTGCCACTTTTGTCAATAGTAATATTACAAATATTTTTATAACTCTGCTAAATACATGATGATGTAGCCCAATTTTACAGAGTAGGCCATTTTAGCTTCTTTTTTTTTAGATCCTTTCACATTTTAAGTAGGAGAGGTAAGAATTACTCAAGCATTTGTTGAGTAAAATGCTTGTCCCAAATCTAAGTGATCCATTATTGATTGCATTGTCTAATGCAAGTCACTTCTACGGACTCCTCAACTGTAAAATCTATTATCTTGCTCTCAATGTTGATGTAATTATATATTTTACATGATTATAATAATTGCAAAGAAAAGATTAGAATCAGGATTGCTGAATGGAAATTTGTTGAAAGTCTAATTCCCATTGTAGTAGACAAATATGATTAATATTATAAAAACTTCTTACAATTGTGTCCTATATTATTCTGTGTGATTGAAGATGGTAAGATAGAAAAAAAATGAATGAGAAAAAATGATAAAAGTCTGCTTATATTAGAAACAGTACTTAGCCTTTAATAAGCTATCATATTTATAAAGCCATAGAAGACTCACTCAATTACTGCTTGTTGATATTTTAGTTAAACATATAGATACATTAAATTTATCATGCTGATATGCATTTGATAAGCAGCACACTCATGCTCATTTACCACATGAATAACTGCATACTAATAACGATTATGTTCTTTATTTTATAATGCTTCATATAATTACAACCCACTCGTGACGGTTTCGATTGCCCCTGCAATCTTCTTCAGAACTATAACAAACAATACAAATTCATGAAAACAAATATACATGAACATATAATTTTACATTATATATATTATACATTTTAACCTTTTTTATATTTATCAATCAATACTTCCTATAATCATATATATAACAACTGTACAGAATGGTCATTAGGAATTTATTATTATGTAATTTAACATTAATCAGCCATCCTCAATAATAAGATGTTAAATATTAGCTTTGTATAAATTAAAACTATGATCATTTATTGAATGTGGTCGACCAGCTTTATTTAAATAGATTTAACTTATGTAATCTATACCTTTTTCTTATTAATAAAGGATACTGATTAATGTAATCCCAAGTCAAAAACATACAATAATTTGATTAACTTAAATTATTTATTATTAAATAATTTATTATACATTTTTGTGATGTTCATACATCATTATATTTAAACAAATTATATATACAAATTTAAAATTAAAAAAACAGTCACAATTTAAAAACTAAAATTTTGCTTCATTGCCAAGGCAAACTTTTTAAATGCAAAAACACAAACATATATTAAATAAATTATCCATAATTATCAATTACATTCAAATTACGTTTAATATCAAAAGAATTCTTAAAAGTGCAGCATAATAAATTTTTAATAATAGAGATTCTTTAATTCTCTTTATTTTTTTTCAAAGACAACACAACAATTTTGGCCTGCTCAACATACATTTATATAAATATATTGTCGCGGTAATTTTTTGCCACTGGTATATATATATATAAGTAGATGGAAGTTTATATATTAGATGAAGTTGGGTTTGAACTTGGATACCAATTCTATACAATCAAAGGTATACACATATATGGATTAAGACCTTCAAAATGTGTACTTTAGTTCATTAAATAATAAGTTAAATCGTTAATAAAATTTAAGTAAAAATTTTAATTCAAATATATTCCACAAATACTCAAAGTGCATCTTGCTTCCTCTAAGCCTTACAGGTAAATGAATAAACTACTTGGAAAAGAAAAAATGCTTAGACAGCATCTGAGACAATATATACTTCACATCATTATATGACAACATAGTGTCTCATGTTCATGATTAAATCCCAATACATCTCTAGAAAGAGAATATGACTAAATAAACTATTTTCATCATCTGAATAAATCACTTTATCTCTTCTTGATATATATTTCATAATTATTTCCAATATATGTTATTAATTTTTTTTATTCCTTTTTCAATATCAATAATAGTCACTCTTTACTTCCTAGCAAGCTGATAATTTCTCTTGTGCTTTTAATGTCACTTTTGGGATTGTCATTTTATCTTTTAATTCATAATGTTCTTTTTTCCTTAAAATTTTTTCCTTTTACTAGATGCAGGTCAACAAGGAATGAGCCAGTCTTTATTTTTCTAACATCAAGTTTTTACATTTGTATAAATACTTCCACATTGGTGATGGAGTCTTCATCCGAGTAGACCTGAGATATTTTCTGCCCTCTTCTGAGTTACTAATGATTTCTTCATGCTGTTTTGGATCTCGTTCTCTTTGTTTTCTGGGTCTATTTCTATTACAGTATTCGTTCCTGGATGTGATGAATTTTCTGGATTATCTGATTTTCTTGGGCTTGGAAAGCTTCTAGAACATATGCATGTTCTATCTCTGTTACTAGAGCTTCTTTTCTGTCACCATCTATAGAACTGCAATCTTCTTTTCTGCCAACACTTATAGGGCTGGAGTCTTCAGTCATCTTTTACTCTAATACAACCAATAGATATCTCATTCGTTTGGTTTGATTGCTGGATTGGTGTGGTGAACTTGCCTTCTTCCTGATTATGGTGACTCATGTTGATTGCATTTATAAACTCAGTCACTTGTTCTATGATTTTTCAGTCAGGAGTGATGATTATCTGTTCAACATGAAAGGATAAGTTATGTCAAACAATTGTGATAATCTGACTTTCTGTCATGCCACGTTCTTAATTTTGACATTTGACTTTTAAAGAATTATGTGTAACTTTCACACTTTTTATACAGAATCTTTTTTTCATAGTTAGATTTCTGATTGCTTCTTGACACTCTTAAGATCAAAAATTATTCAAAATTTGTTCTCTGTATCCAAAATAAGTGGTTTTCTTTATTAGTGAGTTCCATAATTTCTTAGCAGATCCTTGTAAATGATTATAGGCAATAGCCACTTTCTGTTAGCTAGAAATAATTCTCCAGACTGTCAATGTGTTCTATGGGTATCTCTCCTGCTTCACTTCTGAATTTTTAGAAAATTTATACTGCTAAAAGACATAATTTCTGTACTGATCGTAACTTGTGTTTTCATGGATTTCTTTTGATTTCATATATTTTGGGTCACTTTTATTCTTTTTAAATTCTTATACAGTTTCTAGGAATCAGTTTTGTGTCCTCTTTCATTTTTGCATACTCCATTTTATATCATTCATAATTCCAATTATTTCTTTCTGCATTTTCTCATACATGTCTAAATATTGAATTTTGCATTTGATCTTCATTTTTCTTCACTTCTTTTCTCATTTCCAATTTTTCTAATCTTTCTTCTATACTTTGCACACTGTCCTGTAATTTATTTTCATTGGATTCAGTAGATTTTTGAACCATTTCTAATTCACTATGCAATTTTCTTTCCACATAATTCATTTGACTCACTATTTCCAGATTCAGGCTACTTATAGTTTCTCATACTATTTCATACTTTTATTTATTGCATTTCTTTAAAATTTTGTCAGCATTTCTTGATTTTTTTTGTTGCATTTCTTCAAGTTTTTGTTGTGTTTCCAAATTTCTTGAATACATTTCTTCAAATGTTGAATGCAATTTTTTTAATTCACTGTATCTTTTTTTCATTTTGTAAATGCATTTCTTCAAATTTTGAATACATTTCTTCAATTTTTTTTCATAAATGCAGATAGCATTTCACTGTCAAATGTGCCTGATTTTTCTTCTGAAGGCTTTTGTATAGCTTCATGCACAATTGGCTTTGATTTATTGGCTGTATTAGTTGTTGTGTTGAGGATCCATGTTTAGTTCTGCTTTCATCCTTTTTGTTTTTGAATGTGTTATCATTTTATATATATATATAACTAAATGTTCTCTAATTTTTTCTCTCCTGTATATTTCTTTTTGCAGATTTACAAACTTAAATATTTATTTTTTGTATATTCTATCATTAATTAAACACAGACCAGTCTCAGCCTTTTGTACTGCTTGGTTGTTTATTTATACTGTGCCACATTCTACATTGCCCACATAAATACAACCTGCTGCTTTCAATAAAATGTTAGTATATAACCCCCCCCCCCCCCAATACAAACATTTATTGCATTTTACTTATTTATAATACAGCACAATATGCAAAATTTATTTGTGCTTCAATAAGCAGTATATTATGTAACTATACATAAGTAAAGTTAAACATAAGAAAGGGAATATTCAAGCCACAAAGTTGGTTGCACTTACATATATCATACAAGATTAAACTTTAACAGAATAACACTATGCAATGTTCATGCTCAAAAACATTGGTTGTCAGTTTCAATAAAAAGAAACTCAAATGTGCCAAACCTCCTAAAAAGAAAATTTACTTTTGGAAAATGTTTTTTAAAAGGAACAATCATTGTCACCAGCATGTCCTGCAATGATTACATAATTTCTCAAGATTGTGGCTATTAACTAGCATATGGGTGTAAAAGCATATATTTGGATTGGGTTACAAACTAAATGGAATAATACAAAAAAATTAACAATTTATTAATAATGAATAAATAAAACTATTGGGTATATCATAATTATCAATATATATGCAAAAATGTTATTATAGTAACAAAAGATATTTTAAGCTATAGTTCAAATATAAGGCCTTATGATAAGATCTTACCACATTAAAGATATTGAATCAGTCACTAAACATCGTTTTTCAGGTACGTTTCTTTTAATATTTTATTGTTGTTTTCCTTGTTTTTCCAATGATGATCTTCCTGTACATTGATGATGTTAGAGTAAATACAGCAGCACTTGTGACATTCTCTGGGGTATAATATCTGTAGGGCTTCAGTCATTTATACAACACTGTTCATTTCTTTCTTTAATGCATTATAGAGGCATTGCATGAGCTTGTTTTTCAAACTTCATTGCTAATTTTTGGATCTGACTGCATTTTCCTGGCATTTTGACTGTGTGTTTTTTGGTTATCTAAACCACATATGGTAGATGGAATTTCATTATACTGACTGTTGTAACTGGAGTATTGAAAAATACTTTAAGAACAGTCAGTAAAATATGGCTTATGGTGAAAAAGGAGTTTTGATCAGTGATTGTTTCTCTTCATATGGATCATGGCAACACAGCTTCAATAGTAGACTACATTCTAATGCAAAGTAATTGAAATGAACTGCTGGACTTCTAGATTTTAGAATGATAATAATAACAATATTCTCTAGTTGCTTGTTTCTGATCTATTTATACCAAATTGATGTTGTTTATACAACATTTTCAAGCAACATATAAATCACCAGTTAGGGGATGTATGACATTTGTGTCAGTGCAACAGTATATTTTTTGAAAAACTTCCCCTTTTACTCTCTCCTAAACAGGCTGTTGATCATCATCATCAATAGTAGTCTGTCCAATAGACAGGTCCAGAGAGTAGTCACTACATCAGTTCATCCATTCTTCCATTCCATTCTCTTCCTTGCCCACTTCCTCAATTCCACATAACCCCTTCCATCTCGTATATCATCCAATAATGTCAATCTCTTCCGTCCTATCTTTTTATTTCCACTCACCATACCTTCCAAAACATCTTTCATTAAACTATAATCTTTTCTTAGTATATGTCCAATCCAGTTTCTCTTTCTCTCTTTGATACTTTCAATCAATCTTCTTTCCTCATTAACTCTTTTCAAAACTTCTTCATTTGTTATTTTATTCACCCAACTGATTTTTTCCATTTTTCTCCATATCCACATCTCAAAAGCTTCCAGTCGTTTTTTAATTCTATTACTCAATGTCCATGTCTCACAACCATACATTAATACACTCCACACATAACATTTAATTAATCTTTTCCTTAATTCTCTTTCCATAGGTCCACAGAATATCTTCTTTCTTTTTACAAATGTCACCTTTGCCAATGCTATTCTTCTTTTAACTTCATCTTCACTTCTTCCATCCTCACTCAACCAACAACCCAAATATCTAAATCCCTTCACCTGCTGCACCATGTCATCATGGATTCCAATTTGCAGTCTTTTTGCATCTCTCCCTATCCATAAACTCTTAGTCTTTTCAATATTAATCTTCATTCCATATGCCATACATCCCTCCAATTTATTCAACATATTCTGAAGATCCTTTTCTTCCTCAGCAATAAGAGCCATATCATCTGCAAATCTTATACACTTTATTACTCTCCCTCCAACATTTGCTCCTCCACAGTCCAAATAATTATTTATCATATCTTCTAAATAAATATTAAACAAAACAGGTGACATACTACATCCTTGCCTAACTCCACTTTCTATATTCACTTCATCCGTCTCATTACATCCAAATCTAACTCTTATTCTTTGCCCATTATACATATTCCATATCAATCGTCTTTCTTTCCAGAATACTCCTTTATCTCTTAAGATAGACATCAGTTTATTCCAGCTTACTCTATCAAATGCCTTTTCTAAATCTACAAAACATATACCAATTCCTTTATCTCTTTCCATATATCTTTCTGCAATTGTCCTAACAATACCAATAGCATCTCTCGTGCTTTTCCCTTTCCGAAAACCAAACTGTTCTTCAGCAATATAATAGTCAACCTTCCCATAAATCCTTTGAGTTAAAATCCTCAATAACACCTTAGAAACATGAGACAATACACTTATTGTCCTATACTCTTCACATTTAACAGCTTTCTTCTTTTTAGCAATTGGAATCACTATAGTTCTTAAAAAATCTTCAGGCCAAACTCCACTATTATATATCAAATTGCAAAGTCCAACTATTTCCTTCATAGTAAATTCTCCCATTTCTCTCAAAAATTCTATAGGTACTAGGCTGTTGATACAAATTTTAATACATTCTATCATGTTTTGTTATAAATAAAAGAAAAGAAAATAGCTTGTTTCTTTCTCTTTTTCTTTATTTACATTTCGTTAACATAGAAAGAAGAAAAATCCACTGCTGACTTTTACTTTTTAAATTATAACTTCTAAAATGTGATTAATTCTAGAATTTTAATACTAGACTTAAATCTACTATCAGATTTTCTATAGAAATGGACAATTGTTTAATTAAAACTTCCATTTAAAAGGCAGATTAAATAAGGTTTGAATTTAGATTTTTTTTAAAAAGTACACAATTCTTTTGCGTATCAAATATTTTTTTTTTTCCTTTACAGTATTATTATCATTCCTTTGTTTCTCACATATTACAAAATAATACTTGATAATCTTTAATAATGTGCATGAATTTATTTATTTTTTTAAATCTTTAAGCAGTTTATAATTTTATTTCTCCAGTGATACGCATATTCATGCACACATGTAAATGGCAGTTTATGTTTTATTATCCAGTCACTGAGTTTTTATTAAACACATTTTTTTTCCAGTGTTGTGGTATAACTATTGTTATAGCTACAATATATATATATGACTTCTTTTGATTAATTATAAAGATTGTTATAAAAGCAGATTCCATCTCTTCAAATTAACAATGCTGTATTTACATAAGGTTTAATATTGAAAGTTGCCCTCATTTCAGAGGTTCTCAAAAAAATCAAGCCTTAATGATACCTGGGTCTAAGAAAATAAACTGTGATTATTTTATTCTTAGTATTTTTTCTTAAATGAAACTGAATATGTACATTTATATTTAACAGTTCATGGAAGTTGGTCTACTTCCTTTCTATTATTAAAAAAAAAATCAAGTCAGATGTCACATGACCTAATTTAATAAGCTTGTCTTTACAAATGTTATATATAGAGCTCGCAAAGTATATGCTTAATGCTGAAATTGTTTAAATATTTACAATTATTTGACTTTTAGTAATTATTTTCAAATATTGTGTTTAGGCAACCACATTTACATTTTTCAACTACATATACTAGCATTTTAAACACTAATTCCCTTTTTTCATTCTCTCTTTTTAAATTCAACTTTTAGGAATAACGAAAGAAATGACAGGGAGAAGTTTGGCCAGCAGTTCTTAGTTGCAATTTTGTCAAGCACTATAATCACTATTGAGTAGTTTGTAACTGGAATTGAGATAAGTGTTTCAACAGGCAAAGAATATACATTTAGGCAGCCTTATTTAGTCATTCCCTTGCCTAGAACAAAAATGGAATGAATCTAGAAAATATGATCTAAAGTGGCCTTTCTGACAAAGTTTTTCTAAGTTGTCATAAGATAGTAGATTATTCATTAAATTAAAGCAATAGAAATAATTAATATTAACAGTTACATATTATAAATCTTTTCCCCCTAAATATATATACATGGAATTCATGAACTTTATTTGACACAAATTCTTCCAAGATTAATTTAGCAACCCTTAATGATCTTCATCTTCCAGAGAAAGAAAATATTACAATAAATAGCTATAAGTTTTTTCTACAAACGCAGACCAACCAGTGAAAAGAGAATGCATGTTGTTATTGGTTCCAGAAAGATCGTATAAAAATCAAATTTGCAAATAACAGAAGCCTAATTCTCATAGGAATAATGTAATGTTTAACCAGTACTTTACAATTGTGCTGATAATCAATGCATGAATATTAATGTTGTACTTATCCACATATATGTATTTAAATTCAAATATATGATGTAAATAAACACAAAAGTTCAAGTTTTACATGAAAAATAAAAACAAATTATAAATGAACAAATGTAAAATTAACATTTGTTAAAGATAAATGAACATCGTTTTTTGCCTTCCTCCTTTTTTTTCACATTTAAAACCGTTCTTCTTTGTATTGATGTTTGTAACGCAATTCCAGATAATCATAAGTTTATTTTAACAATTATTTTTTTGAATTGTTGTACTAATCCGCCTTTTTAATTTTGTTTCATGATTAATTTTAAAAAAATTTCGTATTGTAATCTTAGCTAACAGAATACTTCGTTTAAATTTCCTCGTTTTATTAATTTTAAAGGAAGTAAGACAAAAACGGAGTTTTGCTGTCCCATTCCCCTATTTGGCAATTTATATTTAAAAACTCATTTTCTTAAAGCAATGTACTTTTTTTAAAATTTAAATCTTTGTTAAAGTTTCCTTTGGACCTTGCTTTTGATTTCGCAATTTTAAATATAGCCGTTTGTTTTTAGATGATTATTAAATATTTTTTATTGAAAGTTTTAATGGTTGTTTCCCTATAGTATTATGCTTCCTGTAACTTTTTGAAACCATTCTTGCACTTTTAAATGAGATCGTGCATCATTTTTGTTTTATTTTATGCAATGTTCATGGTTTATTTTATAAAATCATGATGCAAAAACATCACATTTTTACATTTAATAATGTCCTTTGATAACGTGTTAGAATTGAAAACATCCAAATATAGAAAAATTTGATTTCTGAAATAACAGTAAATTAGATGGTCACTAAAAATCAAACTTCAATTTTGAAACTATTTTCAAAAGACCAAACAGAATTGATATTCTTCATTAAGATTTTGAACAATGTATTATTTGACAGAAATTCTAATACTAAGGAGATTAAAAATTATTAAGGTAGAAAATTCATTAAACAAGTGATGATATTTACATCAAATAGTTTTTCCATATTATAAACCCTGATATAAGTCCTGAACAATGCTAACAAATTAGAAGCTAATTATATAACAAAATTACTATTGTTTCTTCACTTATAGATAAAGTCATTAGAGAACTAATGACCATAAATATAATAAAAGTGATTAGAATGAATAAGCCAAACAGGCAAATAAAAAAACAAATGAATTTAATTCTTAACTAACTATTATGTGTGATAAATCATTTTCAATTATTGGTATTACATATTTAATTTTATTATAATAGTGCAAACATCAATCTTGAAAATTATGTCTTAATTTAACAGTTAAGATTTGGAAATATAAGTAGAAGGTAGGTATAAAAAATATGTTAAAAAATAATATTATAAGTGAAAGAAAATTATACATATTGAATGTTAATATAATGAATAATAATGTAAAATATAAAAGTAGGACTATACGTTAGAATTAAATATTAAAAAGATTAATAAGAATAAAATAAAAAGTAAATGAAATAAAAATAATATATATATATATGATTATAGAAAATATTAATTGATAATATAGAATATAAAAAAGAGTAAATTGGATAATATATGAAAAGGTAATAATTAACATCAACCATTATCAATCTCCTGCAGGATGAAGGTCTTTCCAAGTTCAATCCATCTTCTCCAATCTTTAGCTTCTCTTCTCCACATCACCTCTGCACACTTTTTTATTTCAACCATCCATCTCACATGTGGTCTATTTCTAGGTCTTTTACAATCTCTTGGAATCCAGTTTAAGATTTCAATTGTCCACCTATTATCATCTCTTCTAGAAATATGTCCAACCTAACTCCACTTCAGTCTTTTATTTTTTTCAATGAGATCAGTATCACCTGTTTGTTCTCTTACCCATGTATTGCATTTTCGATCTCTTCTTGTTACTCCTAATATGCATCTCTCCATACTTCTTTGAGTGGTCTGAAGTCTCTGTATTGTTCTATTAAATGTCCAAGTCTCAGATCTGTAAGTAAGAACTGGTAAAATACATTTATTAAAAACCTTCCTTTTCAAACACATAAGCATATTTCCTTTTAGTATCAAGTTATTTCTACCAAAAGCACTCCAACCAAGTTTAATTCTATGATTAATTTCATCCATTAAGTTTCCATCTGTGTTAATAATCTAACCAAGGTATTTTGTAGCTGTTAACTTCTTCTAACACATCATAATCAATCTTTATTTTCATATTTTAAGAAAATCCATTGAATATTACTTTAGTCTTTTTAATATTTATCTTTAGTCCTACATTCCTATTTTCATTTGATAACTCCTGCAACATTTCCTTCAACTCTAAAGCATTATTTGCAAAAACAACTACATCATCTGCAAAATCTAAATGACTTAAATAATCTGCATTTTCTTTCACTCCTTTAGCTTCCCATTTTAATCGACAAAATACTTCTTGCAGCACTGTAAAATGTTTTGGAGATATGGAGTTACCCTGTCTTATACCCTTCTGAATGTTGACTTTCCTAGTATCATTATGTAATGTAATTGTTGCAGTTGCATTTTTATAAATATTCTTCAAAATATGACAATATCCTGGATCTATACCTTGATGATCCTATGCTTTAATCACTGAAGAAATGTTTATAAATTAAATGCCTTTTCTTAATCTACAAATCCAAAGCATAATGGCAACTCATATTCATTTAACCTTTCTATGATCTACTGTACTAAAATCATTTTTAAATCCAGCTTCTCTTGATTGGTAGAAATTCAATGTTCTCCATAGATGAGTTTTAATTATCTTGGTAAAAATTTTGTATAAAAGTGATAAAAGATTAATAGGTCTATAATTTCTAATATCTTCTTTATCACCTTTTTTAAATATTAATATTAATACTGCATTCCTCCAATCATCTGGTACATCTTTATCATTTAGACATTTGGTATATAACTTTGCTAAAAAAATCTATTTCTTCACCTGCTTCTTCTAATATATCAATTATAATTCCAACATTGCCTGGAGCTTTTCCTTTCTTCATAAATTTAATTGCATGTCTCACTTCTTCATTTAAAATTTTGGGTAATTCGGAAGATATAATAGATATAGGAGGTACTTGTTCTTTATTACTATATAATTCTTCATAAAAGTCTTCTACCCATTTCATGATGTCATCTCTTTTTTTAATAGTAATTCCATCTTTTTTTCTTATTGCAGATATAAATTTCCTACTAATAGCAAAATGTTGTTTTACACTCTTGATACTTTTATTCTCTTTTACAGCTTTGCACCATTTTACAAAATTCAAGGCATTCAATCTTTTTTAATGCATCATTTTTATATACTTTCATATTCCTTCATTTCTTCATAAATTTTCTAGTCTCGGTAGAAATTTTATTGGTCATGTTGCAGTTTTTAAAAGTATATCAGTTATTTTCTTATTAATTTCATTTAGATCTGAATCATGTTCAAAATCTACTAATACTTGAAACTGATTTGTAAGTTCTAATTTAAATTCATTAGAATATTTCTGAAGATTACTAATATCAACTGTAAAATATTGTTTTTCTTAATAATTTTTTATCTCTTTAGTTTTGCATTAACATGTATCTTACATTGTACTAATCAATGCTCACTTTCTGTGTTAAATTTATTAAAAACATTACAATATTGAAATATGTATTTTATATTAATCAAAATATAGTACAATTCTGCTGTACTTCATTTGGATGCTTCCATGTCCATTTCCTTTTAACATTTTTCTCAAAAAAAGAATTCATAAGCTTTTTCTTTTTCTGCAAACTCCACGAGTCTTTCTGCAAACTCCAAGAGTCTATGTCCTCTCTCATTTCTATTACCAAAACCAAAATTACCTACAATACTTTCATTTGTTTACTAATTCTAACATTAAAGTCTCCCATAACAATTTTAAAATGTTGTTTATTCTGATCAAAAGCCTTTTGTTTGTCCATATAAAAATCTTCTACTACTTCATCACTACCAGAACTTGTTGTAGCAACAACCTGAATTTGTATCTGCTATTAAGTTGTATAACTAATCTTGCCACTCTGTCCGATACATCATCAATCTCCACAATGTTGTTCTTCCATTTTTTATTTATAATGAATCCTCCACTTGTATTACCAATATTTGAGCCTTTATAATAGAGTACATGTCCACTTTTTAAGTAAATTGTCTCTTCACCTTTTCTTCTAACTTCACAAAGTCCAATAATGTTCCATTTAATATAAGACAGTTATTCTAATTCTTGCAATCTTCCTTCACTTGAAAGTGATCTGCAATTATAAGTACCTAAATAAAACTCATCATCAAATGGCAGTTTGGGTCCACAATCAGGAAATTCTTAGCACCCTCTGCCTTAGGCCACCAACAGCTGACTTTGTTGGTGAATTTACAGCTTTCTGGGAATAAGGGCCATGATTTATTTTTGTCTGTCATGATTGTATACATCTATTGGAAAAATATTTATCATTTACACATACATTCATTCTGCCTTATCAAGCAAAACCATGATGTTTCTTGATTTTAAACTCGGAGGTTAAAAGCCAATAAACTCGCCACACTAGCTAATGTGTGTTGTTGAGCAGCCCATCCATGTTTGTATGCTATATAAATAATTACATAGTAATAACAGCTGCAACAACAATTATATATGGAATTGCATATAAAGATATATGTGGGTATATAAATGATGATTATAAGATAGAAATATATATATAATGTAAAATATATATATATATTTATGTATATTTGAATTCATTTATTTGTATTGTATTTGTTATAATTCTGAAGAAGATTGCTGGGGCAATTGAAACTGTCAATAGTGGATTGTAAAAAAGTATTGTAAAATATAATAAAGAACATAGATGATATTAATATTACATGTCTTAATTCTTCTACTATACCATTTTTGTTTTTAAGACTACCATGCATGACTGTTTAATGCATTGAAGATTAGGATTAGAGAACTTAGTAATTTTCTTTTCATTTTACCACTCAGAGACTGTCTTATAATCATAGGCTATAGATAATGGATAATTAGAATGACTTTAAAATATTATTCTCCATAAATAATTAATAAATAGTGCCTGACCAAGAATACCTCCTGCTGGCTTACAGAATTATATGTCACTTGATCAAAGGCTAGGTATCATTTCCAGTTCAAATAGTGTTGCTGTATCCTTCTTTTTATTACTATTTTTAGTTACTTAAGTTAATGTACAATCTGATCATCATAAAGTTTTCATGCCATAATAGGATTCTGACTCCTTCCTTCTTTTTTTTATTTAGTTTAAGTTATTGAGAATTAAGAAAGCAGTGGTAGATATATTTAGTCAATTGAATTGATGAAAATGTGGTCCTAAAAACTGTTTTACACATATAGATTATCATACCTGATGCATTACTCATTATAGTGATTGAAATAATCTGATAATAAGCAGTGGGCAGTGATAGTACTAAATATAAATATTATAAAAAAATAATAATATGGTATATGAAATATGAGAATTTTATCTCATGCAAACTTTTCAACCCCTTGACCAAACGATGATAACTGGTGGCTAACAAATTGCCAAGATTTGAGATTGATGTAATTGTTATTAAAAATCAATTTTCAAATGAAGTTTAACAGAACAGATATAGATGGCTATAAGTTTTTAAAAAGTATCAAGTAGTGAAAAAAGAATGCGCAGATGGTATTGAAATTAAACTGAGAGAGTGCAAATCTCTCAAGCACTTATGACTATCACCAGCCAATCAGATCAAGCACTGAGACAGAGAATTTCACAAGAAAAAGATGGTTCCACCTTCTTCTTTACTTGTCTTTCTAATGATATTAAAACTTGACTTATTACTGCATGCACTATAACATTATATTTAGCAAAAGAAAGCTTTTATTCCTCGCTGAGTAGCATTATTATAATATTATTAAAACTACAAATTTTTCTTCCTGAGACTTTAATGTATGTGTTGGTACAAATAATAGATTTTGATCAAAAGTTATTGGAAGTCATGGTATTGGTGTTATAAATTCAAATGGTCGACTGTTATAGAATTGTACCCAATAGATGTATTGATTTTCACAAATAATTTGTTTAGGCAGAAAAGTCATTATAAAAACATGGATGCATCTCTATTCAAAATTATGATATTTTGTAGTTTACATTATACTTAGATAGTGAATACAAGAGTTTAAATTGCAAAAATATTTACAAGTATATATTTGTGTGTGCATGAGTATGTGAGAGAGAAGAAGGGAGGAGAGGGGGAGGAGGAAGAGAGCATAAATTAGTATGCTTTAAGGTTAAATTCATAGTTATATTAAAATATAGATCTTTTCAATAATTTTGCATGAAAAACTTATGTTCATTGTACTAAATTTCAGCAATTATTAAACATTAAAATTGTTAAATTGTATTTTCATGATTGTTATGTTCCTGATCTATGAAATGCTTTGCAGATATAAGTAAATTTACTATTGGATTCACTAAGAAAAAGATCGTGTCTGTTTTCCAAATAATTGTTTTTTAATCAATAGAATATCACATGACTTATATTATGACTTCAGCTTAAATATTTCTGTTTTAGTAGCATACTTTTTATCTTACCTATGTCACTTATTGTAAGTTTTTGTAAGTAGCAGTAGATACCTGATGACAGTGCATAATGAATCCTAACCTATGCTTCTTTATTCAAAATCCCAAACTACTTTCAAACTCATGGCTTTCATCAGTGAGGAACCTTAAATCTTGGACCAGTGCAACTAGATTTTTAGGATCTAATGCACCTTCTTTCTAGCTACTATTATTTACTTCTATGCTCTACTATCAATCCATATCGAAAAACATATAATTTTTTTTCAATTTCGCTAATAAAACTCATAAGCTTGAAAATCATCTGGTGATTTTGAATAGGAAAGCACAGGCCCAGAGATTTATTAGGCACTGTCATTCGGCATCTATCATTACATACGAAAGCTCACACTAAGTTGTATGGAGAAAATGAAAAAGTATATTACTAAAACAGCAATATGTAAGCTGAAGTCAGGTGATATTTCATCATTTAATATCAAATCGTGGCCACAGTGTAGAAGTGCCTATAGTTATTTAAAAAAACTAAGGACACAATAATATATTGTTATATACATACACATCTTCATTTTGTCATTTTCTGTATAAGTTATTAAATGAAGAGAACAATTCAAGGTCAAATATTTTATAAAAATATGTTTTAATTAAATATAGACTAAATGAATCATTTAGTTATTAAAATTGAAAAAATATTTTTTTAAAATTATGATGATAACAATGTTGTATTAAAATTGGAAGAATTAAATCACATATTTAAAAATTCTAGTGTTTAAAAATATAGAGTGTATTTTATGTTACTAAAGACAGAAACGATCTTCAGAAAAGATAGCACATACTTTTTTCCTTAAAAGTTTTTTGTATTTTAACATTATCTTATCTTACAAATAGATTCTAGACTTGTAGTAAAGAAAATGTATTGTGACTAGAAGATCCTGGGAGAAAGGAACAGGGGTTCCTTCTGTTTAATGTCTATGATTTAAATGGAATGATTAAAAACAAAATACTATGCTGATCACCATTAGATTTAAGACTACAAAATCTTTTTATATTGAAAATTTGACAATGGAAGATAATTCTATATTTAATGATTAAAATGCCCATGGAAATTTACGTATATGTGTGCTAACATGAAGATGCCAAAAGAAAGATAAGAAAGTTAACATGAAGTTTTATATGTAATAATATTAACAGACACTTAGAGAAAATCTTATTTATTACAACAGTTGAAATTATAATGGCAACATTTATAAATGTTTATAAAATCTTTCTTCTAAAATTAATTTTGTTAATTACAATGCAATCTGGTGTGTCATCTGATAATTTAGATAATAAAAAAAATTAATAAACAACTAAAAAAAATAAAAGGTCAATAAAACATAAATAATATTTCACTAAATATCAGCCTTTTACAGCTACTGTACATGCGCTTTAATGAGTGTTAAATAATAAATGAATACTTTTCAGTGCCCATACAAGATATAGCATTTAAGAAAGAATAAAATGATGCTATATCTTGTATGGGCACTGAAAAGTATTCATTTATTATTTAACACTCATTAAAGCGCATGTACAGTAGCTGTAAAAGGCTGATATTTAGTGAATTACAATTATAAACATCGTGCTATAAAAATAGATGCTTGTTTATAAATAATATTTGTATAATTTAATTTAAAATTATAAATAATTTTATAAAATATTATTTGTTATATTATACTTTTATAATAATATTAAAAATTCATCCATATATTTTTTTTTTTTATGAAAGGAATTTATAGTAAATCCTTTTCTGACTATAAGACATACACCACATTTAATTATATTATAGCAAGAAGTGTTATAAATGAATTATAAATGTACATTATATGATATAATTGCTTTTATAAATTATTATTTGTTCTAATCACCATATATAAATGGATGTTTACTTTAATAAATTTGTGTTGTTGTTATTAACAATAGGTGTTTTGATTTATTATTGCATGAGCCATTATATAAATATTTTATCTTACCCTATAGTATATTCCAGGTGATATTTCACTATCCAATAAAAAAGTTAATAATTTTTTTTCTTTGCCAGTTAAGAGCATGCCTATGGATTTGGGGCTCTTTATAAATTTATGAGTCCATTGTACATGTAGATATGAACTACTAAAACCATTTGTGATCAATTTATTTATTTATTCATTATATTTTAAATTGCTTGAGTATGACATTTACTCAATATATTTAGATAGTCCAGATATATAATATATAAGTGGAGAAAACCATTTGGTTCATAATTATATTTGTTTCAGGAAGTTGCTCAAATATGTAATGCATTTAGTTGCAGGTCAACTACCACTGCTAAGTTATATTTTCATTACATTCAGGGTTACCTAATCTAAGGGCATTTACTGATAGTCAAATCCATTTATGATATTAATTATCTAGTGTAATGAGCTATTTATTATTTTATATTATCATTTATAAATTTTATCCATTATTAAAAGTTTCCTTTACATATGGCTCATCCAACAAAGGAAGATTACTATTCCTTCACATATTGCAGCATTAGCAGTGTTTATAGATTTTATTAGAATTTTACAAAGATTTTAGTACCATTATAATAAACAAATTTTCATTTACAATGTAGAAAATGAACTGGTTTCAGATCTATCAGACTATACAAGCAAGTTGGCTTGGATTGAAACCATGTATATGTTTCGGTTTGGGCTGATAGCTTGATAATATAATAAAGATGTAAACTATAGTATCTGGAAGGAAGATGTATTAGATCCTAAAAGTCCAGTCACACTGTTCCAAGATTCAAAACTCCTCACTGATAGAATTCATAAGTTTGAAAATAGTCTGGTGATTTTGAGTAGTAAAGGACAGGATGGGGATTTAGTAAGTACTACCACCTATAATTACTTACTAAAGATTACAGTAGATGGCATAGAGAAGATGAAAAAGTATGATAATTATCTTTCTCTTAGTGATTTGATTAAAATGAAATGTGATATTTTCTGTTTGGGAGAATAATAAATTGAATTTGGAACTTTGTAAATAATATAGAGATTTGAAGGCAGGAATTCAATGACTAACAAGAAAGGCTTGGTTAATTAAGACTGCAAAAAGGATACAGAAATTCTTTGATAACAGACCCCCTAGATCTTTGTTGATGCACTAAAAGTAACATATTGAAATGAAAAATGGTATCATAATTCTATTAAATCCAGCAATGATGTTTGACAATGATATTTTCAACAGATGGAAGGAGTATTTGATCATTGTTTAAAAGATAATATAAGGATTGAAATGATGATTTTTAATAATATATTCATTTTATCTGCTCATTTAGATTTGGATAAAGATATCCACTTATTGAAATCAAAATAGTTCATTGTAATCTTAAAAAAGCTGCATGTCCTGATGAGATATTAGGAGAAAATTTTAAATATGTTTAGTGATAGATCACCTTCAAAAATATTGGACTTTTTTTAGGAATATAGATAGTCATAAATTGTGCCATCGATTTTAAGAATGTTTCTATTGTCTCAGTTTTGAAAATAAAAGCTATAAGCAAGATTACAATGACTATTGTGGAAATATAATTATTATCTATTGTTGAAAAGGCATTTTAAATGATTTTGTTGAATAGATTACTTCTAGGCGTAAATAAATGGTTGTCAGTTTCAATGTGGTTCTAAAGAATCAATTTTGCATTATAGATGCCCCCCTCCCCCAGAAAAATGCAAAAAAAAGTTGAACAAAAGAATAATTTATATATTGCTTTTATTGATTTAATCAAGGCATTTGACCCAATCAATTGAATAGATTAATGATATTGTTTGAAAATAATTGGTTGACCATCAAAGTTTATTTGTATGATGGAGTAAGAGAAAGTATCAATGCTACAGGAGGAAAATGTGTGGCTTTTAAAATGAAATTAGGTATTAAACAATGATGTGTACTTGCTCCATCTTTTTTTAGATTTTTATGACTTGTTTACGGAACTGTTTATAAGTGACCCAATGAATCAATGATCAAAGTGGAGAAATCAGAAGGAACCTCATAGATCAGTATATGAAATTTCTACAGATTGTTGCCTTTAGCAGGATGGCTCATTTGGTTAGAGTGTTACCTTAAAATTCAATACTCAAGAATCTAAAAATTCAAGTTCAAATCCCATGCTAGTACTGTCACTAGTCAAACCAGCAACATTTGAAAAAACGTTGTGCATATATTATCAAATATTTAAATTAACTTACATTCTCAAAATGATAACCATCCAAGATACAAATTACTGAAGATTTGTTTTCATTATTAATTAATAAAGAACTTAAATTTTTTGGAACAGTAATTTTTAATACAAAGTCATTTATATGTTGCTTTCAAAACACTAAATATATCCTGTAAACAGTTGTTTGAATGGGGAAAAAATAAGGCTATCATCAGCATATTATAAATCCAGAAACCAAGAAGATGAAATTCTAGTTTTACTTTTAACTGAGACAAATTAAAAATTATACCATCGAGCCTACATCACATTTTGTGTTTTCCTGAAGGTTTGTGATGATGGAGTTTTACTTGTATTTTTATATTGGACTATTTCCATCATCTAATATGAGTATTGAATGTCTTCAGAAAAATTTAACTTTATTTAAATATTCCAAATACATTCAACTGTTAGTAATAGCACATCAAACAGGTTAGTAACCTTTTAGGTGAAGTGGTGGAATTAAATATTACAGAACAGCACAGACTCCCATGAGTTAAAAGATAGAGTATTTCCTCATAGTAAAATACCTACCATAATTAAATTAATTGCATTATCTATAGACCTGTTATTTTCTCTAATTTATTGTATGAAAATATAATTTTAAAGTCTTTAAAAAATTTCAGTTATGGATGCTTTGCAAAATTTTAAAAATACGATAGTAAAATCATAAGACCAATTTGTACATTTTTCAATTTGTTGGATTGATACTTTACAATCCATTATAAAAATCACATCATTGGTTTGGACATGTGAAATGAATAAACATTACAAGATTTCCTTAAAAAATATTAATAAACTTGATCATAGTTTCATGAAAGAGATAGACACATTAATATTATATTATCTCAAAGACATTCTAAAGAAGTACAATACTGATTACTTTCAAAGGGAAGATATGACAGAAAATATAAAATCTTGGAGAGCCTAGACAATTTTTTCTACAAAAGAAATTAAAAGATAACATATCGAATGATAAGAAAAATGAACCAGAATAATCTATACGTGGATGTATTTGTAGTTCATAGATTGTTTTATGTAATCATTGCAAAACTTGAATGTAGTGCATTATTATTCTGCCATCCTTTTTTTCTCTCTCTTAAAATTAAAAAAGGCAATATGCATTTGGAAGTGGTTGCTTCTGAAAATTTAGTTAATATGGGAATGATCGTTTTATTCAAAAGAAATTTGTAAAGACTCCAACCCCAAGAAAGATTCACTCATAGCATTATAAAGATCTTCAGTTCTGGCATTGTATATCATTAATTTTAATGACCTAAAATTGTGTTCAGTAACAATAATACAATTTAAAAATGTATTATTCCATTCCTGAAGCAGATATGTACTATAACTATGGTAGTTCTGAATCTGTCAAAGAGATGACAGTCCCATTTAGTAAGAGAAATCTAGTTTTTATTATTAGATCTAGAAAAGAAATTTGTGTCAGCTTTCATAAGTTCTTTTTTTTATGCTAGAAAACTTTGGTTATTTGAAAGATTTTTTGATTTGAACATTCAAAAAGGACATCTTGGTTTAAAGGTATCTTAGATATTGAAACTATGTTTTATATCAGTGATAGCTTTTTATACATTTTATAAAGCAATTTCTATTACGTAATTGAGGAATATGTGAAATGACATCTATGAGATTGAATTTATCAATATCCCATTGAAAATTCTATCACAATAATACAGCTAAATTTCTGTACAGTTAAATGTGAAGAAAGAACAATCAAAAACAATAATTATGATTTCCATCTAAAGTCAACTCTAGATAATATTTTAAGTCGTATTTATACATAATAATAAACAAATAATTGGCTTCTTTAAATATTGCTACAGAAAAATACATAATCTAGTTGCCTCTGTTGCTAGTGATTGACATACGGTTAGCAGCCATTCAGTTAACAAATACTCAATGTAATTATCCATCATCACTTCCAAAAAATTGGTTTCAGATGATGGCAAGATAAAATATAAAGACCAGAAAATACCTGAGATTTAAATGTCATATTTATTGAGGAAATAGTGAAATTGAGAAAAATAATAAAAGACCACTAAAATGTGAAATAAAAATCTTTTCCAAGATGCCATTGAGACAATGAAAGATTTCTCTAATTCAGTGATAGGCATTATTCATTCAACATTAAACAAAATTAATTTATTTCTATTTAGAATAATGGTATTTCACTAATTATTCCTTAATAAAGATCTTTTTTTCATCACTATTCAAGATTCGAGACTCAAGTAAATAAAAAACTCATAATTACAGCATTTACATAAAAACAAATTCATTCACTGGTGAATTAAGTGCTGCTTAAGTTGAATTTACAAAGAGAAAGAATTTTAGAAGAGAAATAAATTCCGTTAGATATTTTGCAGAATACTTATCATATGGTGCATTCTGGGATCATTGTTGGAAATTCAGCCCAAAAAAAAAAACATGTTTACGCAACTTCTGCAACATTTTATAAAAAGTGGCTTCACGCTTATATTTAAAAGAATAAAATACTTATCTGATTATATTCATATCAATTATTAATATAATTTACAATAAATAAAAAAGAGGTAGTATTTTAAAAAATTAAAGAAGATGGCATAGGGAATGCAGACATGCTAAATGAAAACTAAAGCTTTCTAACGAAATTTTTGGATAATTCTATAGAAAAAGAATTATAAGTAATCAAGAAAATGATATGTAAGTGTAAAACAAAGCCACAACGCTTAAATAATATTTTCTAAATTCAAATTTTGATATGAAATTCGAATTTTATTTCTAAATAAACTATTATTTTATATAGCGCGATGTTTATAATCTGTAATATAAATAATCAGCATTAAGCTGATTATTTATATATATACTGTATAGTTTTTCCCCAATGACTTATCTTGTATTTGAAGTGGGAATATTCACTTATTGTTAAAAACCTACAAAGCGCATGTGCAATAGCTTAATGCTGATTATTTATATTAAACTTTATTTCGTTTAAAAATATATAAATTACGGATATAAAGACAAATTAAATAAAATTTGACAAGTTTTACATTTTCTGATAAGGGACTTCTTTCTCCATTTCACCATATATGTATATGTTATTGATTTCAAAACAAATTAGAGAGTTTTAAAAATAAAATGTGATTGATATGCAATTTATAATCTGTAATAACGAATTTTTAGTTATAAATGACTGTTAATGAACACATGCAGAAAAGGTATATTTTTACATATTCAGCTTTATTATGGTTTAGCATGCTTTCGATATATCATGTTCATAACTTATTATAAGCTATAAATATGATATACATGATCTATTAAAAGCATGCTAGGCACTAATAAAGCTGAATATTTTAAAATCTACCTTTTCTGCACATGCGTTCATTAACAGTTGTTTATTATGGTAACCCAGAAAAGAAGGAAATAACTTATAGTTAATATATAATAATTGAATGCAAAATTATAATGCGCACATGTCCTTGTAAAAATAATGTTATTCTATGTAATTTTTTTATTATAAGCAAATAAATTTATTTTTAATTAAATAAAATGGAGATAAATCTAAATATTCTTGTTTTGAATTTATTGAGAAATGTATTTCTATGCTATCAAAATTACAGCAAATAAATAATAACCTCACGGTATATATAGGGTATATGAGCACAGACTTTCACACCACCCACCACTCTATCTCATAAAACTGATACACTTGGACACATATATGTTGAAAAGATAAATAATCACCAATATATGTATTTCATGCTAAACCAGCAATCATCAGTTGGTCCAGATTACCATCTCTATACATATATGCTATAAGTGTTCAGATATATATTAAGATAGCCAATCTTCATACTTTAATGGACAGGCTTCAATCTACTCCTCACTCCAACTCTTCAACCGTCCATCCAATTGAAAATCTGATGATGGAAACTCAAAGGCCATCCTGAGGCCGAGATTGTTGTCACACCCATGTTGACCTAAGGTCAATCTGACCCCTCATGTACAGGTTATAATCCATTTAATACATATACAAGGGATGGGCAGACATCTCTAATATGTAATCACAATATAGAAAAATGACTAATATAATTTATTAATTTTAAAGAGTACTAAAAAAATACTTTAATTTTAGTACAGTATAACATTTTAAATTTTACTAATTTTTTTAGGAAGATAATTCATGAATGGTTAATTTATCAAAAATTGAAATTTCATATACTAAAGCTATGAGTAATGCGTCAAGCGTTGGTGGTTGAGTGGTCAGCACAGCCCCCTTATAAGCAGTTGTCCCAGATTAGCAGGTTCGCTTCCCGGCCGATGCTATGACACATGAAAAAAAAAAAAGCTATAAGAAATAATGTATGCCCCTAGAGTTTGTCCGCATGTGCAAACTGTGCTTTTCATAAAGGCATTATAACAAAACTGCGCCAATTTTTAAAAAAAAATTCACATATAAAAATTAACAATATTATAAAATATACTTATGAGAGAAATGTTTATAGAATCAAATGCCTTTTCATAGTCTACAAATCCTAAGCATAATGGCAACTCGTATTCATTTGTCCTTTCTATAATTTCTCTCAATACTTGGATATGATCTACTATACTAAAACCACTTTTAAATCCAGATTGTTCTCTTGGTTGGTGGAAATCCAGTGTTTTCTGTAGACGAGTTGTAATTATCTTAGTAAAAATTTTGTATAAAACTGATAAAAGACTGATACGTCTGTAATTTCTAATATATTCTTTATCACCTTTTTTAAATATTAATATTAATACCGCATTCTTCCAATCATCTGGTACATCTTTATCATTTAGACATTTGGTATATAACTTTGCTAAAAAAATTTCTATTTCTTCACCTGCTTCTTTTAATATATCAATTATAATTCCATCATTACCTGGAGCCTTCCCTTTTTTCATAAATTTAATTGCATGTCTCACTTCCTCATTCAAAATTCTGGGCAATTCGGAAGATAAAATAGGTATAGGAGGCACTTGTTCTTTATTACTATATAATTTTTGATAGAAGTCTTCTACACATTTCATGATGCCATCTCTCTTTTTAGTAATAATGCCATCTTTTTTTCCTATTGCAGATATAAATTTCCTACCAATACCAAAATGTTGTTTTACACTCTTTAGACTTTTATTCTCTTCTACAGCTTTCCTTGCTAGTTCACAATTATACTTTCTTATATCATTTTCAACTCTTTTCCGCACCATTTTACAAAATTTGAGATATTCAATCTTTTTTAATGCATCATTATTGTATATCCTCATATTCCTTCATAAATTCTCTAGTCTCAGTAGAAATTTTATTGGTTAATTGCTGCTTTTTTCTACCAGCTATCTTTGTTACAGTTTTTAAAAGTATATTGCTTATTTTCCTATTAATGTCATTTAAATCTGAATCATGTTTAAAATCTACTAATACTTGAAACCTATTTGTAAGTTCTAATTTAAATTCATTAGAATGTTTCTGAAGATTAGGAATATCAACTGTAAATATTGTTTTTCTTAATAATTTTTGTCTTTCTAGTTTTGCATTAACATGTATCTTACATCTTACTAATCGATGATCACTTCCTGTGTTAAATTTATTAAGAACATTACAATTTTGAAATATGTATTTTCTACTAGTCAAAATATAATCCAATTCTGCTGTACCTTCATTTGGATGCTTCCATGTCCATTTCCTTTTAACATTTTTCTCAAAAAAAAAAAAGAATTCATAATATAAAGTTTTTCTTTTTCTGCAAACTCCACAAGTCTATATCCTCTCTCATTCCTATTACCATAACCAAAATTACCTACAGCATTTTCATCTTTCATTTGTTTACCAATTCTAGCATTAAAGTCTCTCATAACAATTTTAAAATGTTGTTTACTCTGTCAAAAGCCTTTTGTACATCCATATAAAAATCTTCTATAACTTCATCACTATGAGAACTTGTTGGGGCATAAACCTGAATTATCTGCATTTGGTATCTGCTATTAAGTTGTAAAACTAATCTTGCCACTCTATCCGATACACCATCAATCTCCACAATGTTATTCTTCCATTTTTTATTTATAATGAATCCTATTCCACTTGTATTTCCAATATTTGTGCTTTTATAGTAGAGTATATGTCCACTTTTTAAATCAATTGTTTCTTCACCTTTTCTTCTAACTTCACAAAGTCCAATAATGTCTCATTTAATATAAGACAGTTCTTCTTCTAACTCTTGCAATCTTCCTTCACTTGAAAATGATCTGCAGTTGTAAGTACCTAGGCATATTGTTAGAAGAGATAATAGAAGGACAATTGAAATTTTAAACTGGATTCCAAGAGATTGCAAAAGACCCAGAAAGAGACTACATGTGAGATGGATGGATGAAATAAGAAGGTGTGCAGAGGTGATGTGGAGAAGAGAAGCTAAAGATAGGAAAAGATGGATTGAACTTGGAGAGACCTTCATCCTGCAGTGGATTGATAATGGTTGATGATGACTTATGAGAGAACTGTTGGTTTAAAACTGAAAAAAGTAAAATTTTATTATCAATCAAAATCATTAAAATATCAAATTTAGTATATATATTTGCTAATTTTATTTTCATTGTTAGATATTTATTACATTAAAATTTTGTTGACTTGAAACATAATCTTAACATATATAAACATTAATTTGAATTACAAAGTTGATTTTATATTTTCAAAAATAAGATGTTTAATAAATATGATGCTCTAAAATTTATAATTAAATTATTTGAATAAAATATTATAACAGGAAGATAAATTGAAGGATTTTTTGATAGATTTAATGCATTTGATTCTAATATTAAATTCACTATTTGGGAGGGGGGGTACATATGAATTTGTTAAGTTAAAATTTTTAGATTTAAGTGTTGGTAAAGTTGATGTTTTATTTTGTAGTTATTTCATTAAAGCAAAAAATTTAAGAAATATGATAAGGCCAGACAGTTATCAACCTTTTACTCATAAAAGATTTTACCGAATTTTTTTATAGGAATAGAAGGCTTAATAATTTTGAAAATAATAATTATATTCAGAGGTGTAAATTTGCTTCCAACTATATTGAGTTAGGATACAATCATAAATTTATTAGGAATATTATATTTAATAAAAATATCTATAAATATTTTAATAATAAAAATTTAATTGTTAATGAGAATAAAGAGTTTATTTCTTTGTCATATAAGTCATCAATTAGTAAATTGATTTAGTTTGTTATTGTTGTGGTATGAAAGTGATCTAGAAGATAGGCCTGAGTTTAAATTCATTACTAAATAGTTCAAAGTAGTCAATTGATTGCAAATCTATTCCTGAAGTAGTTTATATAATTCCTTGCAGTTGTCATAAAATTTATATAGGTCAAAGTAAATTAAGTCTTAATGAAAGAGTTATGGTTCATAAGTGTAGAGTTAAAAATAGATATCATAACTCTCAGCTTTGTATATTCATGAACTGAATAAAGGTCATAACATATTGACAATGCAGAATTATCTTTTAGAAAAAAAAGTGAATTGAAGAGAAGAGCAAAAGAAACTTTGATGATAAAATGTTTTGAATCTGGGCCATTAATCTCATGATGACATCCTTTGATGTTAAAGTGAGTTTTTGAAATGAATGATAGGAAGGTTATTTTGTTTTGTATATATGGGTTGTATGTTTAGTTGAATATCACTTGACAAAGCCTATTTGTTAATAGATAAAATCATGGTTGTGGAAGAATTTTAGTGAAATTTTGTTTTTGGCTAGTATTGTAATGTTATATGCATTTCTATTTTATTTTTAGAGACAATTTTGTAATTATTATTGTTTATGCAATTTTATAAAAATTGTTAGACATTAAAATTATAAATAAACACTTTCATTTTTTATTTAAAAATATATACATAAATAAAATTGTTATAAGAAAGGGAATACAAAAATTACTGCACAAAAGTGTCATAAGTCATCAGAATATGTGTTACTTTAGAGAAACATAATGGAGGAAATTAATCATAGAATTAAACTTGGTTGGAGTGCTTTTGGTAGAAATAACTTGATACTAAAAGGAAATATGCCTATGTATTTGAAAAGGAAGGTTTTTAACAAATGTGTTTTGCTAGTTCTTACTTATGGATCTGAAACTTGAACACTTAATAAAAGAGCAATAGAGACTTCAGACCACTCAAAGAAGTATGGAGAGATGCATGTTGGGAGTAACAAGAAGAGATCGAAAATGCAATGTATGGGTAAGAGAACAAACAGGTGTTACTGACCTCATTGAAAAAATTAAAAGATTGAAGTGGAGTTGGGCTGGACATATTGCTAGAAGAGATGATAATAGATGGACAATTGAAATCTTGAACTGGGTTCCAAGAGATTGTAAAAGACCCAGAAACAGACCGCACATGAGATGGATGGATGAAATAAGAAAGTGTGCAGGGGTGATGTGGAGAAGAGAAGCTAAAGATCGGAGATGGATTGAACTTGGAGAGACCTTCATCCTGCAGTGGGTTGATAATGATGATGATTAAGTTAGCTGTATATATAGACTTGAAATTCGATATATCTAACTTAATAGTAGTAGCTATTTCTCTGTAATGAAATATTCTATTTTTTTAACTTGTTAAAAAGAGCAGTTGCTTTTTTACTAAAAGAAATTCTATTATCACTAAATTCCAGAATTATATTTAATACTTTTTAATATTATTAACAAATCTGAAGTAAGATTTATATCATTCTGATGACTTATGACACTTTTGTGCAGTAATTTTTGTATTCCCTTTCTTTTAACAATTTTATTTACGCATATATTTTTAAATAAAAATTTTTATCAAATTTTTTCACACACTTCATTCATTCCTCTTGTTAATTTTTCTTATTACTAAAACTTTTCTTATTAATAACAAGGTGTTGATTAATACTTTTGTTCTCTTTTATAGCTTTCCTTGCCACTCCACAAATATATTATTTTATCATTCTTTTTTTATACTATTTTATAAAACTCCGGATATTCAGTTCTTCTAAATGGATCATTGTAAAATATTTTCATATTCCTTATTTTCTTCATACATTACTTTATCTGAATTAAAGTTATTGATAAATTGCTATTTATTTTTATAGCATATCTGAAAACAATTCTCAGGAGACTATCAGTTACATTCTTAATTGATCTTATAAATCTTGTGAGGGTCATCTTCAAAGTCTCTAAATATTTTGAAATAATTTGCAAAATCTAATTCAAATTTTTGGAGTATTTCTGAAGGTTAAATATATTAACTGTTAACATGTTTTGTAATTGAATTGATTCTGTTTAGGATTTGATTTTCAGGCAACCAGCCTATAACCACCCAACAAAACATTCCAATTATGAATCAGTAAATGGATATTTATTTTTAGCTAGAAAAAACAAACTATAAATCCTCAGATCTTTTTTGTTGACTCTCTATAAAAGGATGTTAGAGAGTCCACCAGTGCGAGAATTTAAAGCTTATTTTATCTATCTATAATATAATATATAGGGTATATGAGCACAGACTTTCACACAACCCACCACTCTCCACACTATCTCATAACACTGATACACTTGAACACATATATGTTGAAAAAATATGTGTATATTAGAAAACAACTACAAATATCTTGATCAGGTTATTAATATATATGAAAGCACAAGAGATAAACTTACTCATAGAATTAAACTTTGATGGAATGCTTTTGGTAGAAATAATTTAACATTAACAAAAAAAATCCCTATGTGTTAAAAAAAAGTTTTTTAGTAGATGTGTTTTATTAGTTCTTATTTGTGGATCTGAAAATTAAACAACAGAAGAGTTAATACAGAGATTTCACTTAACAAAATATGGAGAGATTTATGTTAGAAGTAACAAGAAAGAACAAGAACAAACAGGTATCTCCGAGATCATTGAAATAATTAGGATTGGAGTTGGGTTATTCATACTGCTAGAAGATATAGTAGATGGGTATTTGAAATCTTAAATTTATAAAAAACCATAAAAAAAAAATGGATGGATGAAATAAGAAAGTTTGCTGATGTAGTGTAGAGAAGAGAAACTATAGATAAGAGAAACTAAATTAAACTTGAAAAGACTATCTTGCAATGGATAAAAATGATTTGTATATATTTTATAAATATTTAAATAATTTTATATTTTCTTGACTAACTATGCTTTGCTTTACATATAAGTAATTCTTTCCAAATAAATACATATGAAAATTTTTTTTGCCTTTAAATTTATTTTAAAAAGTTATTAACCAAAATTTCAGCCGTAAATAATAATAAATTAGAAATTTTTGTTTATATGTTAAATGCTGTTTTTTTTTTTCTTTTTTAATGATTTTATTATAATTAAATTTCCTAGGTGCAAATCTTAATAGATTTTGTCACATTATTCCAAATTATAGTTGAAACAAAACTAATAGAAATAAGCCTAGAAGTTAAAATATTAGATAAATAAATATTACTATAATTAAAATACATTAAAGATCAGCCTTTTCAAGCTATTGTGCATGCGCTTTTTACGAGTGTTAATAATAAATGAATACTTTCATTCTCAACACAAGATATAGTATTTATGAAAGAATAAAATGAATCCACTTATTCTTTCCAACCCAAATGCTCATATATGGGCAAATCATGAGGATAGACCACTCACTTTAAATTACTATTTACAATGTCTGAATGAATGACGTCTACGAAATTACCTAGAATTTACTAAACATCATTCTCAAATGAAACTTAAACATATGTAAATAAGCATTTATTTTATATAGTGCATGTTTATAAATTGTAATACATTAAAGATCAGCCTTTCAAGCTATTGTGCATACCTTTTTACGAGTGTTAGTAATAAATGAATACTTTAACTCCCAACACAAGATATAGTATTTAAGAAAGAATAAAATGAATCCACTTATTCTTTCCAACCCAAATGCTTATATATGGGTAAATCTTAAGTACTGGAGATGAAAGCATGAGGATAGACCACTCGCTTTAAATTACAATAGCTTGAAAAGGCTGATCTTTAATGTATTACAATTTATAACACAGCGCTATAAAAATAAATGCTTATTTACATATAATTAAAATAGTAACAATGAGAATAAAAACTGAACAATAATAAGTAAAAATGTTGCATATTACTTAAAAAGAAAATAAATAATATTGGTTTACAAAAATAGAAATGGATAGAATTCATAAAAAATAATAGCTTAGTCCAGAAATTATATAGTGTGGTAATATAATTTGTAAAAATATATGAGCATTTTGTATCTGCTAAGAAGTTGAATGTGTTTAATATTAATGAGTAACTGAAATACTAAAATGAAAGAACATGTTGAAAATTATGATTGTAAGTAAAGATCCACAAGTTTTATACAGAACTAAACTAAAATTGACAAATTTATTCACAGATAATGTGTATGCATATATATATAAAATGAAATTGATGACTTTTAATAAAGTTATAGGAAAAAGTTGCTAAAGAAAAATGTATAAGTGCGTTGCGGACAAAGAAGCACTTTTGGGAGATATGTACTCCCATGATCATAGCTAGGCACTTATAGATTTATATATGTCATTGAACTATTGCATATGCGCTTTATAGATTTTTAACAATAAATGAATACTCCCACTTCAAACACAATACAAGTCTTTGGAAAAGATAGAATGAATCCATCTATGGAAAAGATAGAATGAATCCATCTATCTTTTCGAACCCAAACGCTTATGTATTGGCAAATCTTAAGTATTTGAAAAGTGAGAGGGTGAGATATTAAACAATCACTTTAAATTACAATTCTAGTAAATTTTGCCAGCATCATTCATTCAAGCATGTAAAAAGTAATTTAAAGTGATTGTTTAATATCTTCATGCTTTCACTTTCAAATTCTTAAGATTTGCCCATACATAAGCGTTTGGGTTCGAAAAGATAGATGGATTCATTTCTATCTTTTCCAAAGACTTATCTTGTGGTTGAAGTGGGAGTATTCATTTATTGTTAAAAATCTACAAAGCTCATGTGCAATAGCTTAATGCTGATTATTAATATTACAGTTTATAAACATTGTGCTATATAAAATAAATAGATTATTTACATACATTTAATTTCAAATAAGAATGATGTATCGTAAATTCTAGTAAATTTTGTCAGCGTCATTCATTCAAGCATGTAAAAAGTAATTTAAAGTGATTGTTTAATATCTTCATGCTTTCACTTTCAAATACTTAAAATTTGCCCATACATAAGCATTTGGCTTCGAAAAGATAGATGGATTCATTCTATCTTTTCCAAAGACTTATCTTGTTTGAAGTGGGAGTATTCATTTATTGTTTAAAAAAATCTACAAAAAAAGCAATAGCTTAATGCTGATTATTAATATTACAGTTTATAAACATCGTGCTATATATATATAAAAAATAGTTTATATGTCATTGAAGTAAAACTTCATTTATTAAAGAAAAATGATTACTGCTTTTTTTTTTTTAAAGGTGCATTTTAAATGTTAAATAAATAATTTTACAGATAACTTATGCTTCAAATAATTTCTTATCATTCACTTTTTCAAAATATCCAATAAAATGATTTACTTTATTTTATTAAAATCCTTTTAATCAACAAAACAAATTCTAAGCCTTATCTCATTTTTCAAGTATATCACAAGACCAATTGTGTTTATTTATCTCTTATTTCTTTCTAATTAAAACAGAAATTATACTACAGAAAAATTATTCATTAAATGGATAATCTTTAGTCTAATGAATGATTAATAAAAACTATTAATAGACCATTATATAAAAATATGTTTAATCTATTTACAACTGCACTAAGTAATATCTTCTGCATCTTGACCAAGTATAAAATATTTCTAGGAGCAGCTAAAGGATGGATACACTACAACAGCCTCTCTTGCATAAAATTCTGTTTGGTTAACCAAAAAAAACCAATCATGAATGCTCATATTTATTTTAAATATATTTAAAAAATATATTTTTATTATACTATAAAAATAAAAAAATTTTACTTTCAGACCTGTATACAAAAGACTTTGATAAATAAATTTGTCTACAATGAGTATATATTAAAACAGGCAAAACTTTCCATACAGTAGTGCCACTCAGTGCAAGCTAGAGTAATCAATGGAATGACAACTGTATGGAGAGTTTTGCCTGTTTTAATAAGTTATGAGCAAGCATAAGAAATGGTGATCATGTGATGTTTAGTAATTTAATGAGTAGATATTGTCATATAACAATATTGACTATAGAATGTACAAATAAAAAGTTATAAGAAAATGTCAATGATAGTCAAAATAAAATGCATCGTGTAAAGACTATAATGCATCTTAATGGTGTAATGCCTCATTAAAATTTATGATGTAACTCTAAACCGAGATATTACAAAGAATGGCAATCAGTGGCAAATTATCATTAACAAAGATACCATGTTATTGCTTGTCTGTGTTATTGTTGCCTAGTTACTGTCTTTGGTAATCAATATAATATACATATGATATTCTCCCATTATTAGTAATATGAAGAACACTATAACAAAGAGCCAATAGCATTCAAATTAGTAAAAATGAGTCTCTTAAATCCTTAAAAGTACACTTCAAACTTATTGACAACCATAATTATGATGCTTATGCACTGAAAGTATATTCAGTCTATTTGTTTTGTTCTCTGATAGTGTTTTTCATATTATTAATAATAGCATAGTCTCAAAGTATTACATATTACAATAATCGTGACAATAATAGCAGGTATTTAAGTATACAAAATAAGAAGAGAATAATGCTTCAGGTTAGGTTGGAATTTTTAGGAGGTGCCTTCATTATGGTATTTTTGCAGATTGTTGCAAAGTGAAAATTAATAAGTGTGTGCATGATTATAATTATATTGTCAACTGAAATAGGCTTTAATGCAATGAATTAGGAAAGATACTAAAAGAAGATTAAATGTTGCAATTACATTATGCCCTAAATATAGGGAAACTTAATGCTTTCAGAAAAGTACATAAATAGATATAATAAGCTGGAAAAGCAGTTAAGAGAAATTTTTTTTCAACAAATTCAAATTTTTGGCTGTTAAACATAAATATCAAAATTTTTTAATGATGATGGTTTCATAAATCTTTCAAATTTCAGAATAGTATATAGACAAGCATCAATTTTCAATATGAAATCAAGATATTGTTACAAGTACCCTAACATCCTTCCAATACCTATTACACATCATATGTCCCAATCTGAATCCAAGACTCACGATATTAGCATATTTATTAATTGCTACATTAGTAAATATCAAAGCACAAAAATTGACAAGCCATTAATTATGACACACATTTTAAATCTCAACGAATTTCAAACACAACATAACAATGCATAATAAATAAGATCGGATAAATGAACATAATCAAGAAATAAAAACTAATATTAAAGTAAAAAAAATAAAATAAAATTTTTATTAACAAATTATTTATATTAATATTCATTAAAAATGACGTCAACAATGGATTGAAATGATCATCAACTTGCTTTAGTTGAATGAGCTTTTTCTAAAAGAGAATAAAATTTCTGTTCTGCTGAAAACCTACAAATTTTTACATAGAGTATTCGAATTTAAAATTCGAAAAGAAACATCAACCAATTTTGAGTGTAAATACTATTAGAAACCAACATTTGAATATCCTAGAAAGTGATAATGAATCTAGGGAATTAAAGTTAACTAAATAAGGAATTCAAGTTAAAGCATCCACAGGAAAACTCAAAGAATTTGAATTTCCAAAATATCAGTAATTCTCAGTTTTAGATCTCAATATCTAGATTCGAGAGTATACAATAATATAAGAAATATTGACATTACTCCTCAAAACAAATCATTAAAGCAAAGTATAATTAATAATAAAAACAAACATGCATTGCTAAGTGGAAAGGTGACATTGCAGAAAGTTGTCATTCATGGAGCTATGACTTATCAAAATCAGGACGGAATTGATCTATTACTTCACCCCTACACTATGAAACATCAAGGCAATTCATAATGGAAGGATCCTTTTACTCTCCATTTCAAAGCGTAAATTCCTGATGGACATTCTAGAACATGAGTTACTATCTACATTTGAAATGGATTAACTTGGATTACTGGAACGATTCACTAGGACACTTTTTCTTATAAACTTCAAAATCAAGTTAAAGGTGACGCCATTCACTTTATGTATTTGTATATTTGATTTTTTTTTTTTACTTTAATATAGGGGCAGAAAGAGATAATATCAGTATCGATTTGTAACATAATGAAGAAATATTTTACCTTTAATGTAAACAAAATAAAATATAATTTATGATGAGCTCTTGATTGTGTACTAACACAATCTTCATTAAAGGGAAAAAATAAGGTAAGACATTACCTAATATGTATTTAATACCAACATTTATATACTTGCAACACATACAGTTTTCTTTGTTTGTATTAATAATTGTGTTAAACATTTCAGTATATCTGATTAATTATCTCTGTCATAAATAATCTTCCTTGTCTATATTGAGTATCACACATAACAGGGGAATCCCAAATCACAATGACAGATAGAAATCTCAGATACTAAAATTGATTAAAATAAATGTTTAAGAACTACAAGTAATGGTTTTATAAAGTAAAAATGATTATGGTAATCCTGATACAAATCTTATTATGTTAATAGGGACATCGAATGGCTATTCTTTGTGGGATCAAGATTTGGGATAATATTTGGAACCAACTATAACAAAGAATAACCACAAACGTTCAATTAAATGTTTTATAATCTTGTATTAAATTTTCTTTGTCAAAATATCAATTGCTGTAAATATAATTATTAAATTTATACAAATGTTAAATTATGATTCCTGGCGTGTTTTTCTATAGTCAACTTTTAATTAGTTATATCTGCTAACACATTTTATTTATTTATAAATAATGTCACATCCACACTTATTATTAAACACATACACATGTTTACACTTATCTATATTTCAAGTGAAACTAATATAACCTGAATTAGATGATCATGAGGAGATTAGGTATATAATTAATGTTTCATAGTTCTTAATCTCTCCTCTCCTAGGAATGAATTCAATGTGTGTGCTATGTATAGGTCCAAATAATAAAGATATACTCAGTTATTCACTGTGATGACCTCACCAGCCTAATTATATACCGGGAAAAGTCAGTTCCATTACAATATGCAGGAGAAAGGTGGATTGATCCTTGTTTAGAGATGGTAACTAAATTAGAGGTTATTTATGAACAAGGATAGAAAGACAAATTGTTTGATAAAACAGTTACTGTTATGCAAATTGATTTAAAGGGAAATAATTATTCCTGATTGAGGGGTATAGGTATTCAAAAAAGTTCTAGATAAAAACAGTCATTTGCATGAAAGAAGACAAAAGACATTACTTTGTTTTGTTAGAAATTCAGTAGTTCTTAAACTTTTGTAATTCGTGACTCTCTTTCAAATTTAAAAATTTCCAAAGACCCCCACCATTGATGTGCAAAAAAATATTAAAATATTGTATGAAAGTCTATATTTTATTATATAAATGTAATAAACCATCTTTGAAAAAATATGTGTAAATAAACGTAAGGACTAAAAATTTAATTAAAGTGACTGTAGTACTTACAACATTGTAAAAAAAAATGTAAAAAGGGGGGAAATAAATAATATTAATAACATTATTAACAATACATTAAAATTAAATTGTGGTATGGGTATAATCTTGGTTCAATTTTTGTCAATGCAGGTTTCATAGCATTTTCAATATTGGTAAGATAACTGCGCTGTTTAGTTTTTAGGTTTACCATTACCGAAAATGCGGTTTCACACAAATAACTACCAGCAAATGGCAAAAGAATTGCTACTGCCAATTCAGACAATGGATATTCTGTTTTTATTGCAAGCCAAAAAGAAATTATTGACTGTTTATTAAACTAGTTTTTAAGTCTCAAATCAGAACTGAGTTCGGCAATTTCTTCTTGGACATTTATAGGCAAATGTTTTACTTGTTCCATTTCTATTAGAAATGGATTTTGAACCCAAGTGAACTATTCTATATTTAAATCTGACGAATAATATATATCAAATTTTTCAAGTAAACATGTCAAATGATCAATTATGCTTTTCTTAATTAAATTATTATCTAAATTATTTACATTAATAAAATCATTTGGTCTTGAAAACATTTTGAATTTGCTATTTTCCACCCTTGACTTCCATATAGTTATCTTTTTCCTAAATGCATGAATTTTGTCATACAAAATTAAAATGTTTGTATTTTCACCTTGAAGAGACATGTTTAGTTCATTTAATTTCTCAAATATATGAGACAAATAACACAATTTACAAACCCAAGTTTCATTGTGAAAGAGATTAGAAAGATCACTTTTTTTTTTTTTCTGATAAAATACAATTTCATCTTTGGATAAACACCTAACTTCTATATGTAAAAAGTTGGTAATCTGATCCTATATTTTTGATTAAAATTGTAAATAATCTACAATTCAATGCATGGCATTTTATAAAATTGATAATTTTTAGGACATCTTGTAACACCAGACCGAAATCTGTAGATAGATTTTTAGCTACTAATGCTTCACGATGGATTATGCAAGAGGTAAAACCATTGCTCATTCTTCATAGATTTAACTTTTGCTAAAAATCCTACATGCTGACCCATTATCACTGCTGTTCCATCAATACATATGCCAATACAGTTGTTTGAATTCAATTCTTCTTCCTTGAAAAAATAATTTACTTTAAAAAAATATATCTTTGCCTGTAGTATGATAGTTCATTGGCTGATAAAACATTAAATGTTCATGTGCATTACCATTATAACAGAACATCTACTAATCCTCACTGATGAAATCCACAAGCTAGAAACTAGTTTGGGGATATTAGATGAGTAGTCACTAGATAGGGATTTTATGCACAAGCCTTCTGGCACCTATTGATTACTCTGGTTGCACTGAGTGGCACTACTATATGGAGAATTTTGCCTGTTTTCATCATAACAGAACCTAACATACACTAAGAGTTGAGGCAAATGTGTAAATGTCCATCGACTCATTCAGCTGAATTAAAAATTTCGGGCTTTCTTTGATTCTCTGAATAAGTTGCTGAAATTGGTCGCAGCTAATTTACAAAAATTCTTTTAGTTACTGTATCATTAGAAAGAAGAATTTTTCCTTAATTCATCTACATACTTTTTCCCATGAATAGATTCTGTTATTTGTATTACAGCAGGTCCCTGATTGTAGATGATTTTTTAGATTTTGCTATTAAATATGATGCCTGGTAAGATGCCAACATGTATTTTTCCTGAATGGTAACATATTTTTTTAATAAACTTGTATTTTGATTTAATGAATTTACTAGTCTTTGAAAATATTCTATAGGCTTTCTTGAATAAGCAGTATGCTTTGTATCCAAGTGTCTTTCTAATTTTGCAGGCTTTATACTTTCAGCCGCTAAAGTTTTATGGCATAATAAGCATAAAGATAGTTGTTCATTATAATTAATGGCAGAAAATATAAATCCATATGTAAATATGATTCATTGTACATCTCTTTTTCTTATGAGCTGTTGATGTTGGGTTTATTTCTTTATTTTTATTAATTTCTGCTTCAGCAAGAACTTCTGCACTTACACTGACACGATTCCTCTTTAACCATTTATCCTTATTTAGAAATAATATTCTGAAATGATGAAAAATGAATAGCACTACCATACATACATGTTGGAGATAAAATTGGAAAGATCTCGGCATGTAAATTCAATATTGGATTTAGAATATCCACTAATTTAAATTGATTAATCAATAATATTAAGGATAAAATATAAAAATTAGACACATCTAATGTTGTATATGCAGTAGGATGCAGTCAAGCAGATTATCCCTACACATATTACGGTGAAACAAAGGCAAATTTAAAGACAAGGATAACCCAGAATGTATTAATGTACAAGAAAGTTAAGGCTGATTTAACAAACATATCAGACATTTATAACTATGAAAAAGAATATGGCTTTGACCCTGACATTGTTAAGATAATATGTAAAGAAAGGAACAACAGAAAGTGGAAAATCAAAGAGGTGTGGTTTATTACACAAAATGATCATGTAATGAATCAAAGAGCCAATAGCATTCAAATGAATAAAAAATGGATTTCTAAATCTTTAAAGGTAAATTATAATTATGACACTTTGCATCGAAAGTATACCCTATTTAATTTGTTTTGTTCTTTGTTATAGTATTTTTCATATACATAATGATCGTGTAAATAGCAAAAATGAAAAATGTTAGCAATTATTTATATCAAATGTTAAAGTCTTGTTCTTATTACAGTACAAATTTTACAAAAAAAATAAAATACATGGAAATTCATTTTTTTTTGTTTACTGAGTAATGTTTTTACATAATGTCAAATGCTGACCAATATCTACAATAAAACAAATCAATATAATTCACGGAACTAATATTTATTTGTTAAATGGACTACAAGCTGATCATTGGCAGTGACAAAAGTTACTCCGATTATTCAGAGATTTTTTTTAGCTGGACAAATTTTGATGCATAATTTATACATTATGTAACGTCCAGAAAATTAATGTGAACTGCATTAAAAAAAAAGTTGTTCCTATATTACAATTGTTTTAAACATTTCATATATAATATATAGTTTTACATTATTTTTAAATTACATATTTAGTATATTTTACAAAAAAAAAAAACAAAAAAAAAAACAAACGTAACTGCTGATGTACATAAAATTAAGACAGTATTAGCAGCAACTAAAAAGATATGAGATTCCAATGAATAACCATAATATAAACAAGAATTAGAATTGTTTAAAATATGGAGAAATCCAGACGTTGCAATAAAAAGGTTAACGATTGTAAAATCCTTTGTTTAAAAAAAATGAAAATTTTCTTTTGACTTTTTTTTCAAAAACATAAATAAAATAAAGAGAAACAAATTTTGTCACAAAAGCTTTAAGCTTAAATAAATATCATAAAATTGCACTTGATTTTATAATTGCATCTTTTAAAAAAATACTGTTCTTAATAATATGTACTAATAACAAATAATTTATCTTAAAATTGCTGAGAATCGACAAATTGTAAATATTCCTTGCCGATTAAGATCATTCCAATGCTGGCACTTATGCTAAAAATCATTTTAAATAATGGCTTGTCAGGCAGAATAACCTTAGTAGCAGCCCATAGTAATACTGATCCAAAGTTGAAGATTAGTGCACCATATACACTGAACATAATCCGATGATAAGTGGGAGCTTTCTTCATATGCTTACGACTGTAAATATATAATCCTGATCCAAGATGAGAATTAAAGAGAAGACAATTAGCAAAGGTTAATTTGTTGTTATTAAAAACCCTGAAAAAGAAATATATATATGAATTCTTATGTATAGTATATACTTATAAAATACATATAGCATTTAAAAATTTGTTTTAAAAACATTCTTTAATTGATGATTATTATATTTATTAAAAGGCTTTAAAATTATTTCAAAATGAAAATCAGTGATTTTTCAAGGAAATCAAAAAGCACATACTTAAAATAACGTAAAATAAAATGGTCCTATATTTATTTTATATATATAAAAAATTTAGCAGCACAATTTTCCAACATCTCTATGCCAGATGGCCATGATTATTAGATCTATATCCTGTGCTCTCCAATTCAATATCCTCAGACCAAGCTTATGGCTTTCATCAGTGATGAGATTTGAATCTTGGTCCAGTGCATCTGAATCTTTAGGATTCAATGAACTGTCCTTCCAGCAATTAAAGTTAAATGCTGGAGAATGCATTAGATCCTAAAAGTCCAAGTGCACTGGTCCAAGATCCAATTTCCTTATTGATGAAGGTCGTAAACTTTAAACTAGTCTGGGAATGGTTAGGACAACATAGGATAGGGATTTAATAAGCATTATCAATTGGCATCCATTACTATTTACAAGATGTGTAAAATTATGCTGCTATAATGGCAACATGTAAGTTAAAGTCATATAATGAAGTCAGATGATATTTTATTGGTTTATAAAAAATTTAATATACTACACAATACAAATGTCAAAAATCATAATATCATTATTAGCAAATTAGTTTTTCAAATAAATTTTATTAGCAACTTGATTTTTAATAAAGTAAAAATGCTTACTGCCCTATTTAAACAAAATACTAATTGGTAATAAAAATATAATAATAATCAACATATGATATTTGTGAATTAAATTTAATCTAGGGGAATTACGAATAACCAATGGGCAACTTTGGTACATAGTGAAGCGACTATACAAATTTTATTTTTAGTAATTAATTTATAAGTCATGAATGGCAACTAGACACACATAAAAGATGAACCTTTATGCAGATCCAATCATATTTCCTGATCATTATCTTCTCCATATTAATAATATTATTAAAAGATAAAGTAAAATAATCTATTCAGAATTCGGATGAGAAATAAGCAGATAACAAAAATTATCAACGATAATAATAATTATAATTAATAAACAGAATGAAAATAATCGTATTAATACATTTACATCTAAATATTTGTGTAGAGAGCATCCATCATAGAAAAAATCTTTATTGATTCATAATAATTCATATGAAAAAAAGTCTATATTAAGTTTATTCAATTATCTATTTATGTTTCAGTGAGCTCACCTTTCATTAACTTTTGAATGTAGATATATGGCCATCAGAATATTCTAACTTTTCGTAGTTTGTTTCAATTGTAGTTTTTTCTATGATTGAGGATTTTGAAATTATGCAGATCTATAAATTTGACTACTAATTAGAGGACAAGTTTCCTTGTATCAAGTGTCACACATTTTCGGTATCTGAAAGTAATTAATAGACCGGCAGAATCAAAGTTAATTTCTAAAACATTAATTTATTTACAATTCCATAATCAGCTATATTAGTGGAAATTTCTCTGAAGTTTTACTCCTTAATCTGCATTATCTCTATTTAAATATCATTAAAATTTTCTTGATTTCCATGTTATAGTAGCACAATGAAGAAAGTGAAGATTTTCTTTCTTTTGTTTAAAGCAGACGATCAGAGTTTCTTTTTCGTTTCCAATTAGTTTTCATAGCAACTTGGCATTATTAATAGTTTATTTTATTTTACAATACATTAAAATTTTTTACAATTATGATTATTATTTGAAATTTCTTTATAATTCATTTTATACCTGTGACTTATAATAAAAAAATGCATTTACCAAAAAGCCATACATGTAAACTCTATCGTGAATGTTACAAAAAAGTAGATAGAAAATCATTAGATTGAACAAATCTTTTTGATTCTGGACTTAGTATTAGAATTTACAATATTTGTTAATTTTTTTTAAAATTCAAAGACATTATTTAAATTAATATCTGAATGACTATTGCAAATTTGGATCTAAATTTAGACCATATAATCCCCAATAATTTGCCAACAACAATCAGGTTTTGAAAAAAAAAAAAATTATATGATGTTTAATTTTAAATTTACAACTAACCATATTTTGAAATGTGTTAATAAGAACTATCAAAAATCCAACTTTTTTCTCTGCTATGATGAAAAAATTAAAATTGTCAATATTAAAAGATGATTTCTTGACAGTGAGAAATTTAACTATTATTATCAATTTAACAAATGACATCTATATATTAAAATAACAAAAAAGAAGTCTCCAAAAGTGGAAATTAAGGAAATCCATTATGCTGTTCTTTCATGTAATTATCTTTTAGAAGCTAAAAATATTAAACTTTTAAATTATATTAAAGATACAAAAAGAAGTCAAATATATGAAACATTTTTTTTACATTAAGCATAACTTAATATAAGAATACTTATACAACTTCAATAAATTTAGTTGACAACTGGCCAAAATATACGGAAAATTATATAAGGTAGTATACATAAAGCTGTATAATATATATTATTCTGTATATTATTATGTTATACAGTCAATTCTTTGAAGTTATATTGAATCTCTATATGAAATTTTTTAAATTCTATTTTGTTTTATTTTGTTAATGTTATTTTATTTCCATTATAGAACCCTAGATGGTGTTCTATCTGCAGTAATTAGTTAACATTAAAAGATACTTAACATTTAAAGAGGACATAAAACCATGAGCCGAAAAAGGCATCTTATGATTATTATTAATATATATATTTATATAGCTGTTGTCTATGATCTTTTATTATTATTTACAAAAAGAAGTGTATATGCAAACAGATATTTACAAATCTATGAAGAAATTCTCTAAAAATTGTTTAGAAATCAATGAACGAAGCTTTATCCATTTATTATGTCATAATTATTATATATTACAACCAAATTTTGTCTCTTTTTGCAGTTAAAATAGTTCTATTATTTGAAAGTGAACCATTTGTTTTAATTTCAAAGTGATATTCATATTAATGACACAGATAGAATATTCAACAACATACTTAAAATGTTATACTTCTTATGGATATTATCAAGATTACATTAATTATTTATAATAGTTTATGAGTAACCTCATCTTCTTAAAAACAGAAATTACCATTTATTACTGGGATTATAAATTTCAACAGGGGAATTATTTTCTGCAAAATATGTTTCCAATGAAGAGCAGTAAAATGCCAAATATATTAAGTAAATTATAGAAGCGTAAACAAATTTATAAGTATACTAAATAACATGTAGTTAATATATAGAAATATGTTTTAATATTTTCACAAAATGATTGGTAATATAAGAATAGATAGAGATTAATGATTGATAAGTTTATTTTTAAGTATACAAGCTGGACTCTTGAACTAAGTATATCTTTCATCATCAAAAACTTTTGAGAAGATTCACTCTCTATCATTGATAATGATAAACATTTGTAAGATATATACTAACTATATAATTTTAAAAAATTCGAAATATTAAAAAAAAAATTTAGATATTTTCCATTAAAAGATCAGAACTAGAAGGCCAAACTTTTAAGATTGCTATTTATAATTAAAATAAAAGCATTATAAAAATACAGATATTAATTTGTTATATTAACTTAAAAAGTGAAATAGAATTCTAACTTATGTTTCTATAAAGAAATTCTAGCAATTAATTATATTTAGAAATACAATTAATTTCACAATCAAAAAAATGAAGTGTAATATCTCATATTACTGGAAATATAAATGATTAAAACTATAGTAATGTTTTTTTTTATCATTAAAATATAATTAAATACTTTTTTTTTGTTCAATTTTTAAATCTTTAAATTTTTATTTTATTATTTTAATTGAGCTATTAAAGTAATGAGAAGTTTAAATTGCATGTTATGGCAAATAATATCTATCTTACACTCTGATTAAGAAAGGTACTAAATAAATCAAAGATACTAGATTCCTAATACCAAAACCTGAGTATGTGGAAATCGTTAAGACTGTGCACAATCAGATGATTTTAAAATGTAAAATACTTTAGAGATTTTAAATATAACAATACAATTATTTTTATATTTTAGCAATCTCTGCAAACACCAGGATTTCTGGCAAAAAGACTGATAAATGATTTTTGAATATGAAACTTCACATATATGGCTAGACTATTTGATCTAATAGAAATTTATTCTCTCTTAAATCCATTTTTTCTAAACTATATTTAGAAACTTGAAACTTCATGAAAACAAAAAATTTTGATAATTCAAAATTAAGATACTCATGCCTTACATACCTACAAGATTTGCAGTACTTATATATACATTGTAGAGGAATAAAAAGTTGTCCTATAGGTTTGGCAGCATTTCATAACAAATGAAAAGATGATGATGAAATAACCTTTATTATCGCCTTTAAAGTAAAGATGTCATTTGTAACATATCAAATATGACAAGGCCATAATAGAATGATCCTGTTTAATTATGCCTTGCAAACTATGGTGCCACTTGTATCAGAAGAAATATATGGGTATGCTAACCATAACCCCAATGATTTAGGCAGCATTTGTAACAGATTGAAAATATGTAATGGGAAATAATAACTCTAATATAGCCTGAATAAAATATATAGTCCAGTTGTTGGTCACCCTATGTAACAGAATAAAAGTGAGCCATGAAGTTGACATCATTTGTAACTGAATAAAAATAAATAAATAAAAAATAATACTAATTTTATAATACCTGTGAATAATAGTATCATTCATAATAGAATGAATATAATAAACTAAGCTAAATGAATACATCTGACAGTTAACTATATTAAAACAAAACAATGATGATAATTTTTATTATAGCATCATGAGTTCAAACAGCACTTAGAATAAACAGAAACAAACAAAATCATCACTTAAATACCCTAAATACAAACCTTACTTAAAATAGATTAAAATAAAGCAATTAAACTACATACAACTATCCCAAAACAATGATATATGCTTAAGATATATTTCACTTATAATCAAATGAAAATAATGATAAATCTTTCAACAAACAAATTCTAATATATCTAATGGATCAAACATTGCTTATAATAATATAAACGTAAACTAAAATTTAATATTGTTTATATCTAAATAAATATATGACCCAATAATTAATTTTAAATCCTAGTTTATGAAAATGATAAATAATACTAACTAAACCATGCTATAGTCATATATAAATTTACTATTACTAATCATGCTATTTATAACAAGATAAACTACTAATAATTCTAATATCAAAAAACCTATAAAATAATCTTGAATCTATAATATCCAATCATACCAGTATATAAAAAAAACCAATACATTTCTATTGGGTATTTACTTAAATATAATTAACTAATCATATCAATTTATTTTAAATTTCCTGTAACTAAATTATTAAAACTATATATTATAATAATAAAAACATATAAAAAGAATTATTAGCATTTATTATAATCAAGTATGAATATTTAAATTTAATATTTAATTGATTTATGATCCACATCAACTAAAATTTAAATATAATTAAAGCAAATCATTCTGATTTATAACAGAACAAAATATATTACTATCAGCTTTATAATTGAATAAGATCTTATTGACCAACTATGAATTCAATACACTACTTATCCAATCAATAATAAATTATGATAAAACACACAAATAATTGACTATGATTACCATATACAGTTTATATTCAGTCAGATAATAACTATTGAATTCAATACAAAAAAACTATACTCACCAATCTTGGGATTTGATTTCTGGATTATGTAATATAGTTATTTCAATTAAATCTTACAATATAGTCAGTTTATTTATATTGTCTCACTCAATTGTTATTAATCAACGAATCCAATTGTACAGTTGAACAATAATCAGAATAGTTTATTTAATTTAAGTTAAATTAAAATTTATTAATAATTGAATATCAATTATATGATTAAAAAATAATATACACCTGGGTCTTGTTTTACGCGGATTTATTTAACGCGATTTTGAAGTTACACGATTCATGTTTCTTTGGAAGTCGAACTCCAATAATGCGCTATTACTTTAAATAATAAATTTTGCGCACTTATGTCATATTGAAAGTAATAGCACATTATTGGAATTCGACTTTCATCTTAGTAATTTCAATATTTTTAGTGCTTTATAATAGTAAGATTTTATGCAGTAATGAAATTAAAATCATGATTTCCACATTTTATGTATACACACATTAAATTTTACAAGATTATAATGTAAATTTGTTCAAACATTGTGTGTGTTAATTTTGCATTTTAAATCACATTCTGTTTTTGTTTTTTACAAAAGAACGTAATCAATTATTAATCATTTAGTGTCCGCAAGTTTATTTTTAAAAGGTGAGTAATAGCAGTGGGCACAATTAAATTTGACAATTAAAAATTAAAATCTGATTTTTAATTCTAATTAACAATTTAAAAATTACTTAAGATGACCCGAAATTAATGTGATGTCAAACGAAATTTGATTTTTAAACGGAATTGAAAATTAAAAAATTAAAGACAAAAATAAAAGTTTAGATACAGAAGAAAATGTAGAAAAAGATAATGAAACAGAAGTGGAACCTGTTCCTTTCACTGCAAAAATGATTCGAGGAGGTCTTCAACTTTCTAATCAGTTGGCAAATTATTTTCTTATTAATGACACTAATCACGAACATGCTCTTAAATTCACATGAGAGCTAAATGGTTGTATGTCTGGATATCGCGAGCTTCATAAACAATTAATAAAGTAATCGTTTCAAAGATTAATTACTAATTACGCTGTCACCAAAAAACCATTAACACAACATGAGAGTGAAGTTGGCGCTAGTTGTATTTCCTCTTGTGAAGAATCTGATTTTTTACCAGTTTGCAAACGAACCTGTTTATCGGCAAATAGCGATAATAATTAAAACATGTATAAAAAATGTATGCATAAAAATACATATTGTTTTGAATAAAATTAAATATTATAGTTAAAAAAAGTTTGTCTTGTATCAATTTTTTTCAAATTTGAAATTTTTTATTAGTCATATTTTATTTCCTTATTTTTTTTTGCACGAATTTTAAAGTAATTTTACGTTGGTGCTTTGCTTTTATGCGATTTTTGAAAAATCACAATCCGTATCCCCCCTTTTTCAAGGTAAGTTATGTCTATTTTTGCGTGATTTCTTTTGCGCGTTTTCTGAGGAACCTATTTATCGCGTAAAACGAGATCCAGGTGTATTTGATAAATAGATCATAAATAATCAATATGTACATCCCTACAATCTATTTGCATGTACAATAAATCATTAATTGACATTAATTCCATATCTAAATATGTGATTGTCTATTAATCTCCAATTATTTGTTTTACATAGATGTATGTATTTTAAACTATAAATCATATTCGTGAAAATTTTTAAATCCAAAGTACATTTTATCGATTCTGATGTTTTATATATGTATCGAAATTATTCTTCCAAATAATAATTATTTGGTTTATATGACATTATACACATAGGTACTAGTTTATATTCATGATGATATGAAGAGATATCCTTTCACGAACAAGATGCTAGCTTTATCTAGGACGATATGATGGGAAATTAAAATAATTTATATCTTAGAGAAAAATTTTGTCAATCAATCTAATAAAATTACTGTCTGGTAGATATGATTCTTGCATACCTTCTGACATTTATATTCTGTTTTTAAAATATAGATAATATACATTTTAAAGAATAAAAATATTCTGATGGTTCATGACATAATTAAGCAATTTTGATAACTTTTTTTTACTATAATAATTTGTCATTTTCCTATAAAATTTTCTTGCATACTGCCTAGTTCATGGGCAGATAATGTTGTTTCTTACCCCTCCATTTAGTTCAATCAATTATATATTTTAAAGAAAATAAAAAGGAAAATCACATAAATTTTTTTATATGTGAATGAGTTTAAACTATTCAGTTCTATTTATAAGATTTTTTTCATTGACGTTAGTCTAACTATAGCAATCCTCTATATTCATTCTTTAAGTAATTTCCGGTAGCATTCAATAAATAAAAAATCTTATTACACAATAATGATAAGTAAAAAAAATCATTTCACAATTATTGCATATAATAAATGTTTATATTTTTAATATACAAATACGATTTTTCATTCTAACATAAATTAAACAATTTACACTACATTTTCAATATATTACACTGGAAATATGCTTTTATACATATTTTCTCAGTATAATACATCATACAAATAAAAAAGGACAAATATATTTGAAATATTAAACATTTATTTGTGTTGTTTATAATTTACTATCATGAATGCAGTAACAAAAATGAAACATAATAAAAGAATAATAATTTCATCCAAACTATATGCTTTATTTACATATTCATTTTCCTTTTTAAAAGGAATAAAGTCAATTTACAATCTTACTAATACAATTAATAATAAACAAATTTATATTAATATTATTGTCATCATAGTAACACAGTTCAATGTTTCATATAAGTTAACGTTTACCATCCAAAATCAAACAAGAAAGATAAAAAAAAAGATTGACATCTTACCACATACTGAAATATATCTCAAACTTCAGTAGGTACAATATATATATTAAATTAAATATTTTTAAGAATTTTTATATATATTAAATATTTTTAAGGATTTTTAATTTGATAAAGAATGGAAATTATGAAATTATATAAATAAATTGATAAATTATTTTCACATCACAAAAATAAAATAGCATAAGAATATCATGTTATTTATAAAATTCTATGATAGAATTAACTTTAGGCAAGAACATATCTAAGCAGTTAACAAGGGATCTAATGTATTAACTATTTATTCATATGTTAAATTAATAAAACATAATCTCAATGAAATAGATATTCTGGTGAAAATAGACCAATATATAAAAAATAACAACTGAATAAATTATAAACTATCAGAAAAAAAAAAAATTGATCAATGAAAATCTTTTCGTAACCTTAGTATTTAAAAACAAAGAATAAAATAGTAAAATACTATGCACTTTAAGAAAATGTAAATTCTGAGATCACATAGAAATATCAGACCTTATTTCTAAAGAGCTACTATTATAATTAGGAAAGTTTCCAATCAGCTTCAAAATATAGTGAAGAAAGAGAATTTGATGCAAATAATAGTTTTCAATTACATGCAAAAAAATTTCCCATTCAAAAATCATATACAAGAGTATGAAGATATATTATAATTTATTCTTATATATATATCTATCAGTAAATTATATGATTCTTCTTCATTTTCTATTAATTAATGTATAGTGTATATTGTCAGAAAGAAATTTACTGTATTATATTTTGAATAAAAGATTTACAACTTTTTTTTTTGGTATAGAAAAATTCAGCTGCAATATATCCAAAAATATAAAAAAATGTACTGTAAATTCCTTATGATTACAATTTTTTTTACAATAAGTATTGATAAAATAAATGCATTAAACAGAAAGAAAGCAGAAATTACACTCAATACAATAAACTATGATCACATGATTTGCTTGGTATCTGCAATTTAATTGAGATTACTTAGCAATATCAATTGCTCAATACTTTTGTCTTATTATACATGGTTTTACCTAATTATTTCTTTTGATTATATCCTATTTATCTATGAAAAATATTAAATTTGACATATATATATATGTCTTATGGGGAGATCTCTGGGATTTAGAAAGATATTAATCTTCAAAATCTTAGCACATAAAAAATAGCTGGTGATCTTTAATGAATATATAAACAGCTTTGCAATCAAAGTAAAAGTGAATATACTTTTCAGGATCCTACTTTTGTCTTGAAGACAAAAAGCTATATATGGCCAGGGTGATAACTGCAATTTAATTGGGGTTACTCAGCAATGTCAAATGCTGAACACAAAATTGGTATATATATAAAACAAGTATATAATTTCGACATCATAATAATTACATATGTTAAAAAATCAAGATTAATATAAATTATGATTAATATTTGCAGATCGTTTATGTTTTTAATGATCATAATTTTAATTTTATAATTATCATAAATGAAACGATCTTTGAAATTGTGATTCAAGATTTATACATGGACCAAAATTTTTTATTAATACTGATTTTGTACAAACTTTTCACCTTAATTTAAATTATCTTTCAAAACCTAGCTTAATGATTTCAGTTATCATGCTGTGTGCATAAAAGATGCACTATTTATTAAAAGTTTTTGCTTTCATCAATGATTTATGAGTCTCAGCAAAATTTTATACAACTTCAAGATGCCATTTTTTATTTATTTAATAAAATAAAAACTCCACTGTAATAGGAACAAAACAACAAGAGAAATATATTAAATCAGAATAATGAATGAAATTGATGCATAGACATACACCAATAAATTCTATAACTTAAAAGTGAGGTCTGGTAATCATCCATGATAAAACATTACTTTCAACAATATATCCATGCTTTCACTCAATCCAAAGAAAAATACAAAAAGCCAAGTACGTGGTTTCAATTTTTTTTAAAAAAAACTATTTGTCAATGATAGAAGTAATAAAATATCGTTTGAGAAACAATGGAGCCAGAAAAAGTTAACACAACAGAGGTAATACTAAAAAGAGAAGATGAAATATTATAAATAAATGTAAGTTAGAAAATTTTTGTTTTCAAGTCACATTTTGCTTATATATGTAACATTATTTATTTATGTGCTTATAGAAATTTATGATCTTATATATTGCAATGTATGATAAAAAAAACCAAGTAAACCCAAGACATTTCTATTAATCAAATTTGACTTCATTAGCTATATAGATCAGTTGAGATCACATCAAATATAGCATATGCTTCCATTTAAATAGATTCTCACAATGCTCAATTTAATATTAAAGTTTAAACATGAATTTTAGCGGTAATTTAATTAAAGCTTCCTTAATATCAGCTTAATGTATAATCTAACTCATTTTTAAATAATCTTGCCTTCAAATATTAATTAATTAAATATCACATAAATGTAATCTATTAATGTTTTTGTATTTACACTTGCTATAGAAATTACTAAAAACTTGTATATATTACAGATTTGTAAAGATTAATTATTCAGGCTCCTCCTTAATTTGTTATCGCAATACATAATTTTATATTTGAAAAATCACCAGATATGTATGAATGGTATACAGAAACGTTCTGGGAAAAATGCTTCGTAGCATATTTGAATTGGGTCATTAAGTGCTTATTGGTCATACTTTAAAAGCAGTACTGTAGTGACTTATTATTAAGTAAGTTGCTGTTAAAGTGAGATGTTATTGTATAAATACACACATATATGGTAAAGTTAGTAAAGCAGTCTTAATTGGCCAACTACAAAGTTCTGGTCCCTCCAGCAGATCTTCAACAATCTATTTTGCTCATGTTTACTTTATAAAAGATAAGATCCACTCCACAAAAAAATTCTAGTTACCTATTTTTTCACAACTCTTTGAGATGAAATCAATTAATTTGAATACTAAGTTAGATCACTACAAAAGAATATACAAATTACAAATTCTGAAATAAAAGTATTATTTTCTATTAGTGATAAATAAACATTTAAATTGTATATACTGCCTATATTATTATTAAAAAATTTATTTTCGGTTAATTAAATATAATCTGTTATTGTAATAATATGTGCAGAAATAATAATAATTTCTTATCTTACCTTAAAACAAATTTTAGTTACTGCTATAGAGAATAGTAAATAGTTTTAGTTCAAAGCATAATTATTTCTAAAGATTTATTATCTCTTATATTTTTTAAAAAGCTCCCATAATCTGATTATACTTTTATAAAAATCTCAAAAGAGGTGTGAAAAGAGATAATTAGTTTATTGATCCACTGACACTTTTGTTAGAAATGCTTAACTTTAAAATAAAGAAGGTGAGAGATTTATATATATAAAATAATTATATACTCTCTAGATTCAATAATTTGAAAAAAAAAAAAAATTAAACAATTAGAAATTCATAAATTTAACATGTTCTTACATATTTAGTATAACAGCAGCCATTTCCTTGATTCACACATTAAAGGATATTATTATGGCACTAATACATGCATTCATGATAGTGTATTTCTACTTTGAATCTAAAAATGGAAATTTCATTTCAAAAGACAACCAAATGCAAAGTTAATGATGGTAGCAATTCTAACATGTTTAAATAGAGAAAGTTGTGAAGTATTTTCATTAACATCACATGATCACCATCTCATTCTAGAACATAATTGTTAGTAAACAGGCAAAAACTCTCCATATAATAGTGCCACCTTGTGCTAACCAGAGTAATCAATGGATGCCAGAAGGCTTGTGCATAAAATCCCTATCTAGTGCCTACTCATCCACTAGATAGGGATTTTATGCACAAGCCTTCTGGCATCCATTGATTACTCTGGTTAGCACAAGGTGGCACTATTATATGGAGAGTTTTTGCCTCTTTATTTTCATTAAGATATAAAATAAAAATTAATGGAAAAAAAAGAAATGATAAATTATATTTAATAAGAACAAATCTGTGAAATACTAAAAAGGAAAAAAAAAATCTTAGGATTACTTATACTGTTGAAACTGCTAAAATTACGTTCACAGTAAATGATAACTATTTGAAGAAAGTTGAAAGAGTATAAAATATAGTAATGTATGATGTGAATGAAAAAACAAAACAAAACATAGTTTAGAAAGATACTTTAACAAAGGATTCACTGAAAAGAGATATTAAGACATTTACAATTCAAAAATTAATATGAACTTAAAAATAAAGCACATTTTAAACTTAATCTTAGAAGAAATTATATCGTTAATTGCTTCAAACAAAATTTTAATTTTCTAATTCACAGTGCAAACATTCTAACTGCAATCATAAAAAATATTACAAGAAAATGAATGTTGCTATCTATACAGTCAAGTAAACATGGAATTACCATATATATTTACTGTATCTTTCACAATTCATTATCACTAACTTTCATCACAAGAATGGAAAGAAAAACAGGTAGTGTTTTATTGTTTTTTTGGGGAGCTGTGATCAAATACACACATGCATATCTAGATTTCAGTACAGTATGTATGCAATTATTTTATTTGATTTTTTTTTTCTGTTATATTTTAGTTTATGATTTAGTGTATATAATCTTTGAATTAAATTGTAACATAGGTGTGTATGGCAACTATATGTGAAAGCAACTATACAGTACTGTATTCTACTTATATATGCATATTAAAAATGTAACTATAGGGTACACAAGCATAGGCTTAAATGGCATGGATGTGATTATGATTCTATGATGAAATATAAAGTGGATAATATATCAGTATTTAGCTTGTAAGTAATATATGGAATATCTATAATGAATAGAATAAAAGAATATTTAAATCAAATTCTGTTTTATAAGACCATTGTTGGATTATTATTTATACATATATCAAATTTGACATTAATGATATATAAAATAATAATATATATTGTTTGCACAGCTAACTCTTTTGATTACAGGATAAACTATTTTTATTACAAAGTTTTTGACATATGAAATGGAACTTTTTTTTTTTTTTAAAGAAAACCAATTTTGTAAATACTTATTTTAAATTAATATTAGGAAAGTATTAAGCAATATTCCTCTCTAAAATCAAAGGACAATTTCAAAAGACTTTTTAATACAACTATGTAAATTAAAAGTAGACTAAAGCCAAGTTACTTATTGATAAAGGCCAGAATTTAATCTGACAATATGAATAAGATAGTACTAGACATGGGTTGAATAAGCACTACCATCTAGTATCTATTGATTACTAAAATTTATAGTAATTTCAAAAGTACTACAAATATTTAAAAAATGATTTAAAATATAGCAGCTAGATTATTAAGCTTATTCAATTCAGTGGATGGAACAAATTATCATTTGGCTTACAATTAAATTATATTTTTTTACATCGAAGTTAAAATAATTGAAGATTTATTTATTTAATAATGAAGTCAGGTGAAAATAAAATCCATGACAATTAGTAGTCTCTGTGCAGTATTTTTAATTATTGTAAGCTTACACATAACTAGGTTTCAGAAAAAAGTTTACCGTTAACTGAAATGAGCATCTTTGATTCCTTGTTAAAACAAGTGATCAGAATAAACTTCTAATGTCTACTTCAACATTATTTTCATTGCAGCCATTTTATTGTGTGATTATTCATATAATAAACAAACATGGATGGATTGCTTACAAAACATACATCAGACAGCATGATGGATTTATAAACATTTTATCTCTGAGTTTAGATCAAGAAGCACCATGGACTTTTTCTAAGTTGCCTGATAGTTCTTAAATTGAGATATCAGTTCAGTTTTCTTAAAAGCAGAATAAATGTGTGTCATGAATGATACCTTCTATGTTTAAATAGATATTTACAATCATAACAGGCAAAACTAAATTATGACCCCTAATCTCAGGAGGCAGTAAAGTCACCAGTCAAAGTAGCAAGTAGAGGTCAAAAGTGGAGAGTACTAAGAATCCCTTGATTGCAAACCCAGGCTCCATTTGATGATGATCTTTTATCTAGGTACTTAATAACTGCAGATCATTTTCAAGTGAAGGAAGAATACACAAACTGGAAGAACTGTCTGATATTAAATGGGACAGGGTTGAACTTTGTCAAATTAGATGATGAAGAGACAACTGATTTAAAAAGTGTATTTTACTATAAAGGTGCAAGTATTGGAAGTACAAATGAAATGGGATTCATTATAAATAAAAAGTGGAAAAAACAACACTGTGGAGATTGATATGTCACACAGAGCAACAAAAATAGTTACTTAACTTAATGGAAGATATGAAATGCAAATTATTCAGGTGTATGCCCAAACAAATTATCATTATATTGAAGCTGTGCATATATATACAAATATATATATATATGCTGGCTTCACCATTCTCTGTGGACTAACTAAGACCCTAAGTCCAACCACAGTGAATGTATGTTTCTTTTTCAAACTAAATTTATCGTTTTCTCAAATAGTTGCCTAAATTAAAGAAGGAATTGTGTTAAAGAGAAAAGATTTAATAAAATAAAATATAGAAAGTTAAAATTATATTTGCAACTATTTTTAAAATATATTTGGTAGAATTCGATAAGATAAAAATTTTCTTAATTAAATAGAATCCATTAAGAAAAGGAATTAATTATTAAAACATTTGTCTGAGTTAGATAAAATAAGAGATAACAGGAAAAATTTGAAACAACGGGCATGATTCGCTACTAATTAGCAGATTAAAGATATAATGAAAAAAGGGTATAAATAAAGAACTTTTCTTTTGTTCTTGGTCTTATGCTTGCGGATAACCAGTGCTGAAGGTCAGAGAGAAAATCTTAAGAATTTTGTTGGAAGAAATTTTGCTGAAAGATTGGGCAATATAGCGAACTCTTGCTTGCCGTACTTACTTCAAGCTGCACTCTATTCTTTCAGCATATAGATAAAAAAATCCAGAAATGTATTGCTCTGCAAAAATGCAGGGTAACCTCTTTGCCTTCGCTCTCCTGAGCCATTCCTGAGGCAGGAGTTCTAATCATGTAAGCTAGCCAGAGAACTAAAGTGTCTGCCCTGTATCTGTGAATATCTGCCCTCAAACATGGAAAAACAAAGTTGAAGAACCAAGAAGACTTGCGGTAAACCTCTAATGAACTCATCTTGACCCACTCCATCTAGTTACCGGTAATGTTACCATAAATTAACAAAAAAAAATCTCTTTGTAATTTACAAATTCACTCTAGCTAGAATGATGTTTTTCTATATATATGTTTTTTTTTAAATCTATGTGTTCGTATCTTATCAAATTATATTTCATTAATTGCTTTCTTTTCTTTTTTTTTTTATCGTAATGGGAGAGGTTATTATATATAATGGCGGCCATAGTTCTTATTAATTTAATTGAAAAATACTTCGTTTAACTTTCCGCCATTATACTCCCGTAATTAAGTTATTTATTTTATATAAATATTTATTTAGAAAGAAAAGGAAGCAAATCATAGAAAGTGCAAAACTCTATTTTAAAATCAAGATTTAAATTGCTAAATATTCTATTATAAAACTTTCCAAACTTTAACTTAGTTTTTTTTTGTATATATATAAAAGAAAGATTCTTATCAAATGACTGTATATTTTAGTCAATGAAGGGTTACAAATTTAATGTTATATTTTGAAGAGCGTGAAATAAAACGTTCGCATTTATATTTTAGTAATAAGAGAGAGTACATTTTGACAATATGTATTAAAAATTATTAAATAGCCTTGACTCTGGGGTGAGTGGGTTAATCTTCAACTAAATCAATAAAATATCCGCCCTCTTGTTTTAGTGATCTGAATTTTATAAAAGGGAAGTTACTATTTTTCTGCGGATTTTCAGTGATAGTTGAGCTTTCTTAATATATATATTTTGCAGAGGGTTTCTTTTTTAAATTTAAAGGTCATTGACCATATTTATATGGCATCGTGCCTCGGGTGATCTACTGGGCCGCTCAGCTTATATGACAGTGCTTCTTTTGCCAAGTTTGCTTAGGTTAACATACCTACATTCGGACCTTCTGAAAAATAAATAAATTGTTCTGGATCTCATGTCGATATCAGTCCCTTCAATGTACATAACTGGACATAAGCAACAAAAACTCCGATCCTGAATCCGGGTCACACGTTTAGTGAACGGATTCCATTTTTTTCTCTAACCTAGTTTAGAGACGGAGAGCTATCTGGTCTTGTGTTAACCTCTTGGTAACTGTTGTCTCAAGCCTCACAGCCCACTATATGCTCTCACTTTTGTGTATGGTCTTGTATATTTATATTTATTAGGAAATCTTTCTCAAAATCTCATAGAAATGTTTCAATTATGGCTGGAAATTCCTGCTGGGGTCACTTTATCATTCTTCTTAAATCATAAGTAGGGTTGTGATTTAAACCTGTCCAAAGTGTTTAGTTGAGTTTGACCACTTATTTATTTCTATGTTCTCCAACTACAGAGTTAATGAATCATGTCTCTCTCTCTTTTGATTTCTTTTACGTAACACTTCCATTGGCTGGAATATTTTAAAGAAGAAATTATAACATAAAATTTTGTCTGTTCTTATCATTACGATCAATGGATCTTTCATATATGTCTATCCGGTTGCAGTGAAAATAGCCTGCAACACTATTAATAAAGCATTGGGTGAATTATTTTAATGTCAATAATAAAAATTTCTGTTATCTTTCATTCACTATAAATAAAACCACTTGGTATTGTTTTTCTTTTGTGACATACGTATGTACATCTGATCACTATATATGTAAAAATTCCTTTTTGTGGTCTCTTCTCTCCCTGACCACCGGGCATACATTAGATAAAATTCTAGTGAGGTTCGAGGAGTAAGTCGCTTAGTAGCAATCTAGAGGAGTAGATGAGGTTCGAACCCCTTCTATCTGCATCTCTAGGTTAGGTTAAAGCAGCTCTACTTTTCTTACCGTTACAATATGAAAAAATAGATAGTTTTATAAGGATGTACAAAATGTTTTTGATTAGTCCAAATATTTTAAATTGTAATGGGAGACTTTAATGATGGAATTGGTAAACAATTTAAAGATTAAAGTGCTGTAGATAAATTTGGTTGTGATAAAAATGACTGAAGACACAAATTTGTGGAGTTCATAGAAAAACTGTGTATTATGAATTCTTTTTCTGAGCAAAATCCTAAGCGGAAATGGACATGGTATCATTCAAATAAAAATACAACAGAATTTGATTATATTTTGACTAATAAAAATATGTATTTTAAGACAGTAATGTTCTTATTCAATACAAGAAGTAATTAACAATGAGTGAGATGAAAGATAGGTGTTAGTGCAAAACTAGAGATGAAAGATACGTGTAAGTGCAAAACTAGAGATGAAAATTATTAAGAAAGTCAGTATTAATAATTGATATTTTTACCTTCAGAAGCACTCCAAAAATTTAAATAGAACTATCATTTTAAAAATTATTTAAAAATATTAACAGACTTGACTGAAATCAATAAGAAGATAGTTGACACACTATTAAGAATTGCAAGAAAAAGCAATAATTTATCAGTAAATTTTCTACTAAAACAAAACAATCTATAAATAAAAAATACAATAGAAAAATATATAAAAATAATCCATTAAGAAGTGAATATGGAGAATTGGTAAGTTATAGAAAAAACAGGTCTCAAAAGTGTAAAATAACATCTTACTATTGAAAGAAATGTTATTTCAGCAATAAGATGGAATTAATTACTAAAAATAGATATCATGAAATGTGTGGAAGAGTTCTATGAAGAATTATATAGTAATAAAGAAAATAAAGTACCCCCCCCCTGCAGCTAATATATCTGAATTGTCCAGCATTTTAAATAATGAAGTGAAACACACAATTAAATTTATAAAAGGGAAAGCTCCAGAAAATAATGCATTAAAACTGATATTTTAAAAGAAGCAGATGAAGAAATAGAAAAAACTAGAAATAACTAGATAATAATGATGTACCAGATGATTGGAAAAATGCAGTAATAATATTGACATTTAAAAAGATGAGATTAAAAATTAAGTCTTCTATCAACTTTATACCTAGGATAATTACAACACATCTACAGCGAACTTTGGATATTAATCAACTAAAAAAAAAGCTGGATTTAAAAGTAGTTTTAGCACAAAGGATCATCTTCATATATTGAGAGAAGTTATAGAAAGGTCTAATGAATATGAGTTGCCATTATGCTTTGGATTAATTGATTATAAAAAAGCATTTTATTTCTATAAGTATTGGATTATCAAAATATAGACCCAGAATATTATCATATTCTGAAGAATATTTATCAAAATCCAACAGAAATGATTAGATTTCATAGTGATACTAAAAAGATTAACATTGAGAAGAGATGATTCCATATCTTCAAAACTTTTTACAAAAGTTTTAGAAGTATTTTGTTGAATAAAATTTGAAGCTAAGAAAATAAAAGTAAAATATTATTTAAGTCATCTAGATTTTGAAGATATGTTGTTTTTGCAATAAGAAAAACTAAAGTAATGTTCAATGGATTTTCTCAGAGGAAAAAAAGACTGATAATCATGAATTAGAAAAAGTTAACAACTACAAATACTTTAATCAGATTACTACCACAGATGGAAATATAAGGAATTAAATTAATCATAAAATTAAAATTAGTAGAAATAACATAATATTAAAAGAAAATATGTCTATATGTTTGAAAAGGAAGATTTTTAATAGATATGTTTTACCAATTCTTACTTATGAATCAAATATTTGGACACTTAGACAAAACTAATAGCAATAAGACTATTTAACACAGTATGGAGAGATTATATGTTAGGAATAACAAAGAGATCACAAATGAAATAAATGGGTGAGTTAAAAGGTATCAATGATATTGTTGAAATAATTAAGAGACTGAAATGGAGATGGATTGGATATATTGCTAAAAGAAATGATAATAGATAGCCAGTTAATGTTTTGAATTGGATTCCAAAAGATTGTAAAAGACTAGACCCAAGATCACATGTAAGATGGCTGAATAAAATAAGGAAATTTGCTGGTGTGTTGTGGATCAGAGTAACTAGACTAAATTTGAAAAGACCTTCATTCTGCAGTGGATTGATAATGGTTAAAAATGATGAAATATAGTTATGTTTCTTTACTCAGCTTTAAAAAATGACAGAAAAAATGTTTCCAATATAATTTTAAAATACAAAAATTCAACAATACGGAATTGCTAAAAAAATTTCCATAAATAATGTTAGCATGAAAACAAATGAATTTTTTCTGTATTTCATTACTCCAAGGCCCTTGTCTAATATTTTCAATTACTGTAGACTTAAAAGTACATTTTGTTTTAATCAAATTTAAAAAATAATAATTATTTAATATTTTTAAATTATATGAGAACTTTTTATATATATATATTATAATAAAGCACAAATAGACCCCAGGCACACTTCCATCTTCGCGCAGCATGGCACCTTCACGGGTCACCCCTGCATTCCAGACAACCTGCGCCATAACTTAAAGAGAAAGATCAAAGAAGCCTATTTTATTAACTTGGACTGTAATTCGATGAATAAAAAAGATGCATGTTACGCAACATCCAAAAAATGGCAAACGTAATTTGCATACACTTTGCATTTTCTTACTTTGCAATTCATTTAGCACACAGCTTTGATAATGAAGGTATTAAAGTACTTAGCCAAATAAACTCAATATTCATTTTATTTATTTATCGTACTTCAGTTATTTGTTTACTTTACACTCATAATTTTATTTGTGTGAAATATATATCACATATATATTACTCATTAAATGCTTTTATTGACTGTATACTAAAAAAGAAATAAAATAATTGTTTCTTCAACCACAATTGAGGTTTTAGATTTAACTTGAAATAAAAACATGGGGAATCCAGAAATTAATTAAGTCAATCCCTTGTTATAAAAAATAAAGATTGACTTAATTAATTTTTGGAACCAGCATACTTTTATTTCAAGTTAAATCTAAAAACTCCAATTGTGGTTGAAGAAACAATTATTTTATTTCTTTTTAATGCTGAGTCAATAAAAGCATTTAATATAAAAAAATTTTTTTTATCTCTATTATTTTTAAGTTTTTAATATTGGCACAATAAATGAAAATGTAAAACTATATTGGATGGACACTTATAGTTGATATATATCACTAGAACTTATTTCTGGACAATCTAATAACTTACATACAAAAAATATGTGTATATTAAATATATATATTGTGTACACAATTATGTATAAACTTTAAAAGCATAAAGCTAAACTAGTCAATAAGTAATCAAAATTACCCCGAATTCACAACTCAACTAGACTAGCCAAGAAAATAAACTCTAAAACACTGCCAATGGCTTCACTGCTACAAGTAACTTCTCAAATGTAAAAAAACTACAAAAATAACAACATATTTAAACTAAACATTACCCACAATTCCACTTACTTCCCATACACCCTTAATATTAAAAGAATTTTTAAATAAGTTAATTGCTTCAGAATCATAAATTTTTAATAATAAAGAATGATTCTGAAGCAATTAACTTACTTAAAAGTTCTTTTAATATTAAGAGTGTATGGGAAGTGGAATTGTGGGTAAAGTTTAGTTTAAATATATTGTTATTTTGTAATTCTTTACACTTTGAGAAGTCTGCTTGTAGCAGTGAAACCATTGGTAGTGTTTTAGAATTTATTTTCTTGGCTAGTCTGGTTGAGTTGTGAATTTGGGGTAATTTTGACAATTATATATGTATAATAAATCAGTAACTAAGGTTAGTATTTATATTGATAGATTTATTTTTATTTTAAAAGTTTTTTTAAAAAAATGCTATAAAAAAAAATCACGTTATTTTTTAACTTTTAGTAAATGTTTTAAATAATGCAATTTTTGTAGATTTTTTTTTTCTTTCTTTTAAACAATTGTTTTAAAATAAAAATAGAAACAGTTTTAAATAGAAAACTTAGTTACTAATTTATTATACATATATAATGGTAAACATTATATCCTTAGCAGCAGAAACATAAGTTCTTTTGCGGAATAATTTTGAACTACAAAGCATAGTTCTCAGTAATATATATAATAAATTCCACAAAAATATATCATTATTGCAGAGCCTTAAATGAAAATTCCTGCAGGTAGGATAAAAATAAGGGGTAAAAGCCTGAAATCTGGGCAAAGCCGCTTGGACCGTTGATGCTAGACAAAATCAATGAAATATAACGTTACCGGGCCGCCACAACTTTTTTCTTTTTTTTATACAACAAGGTTTTTTTTTGTTTTTTTTTTTCTAATATTGATTAAACGAATAATTTTTATTTCATTTAGAACATGATTTCTTTATTATTAAACAAATTTTGATAATCATTTTCGTTATTTTTTGTGGGTTTTTTGTTGGAACCTGATATTTTTTCAACAAATTTTGCTAATTGTATTTTTTCTTTTTATCATTTGAAAACTTAGGACCATTTCACGACGTCAAAAAATTTTTTTTGAATTCCACCGCCGAAAAAATAGAATACAATTATTTGCGACTTGTTTAGAACTTAATTCTACCTTTCTTTTATTTTATTTTTTTTTGGGTTTTGACTAAATGGTTTTTCTTATTATTATTATTAATTTTACTTTTTTTTTGAAACACAACTTATCACTTTGATTTAGATTATGTTTGAATTAGCCTTTTTTTTTGGCTACTACAAGAAACAGCCTTTTGAGCAGGGGAGGGGGGTGGGGAATTCGTACTGTTTATTATTAACAAAAAGGCAACAAAAATAGTCAATTATTTTAACAGCGCTGAAAAAAGAGAAGAATCAACTTTGGGACTTGTTTCGAATTTTGATTTCTTTTTGGTTGACGTAATTGTTTTTCTTAATATGAAATCCAAATTTACTTTTGTGTTTTTGCCGATTCAAAAATTGTTTTCAAATACCCACCCACACCCGGAAAAAAAATTGTAACCAAAAAGTCAAGAATTTAACCTTTTTTTCCTTTTTTTGAAACAACTTTTTCACACTTTTTACTTTGATTTCTATTTTGTTCGAATTACCCCCTTTTTTTTTTTTTTTAGCCTTCTACAATAAACTGCTTTTGGGGGTGGGGTGTATTTCGTAATTTGTTATTCTTAACAAAAAGTTAACCAAAGTCGTCATTTATTTTAACCCCGCTGCAAAAAATTGAATCCAAATATTTGTCAATTTCTAATGAAATAAAAAACAAAAAAAAAAAGACACAAACTTTGGACTTTTTAAAATTATTCATTCGATTTTATTGCTGTAATAAAAAGTGGACATTACGTGTGCCTGACAAAATAAAAAAAAACAACACAATCTCACACACTTTCTGTACTCGGCAATTTATCTGAAGAAAAGTTTCAAAATTGCACGTTCATCTCAGATCTTTTAATGGTCTCGAATATTTTCCCCACCACGCTGAAACGTGACTTAGCGCGTGAGCTTTGGCGAAGCCTGTTCGAACATACACTTTGCCAATTTTTTTACATATTAACCTTTTTTTCGGGAAGGGTGGGGACCATATGACAATTCTTAATAATTAACAACATTTTTTAAATCAAAATGACATTACTCTATTACAGAGATTTAAAAAAGTCGTACCGCCTTGAAATAAACACCCTCAAGCGATACGGTAATCAGCTATGAAAAGAACGTAATACGCGTAAATAGCTTCAAAGCACAAAACAGGCCATAATATTTTTGTGCGATGTCATGTAAAGCGGCTTAGCTCAATGGGTTAATACAATACGTAAATGTCGTATTAGCCTGTAAGGCCGCGGCCACTGAAACAACATTTTTATGTGTTTTGACACGTAAACAATGCCCCAAGTGGCCATGCCCGGATTTCAGACTTTTACCAAATAAGGTACTGCTGGAACCAAATTACCACTTTAGCTTCGCACACATGGACATAATCTGCATTGTCATCTAACACCTTCAGCATATCTCACCAGTGAACACTTTTCATCGCTATGCTAACATAAGACCTTATTCTTTAGCAGCCGCCTCCTCATTAACCACATCACTGCCAATTCTGGAGTTCAAAATTCCTCCATCAATGATCTGCACGAATAGCCAAAAAATCTATCATTTCATTTACTGGTACAATAAGTGTTACATGATTTATGCCTACCACAGTTTATTGTAGTTAGTCATGAAGTAATGCGATTCTGAGTTCTCGGAATGGACTTAAAGCACCAGATGGTGTATGTACAATTACTTTGTCAAAGTAACAATTTTACAACTACAGGAAAAAATAAATAAAAGTAATAAAATTCGGAAAAAGTTCAAAATTATTCCACCAGAGCATTATGTTTCAGCCTACTAAAGATAATGTTTACCTATATAATTATATACACATTCTAAATATAATATATACATAAAAAGTTAAATAGTTTTAAAAATATTAAATTGAAAGAAAAAAAAATTAAACTGCCCTCTTGCGACCATTATTTAAAACAAATAAAAATTCTAAGCATAATTGTTAACTATAAAACATGAAATTTTTGAATATTTTTCATATTTTTTTCTCACCCTCTGTTCCACATCTATATTAAAGTAGTTGATATACTGAAAAGATAAGTGTGTTAAATGGATTAGCGTGATATAACTTATATATAAATTTTCAAGTAATTTTATTAAATTTAAATACATTAAACATCGATTTTAAAATTTCATTCTAACTTGAAAAAATATCAAAAATTAACAAACAAACAAAAAAATATATTTTCCCAAACCAATAAAAGCATTTAATAATAATAAAAATTTACTAATATGGAATTGATAAAAAAAAATTTCGTGGACAAGATGTTATTTATGATAATTTCTTCAGCTGCATGATTGTATTTTTTTACTTCAACTTTAAAAAAAATTGAATTAATAATACTTTGTATTATCTACGTAAAAGCATTTTTGTGAAATTAAATTGAGTACTAACCTGGAATTTATAATACATAAATAATGTTGGCATCTATTTCCAGTCTGGTAAGTATTCTAATTTTTTATTAATTACATAAAATTTTGAATTAAAGTATGATGTAAAAATGTTTTTTCACTTCAAATTATTTTTATGGTTCATATCTTATAAATTAGGAAGCAGTAGCAACTCATAAAAGTCAAAGTATGCTAATTCTTGAATTTCTTCAGTTTTAAATACTTTCATACACACATCAAGAGTTGATATTACAGAGAGCATGTCTAGAGGTTGAAGTTAATAAAATCTTTCTAAAACAGAATATTGGGTCCACAATGTCTATTGTATCAGCATCTACTAATTCAACAATCTGCTTTCCAAAAAAAAATAGTAAGCAAAACAAAATTTTAATGTTAATTCACATTTGAACCGCTTGGAAGTGCAATCAATGGGATAAATAAATTTAAAAGCGTTTAGATATATATAAAAAAGGCATATGGATTTATTAAGTCGGGAGTTCATAATAAGTTTGGATGCCAAAATCGATCCTGGAACCTCCCGATCCCAAGTCAGTAAAAAAAAATGCTAATGGTTTTATTGCTCAGGAGTTCATAAGAAATTTGAGTACCAGAATTGATCCTGGGATCTCCCGATCCCAAGATAAACATTCTACCAATTGCATCAAACCATGCTGGGTATTTAAATATATTTTATCAATTTTCATCAACTTATTATTTCTAAAAGTCTATGCATATATTCCATTTAAATATATATATAATTAAAATAAGTAAATTATTATTATTTTTTTTAATGTTAAAAAATTCACACAGATATTGTATCATCTACCTAATAAAGTTTGGAGGAATAACAATACCACTGCTGAATTAAAGTGAAATAGACAATAACAAAAAGTTGCTTCTAGCACTTAAAACAATTTTAAATAGTAGCTATTGTATGATAATATAATCAATGTAGTTTTTTTTAAAAGACTTAATTCAATCATGGTATAAACAGAAAAAAAATCATTAAAAATTTTCACTCAAATAAATTAATAATCTCTGAACACATTTTTGTTTTGATTTTAAATATAAAAGCATTCTCTATTTTTATTATTAACATGCCTTTACTTTATGATGCCAAGCAAGGAAGGAAGAACGTTTCATTTAGGTTGATGGTGAACAGAAACAATTCATTTGTTTTGTTTAGATAAAAAATAGTTTACTATTACCTACTGAACTACTCATATTGGATCATTCTCTCATAATCTTCATAAATCAAATCTAATAACTCTTGAAATTCACATTCCTATAATTGAAATAAAATCCTTGTTTTTTACTTCATCTTTCATATACATATAACGATTCCGGGCCTGACCTAAATGATCGATTTGATCTAAAAAGATCTGATTTCTTAGATTTGTAATAAAATATTCTACTAACTAATACTATTATATGATGTTAGTTTTTTTCATTTTTGTAAATGTTTATTAATCTTATCTTGTTTTTGAGTTTGTGTGTCTTTAAAGTTACGGTGTTTTTCTAATATATTTTTTTGACTTTACGTGTGTCTTTTTAAAGTTACGGTCTTTTTTTTTGCAAGAGTAAATCAATACTTTTATTCAAAAGCAAGACGTAATAATTAAATGTTTATTAATCTTATCTTGTTTTTGAGTTAGTGTGTGTGTCTTTAAAGTTACTGGGCTTTTTCAAATTTTTTTTTTTTGGACTTTAGGTGTGTCTTTTTAAAGTTACGGTATTTTTTTTGCAAGAGTAAATCAATAATTTGATTCAAAAGCAAGATGTAATAAGTCAATGTTTATTAATCTTAGATTGTTTTTGAGTTTGTGTGTGTCTTTAAAGTTACGGGGCTTTTTCTCATTTTTTTTTTTTGGACTTTATGTTTGTCTTTTTTTTTTAAAGTTACGGTATTTTTGATCAAGAGTAAATCAATCATTTTATTAAATAAGCAAGACATAATTCTAAATCTATCAAAAGTAACGTAATTTATATACTACAATTTAGAATTGATATCCAACTACTATTAGTAAGGACCGTCATTAAAAGACTCGATTGAAAAATGATACCCGACTAATTTCCGTTTTCTTTTTTTTTTGGATGGGGGACGGACAGTAATAAATCAGAAAGTGGGTTGTTTTTGTTAATTCTGTCTACCGTTATTGAAATACTAAATTTAAAAATGATAGCCGACTAATTTGCGTTTCTTTTGACAGTAATTAATCAGAAAGTGGGTTTCTTTTTTTTTTTTTGGTAAATCTTGTGTATATATAAAAACAAACAAACCGTAATTCAAAGACTCCATTGAAAAAAAATAAATCCCGTTGAATTTGCTTTTTTTTTTCTTTTAAAGACAGTAATTAATCAGGAACTGGGTTGTTTTTGTTAGTGTGTAGATATAAAAACTAATCTTATTTTGAAATAATAAATGTAACAAAATAAAAAAAAAAAATAATACCCGACTAATTTTATTTTTCGGACAAGTAATTCCTAATAATTAGACAGTGGGTTGTTTTTGTTTGTGCGTATATATATAGCGAAAGTAACTGGTCACGGACGAATTCTCGCGAAAACGGTACTTTTCGCGTGATTCTTTAATTTTTTTTTCCCTTTCGCACCCTTAAAAGCAATTTTTGAGGGTTACCCCTTCGTAATGAAATCTTCAGGACATTATTACTAAACTTACAACAGTAAAGTAAGTTACAACACATTAAAAAAAATAGACGTCTTATCAAATTTTAAAAAACTACGACCGCTTCAAAGACACACACTCACACGAAACTACAAAGAAAATAGATATTCTACTATTACGAGAAAATGATGAACAAAATAGATTACTACAGCAGCCGATCAAGGCATTTCTTTCTCTTTGCTTTTAGCATAGAAAAAAAGCCATAAACGGCAGCCGTCGGGAACTCTTTCTGTGTTTTATCATAAAAAGAAGTCTCTTTGTGTTGGCTTCTGTCGCCACTGCCTCCTCCGGCCAACATAACGTGAGGACTTTTCTGCGTTTATAACGTAGAAAAATTCCTCTTTTGTTGGGTGAAGGCCGGTGAAACGGTATATTTCTAGGAATTTACCTAGAAGTAGCAACATCTTAAGGCGAACACCAAGGATGAGAAAACAACCGAAACTATTACATGTAATAAATGTGGAATGATTTTTTTTATTATAAGAACGCTACCGGAAATAGCTTAATGGGTGAATATAGATGATTACTATAGTTATACACACTGATGCTAATAAAGAAATCTCAGAAATAGGACTGAAAAGTTTAAACTCCTTCTCTCTCTTGTTTTTGCTTTGAATGGAAACATGTATTTCTTTGCATGATTTTTTTTATTTATCTTAAAAGTATATAACTGACTTAACAAAATGGAGAAGTAAAAAACAACATTGTCTCCCATGGAAAGAACAGTTTATTGAAAATTTTTTATGAGAAAACGACAATTTATTATGAGAAGAAAAATCATCAAAATTGCTTCATTATGTATGTAAACCATCAAAATATTTTATCCTTTAAAGTGGATGTTGAGTATATTTTAAAGATGGAATACCAACAACAAAAGGAGTACTAGTCATATTTACTTGCCTGTATGATTTTATTAATCGATTGATCAAATTTTTCTGATATGACTTAGTTTGATTTCTCATCATATTGTTCTAAATAAGTTAGTACCTGTTCATTCATATTATTTTTAATTAATACTTGTTCATAAAAGGATATTTCTTCATATCATCATAAATATATACTTATGTGGGTAATGTCATATGAATCAAATAATTATTATTTAAAAGAATAATTTGAATATATATAAAAAACATTGGAATTGACAAAATGTACTTTGAATTTAAAAGTTCTCACGAATGCATTTTATCTTCTCTGGAATAAAGAAACACTTGGTTTTGTAAACAGTGAGGATTGCCAATTCCTCTACAAGCTTTATGATAAATGCTTAGCCAGAGCCAGCACTTAAAATATCTCTGTCAGGAACCCCTCCCCAAACCCCTGACCATTGATTTTGTAGTTTGAAGTATAAACATTGAAATTGTGATGCCATACTGGAAATACAGTATTTAAAGACTTTCATTCAGGTTATTAGTATTTGTCACTATTATTGATATATATTTTTATCTTAAAAATGTATTGTATTTATTGACAGATATATATAATTTTAAGTTAAATGGCAATCTATTCACATACAAAAATATGAGAGAATTATGTTTTTCTTAAGTTTAAATTCACATTTTGTGGTACAATAATTGTTATTTCAATATTTAAAAATATTCATTTTTTTATTTAATGATTATAAATAAACTTCAAATATATGATTATATTGTAAGGTCAAAAAGATTTTATTGCAATAAGTTTTCACTTTATTTTGTTCTTAAATTCATATTAATAAATAACTAGATTCATATTTGTATATTTATATAAAGTATATAATAATGGAAAGTTTGCTAATCTTCCACATGCGCTAAGACAGCCAATCAGATTTTAAACAGCCGTCTTAAGAATGATCAGGCCTCGACACACGACAGAGATTTTGACAAGAAAAGAATGACACCAACCTTTTCTCAACTTAACTTTTATATATATAAGCCAGTCTTAAGCATCTTGGCCTGAAAACTTGAATACATAAACATATATACTTATCATTCATTGTGTTATTAATTTAAGATATTACGGAACGAAATCTTAGATTTACTAAACCGCAATTTTCTAGATGTTAATATAATTTATCAGCAACGTATGTAAATAATATTTGTTTAAATCGCATGTTGTTAATAAATGAAATAATAATTGAAAGTTTGCTAATCTTTCACATGCACTAAGACAGTATATAAATATATTAAGCTCTCTTATATTTTAAAAATTATGAGCTTTCAGCAACATATTTTGTGATATATATATATTATGTACTTGTTATTAAATAATTAGATTAATAGGCAATCACAAATGTAAAATATGAAATTAAGGTTAATTGATGATTTATTGTCATTCAATTAGATCATATGTGTGCATACGGTTTATGATCTATTCGTCATATATATATATTTATGTATAATTGATTATTATTTATTAATAAATTTTTTAAATTTAATTTAAATTAAATAAACCTGTCTGATTATTATCTAGTTGTGCAAATGAATTTATTGCTACAGATAAACTGTCTATATAGTAAAATTCATTTGAAATAACTATATCTCATAATCAGAAATCAAATCCCAGTCTTAATAAGTGAGTATGTTTATTATTATTATTTTTTGTATTCAATTTTACAGCTATTATCTGACTAGATATAAATCTTATATGATAATCATGTTTTATCTAAATTATTATTATTTAGATAGGTAATGTACTGAGGTCATGGTTAGTTAATAAGACCATAATCTTATTCAATTATAGACCTGAAGTATATTTTGTTCTGTTATAATTTGGAATGATGTCCTAATTCTATTCAAATTTAGTCGATGCAGATGGTAAATTCAGTTTTATGTACCGTTTATTTATATAGGGTATAAATATATTGGCATTTTGTAAAAGCTAACAAAAAGTAAATTTAGATTTTTTTTTAATTAGTATAATTTTTTTCTAAATGTACAATGAAAGAGAAAACTGTCGTCCATATTTTTTTTCTAGTTAAAAATAAAGGTAAAAATTGGAAAGAACAAAAGACACACAAATTACTAATCCAGATAAGCTAAAAAAAAAATCTTTTTGGTTGATTAAAGATGGCCGAAAACCTTTATAAAAAAAGAGAACTTTATAACTGAAAAATGATAAAGAATGTACAAGATTATAAACCTAAACATCATGATAATAATAACATGCACAGAAGTCTGAAAACTGGACCTCGAGTATAAAAGGAAGAGACCAGTTTGATCAGGGTCTTGTCTTGCCTGTTTTTCTTTTCCTTTTGGTTGGTCCTGGATAACAAAAATATATCCAGAACCACTCTACACTGAAAATAATTCTGCATGATGGAGTGGACCAAGGCTTTGCTGACATCGTTCCTGAAGATGGACACCAGAAAAGCTTTTGTGACTAACCATTAGGATAGAACAAGATCAACTTATAACCGATGGCCGAGCTCATTCCCCCACAGAAAAATCCATACATGGTAACCCATAACCATCGTAAACTTACCGGTAAGCTATGATTCATTATTCTCGATTGTGACTAAATTGTCGGCAAACCATTCTTAAAAATAAACTTATAATAGAATCCTGATAGACACATTAAATTTATTATTCAAGAAACTTTTGTTTAACTAAGAAATCTAAATGGAATATAAACTGTTTGATTAAATTATATCTGAATTAGTATGTGTGCTTTCCAATTAATTAATAATTTCTCTTTAAACATTTTAATTTGTTAAAATAAAATATTTATTTCTAATACCAACTTTTCCTTGTACGTTATTGATGATGATTATTAAATTTATTAATATTAGTTTAGTAAGATATGAAAATATAATTTACCTTTGCCAATATGTGTTGACTAAGCTCCAGAAATAATAATATCTAGAAAATAACTTTAGTTACGGTAAAAATATACAGATTCTTTTAACTTTTTGCACTCCGTGAGCGCTGCTGGCACTTGTCAGATGATGTTTTGTTTACTTTCTTTACTGACATAAAAAGTGTAAGCATGACGTCAAACAAAATATGGGCATTTGATAGCTTAATGACGTGGGTTTCAGAAAATGTTTATCTCAAAAAAATCGGTTGAAATTTGGATTTTTGGCAGAATTTTTAATCAACTACAGTATTTAATTTTTTTTGTATCATTTTTGTACTTATCATGAAGCGATAAAAGCCAATAATGGTTTACGGGCTGCAATGAAAATTTCTCCAGTGTTATTCACAAAGAAGGCCTACAATAGAGCTTCAACATAATATCGTGAGTAACATTTTTAAATTTTTCTTTTAATTTTTTGATAAAATTACTTTTTTTATTAATTTTAGTTTGTAATTAGTGTGTGTTAGTTATATATTTATTTATCCTCATATAGAATTCATATCTATCGAAAAATTAGTGTGTATTAGATTGTAGTTATATATTTATTTATGTTCATATAGAATTCATAACTATAGTAATTTTCTAACGTTCTACCTACACTATTATAAAAATGTTTTTCAAAAAGTATAATAATTTATTATGAAAATCATTAATTATGTTTATATAATATGGTTTACAAGTAATGTGCTATAAAACTAATAATCAAATGTATACAAACATTGCATACACAAATATATATTCAAATTCTTACTCTTGTTCATGCTTTGGTTTTTCTATATGTTTCATAACATTATTTTCAAGTCTATAGCTAACAAATGAAATATATGCAAACAAATTATATCTATGTAGTACAGGGGTCCCCAACCCTATGCCCGCGGGCACCATGGTGCCCGCAGACCATTTTACATGTACCCGCCGCTATCCAAACACGATAAAAAATTATTTATCTGATACAAATAAATTTAATTTTTAAAATTTCTTATAAATTATTGTATTATATTGTAATCAAATGTTAAAATTTTATTTTTGAAATAAATATTTTTTTTTGTACATTATATGTATTATTAACAATATCCAACTATAAATTTACATTGAAAAAATAAATGGTGCCCGCCACCTGGCAGATATTATAGAATGTGCTCTTAAGTGCAAAAAGGTGATGTAGTACAATAAATATAATGAGATAGCATCACTTCTGTGCACAAAGAATATAAACATCATTGGTGTCCATAAAGAATATAAACATCACTGATGTACACAAAAAAATATAAAATGAAGAGATGAAACTCATTTTATCAGTGATATAGACAGTAGCCTACAATTTCTAGTTTTAGATAGATAAAAAGCCAATTGCTAAGATGATTTCTTTTGTATCTTTTATTAGGATGAACTTTTTCTTTATAGACACCTTTGACATTTGGGGTACAAGATAAAAATTAAAAAGTCATATCTGAATTCTTTTGGAGATTGTGAAGCTGTGGATTATCTCAGGTAAGACATGTTATACATGTTTAGAAAGATAATTTTGTGAGGAATATAAAGAAATTATCACTGATGATGTATTTTCAATTTTAGTTTTTCTTTTTAATTTTCAAGACGCAATGTGACAGATTTAAGCGGGTTCTTACATGAATCCTGGCGCCCTTATAAAAAAAATAAAAGCTGATTCCGTCGATAGCATAAATTGTAACAATTACTAGGTAGAGTTGATCAGGAAATATAGTTATGTTTTTAGAAATAGGAATGAAACTTTCTTCTTTTTCCATAACTTGATCAACTCACGCATTTTATGTGTAACAGAGACCTAGCAAGACGAGGAAAACGTTACAATATATATATATGTATAATTGATTATTATTTATTAATAAATTTTTAAAATTTAATTTAAATTAAATAAACCTGTCTGATTATTATCTGGTTGTGCAAATGAATTTATTGCTACAGATAAACTGTCTATATAGTAAAATTCATTTGAAATAACTATATCTCATAATCCAGAAATCAAATCCAGCATTAGTAAATGAGTATGGTTATTATTATTATTTTTTGTATTCAATTCTACAGCCATTATCTGATTAGATATAAATTTTATATGATAATCATGTTTTATCTCAATTATTATTATTTAGATAGGTAATGTACTGAGTTCATGGTTAGTTAATAAGACCATAATCTTATTCAATTATAGACCTGATAGTAGTATATTTTGTTCTGTTATAATTTAGAATGATGTGCTAATTATATTCAAATTTAGTCGATGTGGATTGTAAATTCAGTTTAAATATTCAATTTTAATATTCATACTTGATTGTAATAAATGCTAATAATTCTTTTTATATGTTTTGATTATTATAATATACAGTGTTTTCCTGAAAGTTTGTGATGATGGTGTTCTATCTGTATTTTTATATTAGACTATTTCCATCATCTAATATCCGTATTGAATGTCTTTAGAAAAATTTAACTTTATTTAAATATTCCAAATACATTCAACTGTTAGTAATAGCACATCAAACAGGTTAGTATATGCACGTTTCAAAAGGTATTATTCTCCCCTCTACTTCAGGTGTTGCTGGCTTGACCAGTGACAGTACTAGCACCTGTGTCCTTAGATTTCTAATTATTAAATTTTAAGGTAACGCTCTAACCAACTGAGCCATCCTGCCAAAGGCAACAGTCAGTAGAAATTTCATATACTTATCTATGAGGTTCCTCCTGATTTCTCCACTTTTTCCTAAGAGCAAAGTTGATTAGTGGTTTCCATACATTATGTATAATCACATTAGGTTGGCTTATGGATTTTTTGCCATTGTCATGTGAGCAGCTTCTTTAAATTTTCCTCTTTGTACCAATATACCAATGAACATATGTTTAATTGGGAAAATACAAAAATATTGGATGGAGAAGAAAAGGTACAAAGAAGAAAATTTAAAGAAGCTGCTCACATAACAATGGCAGAAAATCCCATAAACCAACCTAGTGTGACTATACATAATATATGGAAACCACTAATCAACTCTGCTCTTAGGAAAAAGTGGAGAAATCAGGAGGAACCTCATATACTTATATGAAATTTCTACTGACTGTTGCCTTTGACAGGATGGCTTAGTTGGTTAGTGTTACCTTAAAATTTAATAATCAAGAACCTAAGGACCCAGGTATGAATTCCATGCTAGTACTGTCACTGGTTAGGTCAGCAACACCTGAAGAAGAGGGGAAAATAATACCTCTTGAAACATTGTGCATATACTAACCTGTTTGATGTACTATTACTAACAGTTAAATATATTTGGAATATTTAAATAAAGTTACATTTTTCTAAAGACATTCAATACGTATATTAGATGATGGAAATAATCCAATATAAAAGTACAATTATAATATACAGTTTTAATAATTTAGTTACAAAAATTTAAAACAAATTGATATTAGTTAATTATACTTAAGTAAATAACCAATAGAAATTTACTGTTTCTTTTATATACTGGTATGATTGGATATTACAGATTTAAGATTAACTAATGGGTTCATTGATATTACATCTTTATTAATTATTTCATTTTATTCTAACTAGCTTAATTAGAAATAATAGAGTTAATATAAGAATATAGCATGGCTGAGTTAGTATAATTTATTATTTATCATTTTATTGTCTTTTATTATAAATAGTGTGATTAATAATAAATTAATATTAAAATATAGCATGGATAAGTTAGTATTATTTATCATTTTATTAAAATAGAATTTAAAATTATTGAGTCATATATCTAGTTAGATATAATGAACACTGTAAATTTATAAGACATAATAAAGCTGTTATCTCAATCATTCATGAATTATTTTATTTACATATGAACATCTTTAAATTTTAGAAGTTTATATTATTAAAAGCAATGTTTGATTCACTAGGTATATTAGAATTTACCTGTTGAATGATTTATCGTTTTCATTTAATTATAATTGAAATCTACCTTAAGCATATATTGTTTTGGGACAATATTTGATTTAATCTATTTATTCTAAATGCTGTTTGAATCCATGATGCTATAATAAAAATTATCATCACTGTTTTGTTTTGGTGTAGTTAATAGAAATGTGATTAGGTGAAGGATTATATTAAGTACTGCATAATTATTTATTGATTGGTATTTACTTAGTTTGGTATATATTTATTGTTATGAATAATCATATTATTTACAGGTTTTATAGAATTAGTATTATTTTTATTTGATTTGCATTTTATTCATTTATAAATGATGCGCAATTTCAAGGATTATTTTCATTCTAGTGCATAGGGTGACCGACCACTGAGCTACATTTTATTCAGGTTATATTAGAGTTATTATTTCATTGCACATTTTGGTTCGTTACAAATACTGCCTAAATAATTGCAGCTGTAACATAGATTAGCATATGCACACTTTTATTCTATTATAAATGAGTAATTTGCAGGGCATAATTAAACAGGATCACTCTATTATGGTTTTATTATATTTGATTTGTCACAAATGACTCCCAAATCTGTGGTGCAATAAAAGAATATATTCTCATTTTTATCCTGTTACAAATGATGTTCTAACTTTAAGGATATAAATACGTTATTCTATCATCATATTTCCATGACAGTTATAAAATGTTGTCTAAAAACTACAGGAAGTTAGAGAAGACATGACATGCTTCACTTGGAGATTATTAAAATGAAATTATTGACTTACTACCAGATTTGTATAGTTAAAACTTTAGGAAGCTTAAATTTTTCAAAACATTAGTTTAAATAACAAAGTAAGGATGTAAAGTTGTTTAATAGATCGTTATAAAAGTTGAACTTAACATAAACATGACAGAAAAGATACTTTTGAAAACTGTAGGTGCTTAGAATTATTTAAATATCAAAAAAGAATTACTAAATCAACTATAAAAGAAATTGTCATATTTTATGAATTAATAGTTCAATTCGAAGAAGTAATAATGCTTGCTAAAATTGAAAATGAAAGAAAGCAAGGAAGTCCATTTATGAGATGGATGAACAATGTATTGGAGGCTACAATTACGAGTTGCAAGTTTCACAACACTGTGAGGAATTGGAAATGAAGGATATGAGCACGTTAACACTAATACGGAGTATAAATACTACCCCAATATTAAGTATATACTGTAAGTAATAGTTATTACTTTAATTTTTTCTACATATTGGCACTTAATTATTTTTAGTTTCTAAAATCAGAGTTAAATGAAACTAACATTTTTAATATACACAAATATTGTTCGCTATTATAAAAGATGTGTTAATATATATATGAAATGAAAATAAATAAGGTTTAAAAAAGTGTTAATTATCATCAGTGATAGCTTGAACGATCGAAATATCGTATTTGCAAAACATTCTGGAGTTATCTTATGTCGATCACTTAAAAACACTTTCATATTTAATATATATATATATTTAGGACAGAAACTTGACAAAACAAAACAAGCACTTTTTATTACAAAAGCAAATTACTTCTAAATTTCGTTTAAGATTTTAATTGAATTTTTTACTCATATATATATAGGATTGTAAGATTTAATTTGAACTTGAATATTATGAAATCAGATAATGAATGTCATTACTTACCAACTAAAATATTGAGGATTAAAAATGTACACTGAAAAAGCAGTGTAACTTGCTGCTCCTGCAACAGGAGCATAAAAAAAATATAAATTATTTATTGTAAGTGGTTTGATACATTTAAAAGGCCATGGGCAAAAATATGAATCTGATTCTCCCGAAGAAGAATTTTCATCTAGGCTATCATTGTCCGCCATATCCTTTATAGATGTCACTTCTTTAAAACAACAACTTGTTTCTCAATTATTTTTTTTATAATATATTTTTATAAAAATTAAAAATAAATAGTTAACTAATAATGTTAGAATTTTGCTTTAACTAATTTTCAATTGCATTTATTTCATAAAAAAGAAATTAGATTAATTTATTTTATTTCGAGATTATTTACGAGAGTTTTGGTCATTTTTATACAGCACCACCGAGTGACGACTTAAGACAGGTAACTGGTGTGTTGATATTCTAAGTGGAAACGGATGTTTTTATAATATTTAAAGATCGAATTAGTGATCCCGATAGCATAATGCCTATAGTACGAAAACGTCGAAGGGATAAAACTGAAGTCAGCTGTATTATTAAATATTTAGTATTTGGATTTAATGTTATGTTTTGGGTAAGTTTTTACTGTTTTGTATTTTATTAACGTTTTTATCATCACCGGATACTTATAAATATATCCATTTTCAAATAATAATAAAAATCGAAGTACTTAATAAACGTTAAAATATATTTTTTTGGTTTGTTAATGTAGATGTTTTTAAAGTAAAAAAATACCTCTAGCGTATGTTTCTTTTTATTTTATCTAGAGAAACGTTATCTATATGCTATCCTTGAATTTCAATAGACAAAGCTATATTTTCTCTTTTATTGTGCCTTTGAATTGTATTGTTTTAATATTGATGTCTGTGATGCAAAAATATAATTGATAAATAAGAATCCAGTTTTTTCATCACGGACGTATAAGGAAATTCTTTTATATTTAAAAGAGTGAAAGTCAAAAAACTGATGATTTTCTAAAAATATTTTGCGCTAGAAACTTAATATTATTTAAATGATTTATTATTTTTTCTTTTTCGCTAAATTCTCATGTTCTTTTTCTAAGATAATTTTTTTATTTATGGTCGATTTGTAGTTTAACAAACGAATCCAAATTTGTTCAAATATCTGAAAATGTCATATCTATGATTTCATTCATGTGAATTGATCTATATCCAGGATATGTATATAACTACTTTGCTTTTAATCTGAATAAATTGACATATACTTCCTTGTTTTTTTATCTCATATTTATTAAAACAATACAAATATGTATTGTAATTTTTAACCATTATTAACAAGTGCTTCAGACCTGTTAAAATAATCCATTACCATTGTCAATTAGTTTTTCGAGTGTTTTTCTTAATCAGTTGTATTTATTGTCCTATGCAATGTAAATAGTAAAAACTATTAGATGTCAGTACAAACCAGTAATCGTAGACTTAATTATATGTGTATTAATTTAAAAAAGATGATTTACTTGATAAAGGAAATTAAAAATGAGCGTCTTTAATGTTAATACTAAAATAAATAATATAAGCTTATAGTGAGTGAGACGATTAGCTATGCGGTATCTTTAATATTTATGTAATAATATGGTCACTTGGTCGGAAATCAAATGACGATAAACTCTTAATTAACAGACTGAGTACAATTTGTTTCTTTAATTAATTGGTCAAATTGTTTCTTTTTTTTTTTGCTTACTACCCTGACTTGTTTTACTTAATGATGATAGATCCAAGAACTAGAGGTTTCTAGAATAATACCAACCGTGGTTCTAAAAAAAAAATAGTTCGGTCATTTCAATGTTGTTGTGATCGTAATCACGTGCTTACATATCTCATGAACTCCCAATCATCAGAATTTACTTAATTATGAAATGAATTTAACTCTAGCATTATCATTTCAGTTTCTATTTTGTAATGATGACTTTAGGGAAGAATTGAAAAACTGTGAACAGAGAATGAGAAAATTTGAAATTTCTTTCTGTAAATTTTGAATACAGTATTAAGTAGCAGATGTATTTTTACTGAAATGAAGAAGAAAATAATAGGGGATATTGGTCTTGTGTTAAATATATTAAGCTTACATGCATAAGCTATATTTGAATTAGAGATTTTTAGTAAAAGAATTCTATTTAAAATAGATGTTTGAGACATAATGAAATGGAAGTGAAAGAAATGGAAAAAAGCTGCACCTTAATAAAGGGAGGAAGAATAATCATTTTTTCTTTGAGAAATTTAATGCTTAGTAAAAAATTAAATTGAATCATGTTGTTTACATAAAAGTTTGTCATTTTAAAGAAATATTTTAATATAAAATTATCTATCAATGAGCATAATAGTTTTTTAAAAATAAATAGTTCACATTAGTTAGAATAAATCAGATATTTTTTGATTACAGTAATTATTGGTTAGATATTCAAGCTAATATCTTTCTTAAATGAAAATTATCTCATATTTTTAATAAAGTGTATTGAAAGAAATGAATATTCAATAGTAAAGAATTTTTTCTCCTTTTCTGTTTTATAAATATGCTGTTTCAGATTTTTGTTTAACAACAAAAAAAGAAAAAAAAAATCTAATTTCTCTTGTTATATATTCTACTTCAACTATACACCATATCAAATGTAACCTTTTTTGTATCATATGCTTAGTTTACAATAATGTAAAAACAACATTTGTAGTATATTTGATAGAAAGCTTGTTGAAGATGGCATTTTGCTTATTATTACATTTGACTGTTTGCATCACCTAGTTGAAATTATAAGAGTTTTTAGAAAAATTCAAACTATTTATACCTTTCCAATGCATTCATTTCAAACTATTATACCTTTCCAATGCATTCATTGTTATCAGTAGTACATCTGCTAGATGGAACAGAATATTTTGAATGGTATATTTCTCCTTCCTCTTTTAAGTTCTCTTGTACTGAACAGTGCAGTTTAGCATTGGGAATTGAACTATTAATCTAAGATTCATAAATACTAAATTTAAAATGATGTTCTAACCATTTAGGTTTTTCTACCAAAGGGTACTCAGTAGAAATTTTATATACTTATTTATGAGAGTCTTCCCAATTTTTTCATTTTTTCGTTTTAAGGACAAGGTTAATGAATAGTATCCAAAGATTATGCATTATCACACTTAATTGATTTATTGGGTTATTTGTCATTGTGATGTGAACAGTTTCTTTAAATTTTTTTATTTTTTATTTTATTCTCTCCGACCATCATTATTCTTGTATTTTTCCAGTCAAACATGTTTATTGATGCATGCATGGTCTCTTATTTTAGACCTATTTGTCTTTTTTTCTCTTATTATTGATTTTCTGTTATTTTAAACATTTTGTATGAGGTTCTAGTTTTACTAATATATGTCCTTCCATATTCATATCTTATTTCATAGATGCCCATTCTTGTTTTTCACCATTTCAAGTTTAGGCTTTGCAGAAGTTAGAATTTTTTACAATGTGCCATTGTTTTCAAAAACTATTCTTATATTGTATTAATTAATGATATTAACTCATTGTCTCTTATCCTTGTTATGTATGGATACACTATAGTATTTATCATTGTTGTTTTTTTTTGCAGTTTTTTTGTCTAAAGTTTTCTTATTAGTATCTGTTCAATAACTATTATTCATGATAATTTGTTCTATGCAGGAATTTTCTTGGCCCAAGTCACCAGCTTCAGAACAAATTTATTTTGCTCTGTTCCATAATGAATAATTCCACTTTTTTTTGCCAAATTGCATTTATTTACTACATATTTTTTTGTATGTGATGAGTTGTCTGTTAACATTTTTTTTGATTTTGTCCTGACATAATCTTGCACAAAACATCTAAGAATATCAATTTTTATTTTTGTTTTAATTCTAGTGTGAATTTGATTAAAGATGTGTGTTTCCAGAATTCTTTGTAATAATGGTTCATCATGTATCATTGACATAATGAATTCAGACTTTTGGTAGGGATGGAATAATTAATATTTATGGTAGTAGTTTCAACTCTTCCATGTCAATGTTGCTAATCACAGGTGACAGTAATGAACCTATAGCTACATCTTGTTTTTTCTTGAAAGAATTCTATGTTGTATTAAATATACTGTACCGCCATTGAACAGCATTACATGTTCGTAATTTTTTTTATTAAAAAATAAATATATAAATGAAATGAAAATAAAAAGAATCTGTAAGTAGCTTAAAGAGTTGTAAAACAAAACTGAAAGAAATAAAAGAGCTATGAATTATTTGTCTAGAATGATTAAAGCAGATTTTGTTAAAAAGAAATTAGTAAAGGTTTAATTAATAGAAATATAATTTAGAAGAATTTAAGAATAAGTTTAATTTAAAGAGTTTTTTTTATAAACACAGATTCCAAAGAGCAAAATGCTGCATTATTTATTATTATAAAATTTTACGAATTTAAGAAAAGCAATCAAAGAGGGGGGAGAAATTTAGCTAAATAAAAAGAAAAAAAAAGAAACCGGAGTTCTCTTTTTTCATAAACTTAAAAATAAAAGTGTGTGCGTGGAAAGAAATGAGAGTTGAGTTGAAATATATATAAAGAAAGCATATAATATAAACTTAAATTTTCTCAAAGATTGCTTGACCGATAAATAAAACAATGGAAAATAATTAAAACAATATCTTATCCAAAGCTAGATTAATCTACACAAATATGCAAGATCAAAACCCAATAGGGATATAATTAATAAAATTAATTAAACTAGATGGAAGTGATAATCGGAGGAACAATAAGAATTCACATAAAAAGACTGAAAATTTATTAGTCAAGATTCTGCCTCTCGTGATTTTTAATTGATAGCAATCATAAGATTAAAATTGTGATTGTATTATTAACATGCAGTGCTAAGCGGTTGCTGGAGTATGCAGCTAGCCTCCAGTCCCGGCCCTCCAGAATGCCAGAAACCCGCCATCAAAGAGCCATGCCAATATATTGATCTGAGCAATAGGAAATATCTATCTTCATGAATGTAGGAATCGACCAGGAGTCACAACCATTAAACAAATCCAAAATCCAAACAGTTTGTAATCCAAATTCATACAGTAGGAGAGAGCAAGAAGCCATATCTCTTTGAGTACAGAATCACCAAAATCTTAGGTAATTATCAATTTCATATCCCATTCCATAAACTGATAATATTCATATAAAAGACTGTCAAACTTTCAAAGCAATCCTTGAGTGTTCTATAAATAAGTGTTCCCTATAGGTATCATAAATCTAGTATGTGCATGCATATTTAATTGATATATGCAAAGCTTTCCTTTAGGCAACAAATTATATTTCAGGTGTGTACATATTGAGATTTATAACGTATAATTGAATCAATCTTTATCATGATATAATATCAATAATTATGCACTTTTAATGCTTGTTAAAGAAGTTATATTTATTAATAATTTATTTAAGGCTTAGCGCTTTCAAAGCTCAATGGCTTCATAATCATAGCTGTGTGCGGTTGATAGTGATGAGGGGGAGTATTCAAATTTATGTTAATTAGTTAAATGTTTTAGTATTTTATTTAAAATATTGTTTGAATTAGTTTGTCCATCTTTTTGAAATGGTGAAACAGGTGTCTTTTCTATTAATTGATTGGGTGTCATTATGCATTTTATTAAGAGTGTGATTAAAACAAATGTATAATTTTCTTATTGTAATGTTTTAGTATTATGTTTGTTTAAAATATCTTAGAATAAATTATTTGTCTGCTAATTGCTTTTGGTCAGCTTCTTTTTAATAATGATGCCACTAATAGTCAGTCTTTAATTAAGTGTTGATGTTAACTGGTCTATTATATTTTATTTCCTATAATTAAATAAAGAGCTAGCGGGATGAATCAGGCACTAAATTTGTTAACTGTTGGCCAGACATGCTAATTGTATCTTGTGATTAGCTGATGCCTGAAGTTTATTCTCAAAACAAACAGAAATGCTTTGGGTGGCAGGTTTTGAATTTAGAAGACAAGAAGCTCTGTAGCATGGAAATGTGGCTGCAGGTTATACCTAGTCTAGTCTCAGTCTGGCTATAGGTACCTTTGGGCATTTTGCTTCTCCACCTGAGAGACCGGTGTGATACATCAAAAGAGTGCAGCCGGAGTGGATCGAGATTTAATTACAATAAGTTTGTTTTGTTAATCTTATAGTTCGAATCTTAATTAATATAATCAAAGTGATCCTACTCCCACCCGGTTCAATTGGCTATCCCAACATGAGTGCAGAACTGTCATAAGTTATTAACAATTATAGCATAATTAAAGTAGAATTTAAAAAATTTGAACATAAAGTTTGAAGAAACGTTAAATTGCGTAATTATAATTATGAAAGTGGTATGCTTTGTAGAAAGAGAAGGGTTCAAAAAGCAAACAAACTATAATAAATGTAAATGGAAAGAGAGTCTAAAGAGATAAACATTTAAGCAGATTAGGATATTGAGAATAAGAATAGGTAGAGACAGAAGGACCAAAGGGGTTGAAGGCGGTCACATGCTTTGTTTAAGGCAAAAAAGAAAATTTTTTTTTTGTTTTGAAAACGAGAATAGAAAGCACTGATAGAAGAGATAAGACAGTGGAGGTCGAAAAACAGGACAGTACATCAAGAAGGTAAGGAAAGGCATGATAATGATAGAAATATGAAAAAATTTGGTAAAGAGAATAGGAAGATTAGAAAATGAACAGAAAGGTGTAAGAACAGTAAATCAGTTGCTAAAAATAGATGTTTTTGGGGTACTTAGGGGAGGCTGCAAAAGAACACCTTAGTAGTCTGGAACTTTAATTTGTGCTGAATAAATTAAGCGAAGTAGCCAAGGTTGCTATAGCTTGCAGTCATATACAGTGTGAGGTTCTATTCTGGGGGGGGGGGCTCATTAATTTCACAAACAGCAACATTCAGAGAATACAAGCAGTTATTACTGGCGAATTATTGGGGGAGGAATATCAGGAAACTATTAAGTGTCAGATGGAGAAAGACAAATGGCAGACCGGAGAACTATTCATCACATTTTCCACCAACAAGTGGCAAAGTTAAGATCAATCACGACACCCCTTCTGTCTGAGCAACAAATTGTATGAAGAGTTAAACATAGAGCAAATGATAAATTGGAATAAAACAGGAAACGATAGAGCAGGTGACTAAAATACTTATAGCTCTCGACAGCAATAGACTGATTATAAAGAATAGAGACGGAATATAAATTTTCAGAAATAAACAAACAAAAGAACACTGCGAATTATTGTGCTTTCAAAAGAATTCAGGATAAGAAAGGTAGTGAAAGAGAGATTGAGGGGAAGGACAAAACACCGAGGGAAAATGTAATGGGGAATATAACCATATGCAAGTATCAAACCTGGTGTGTAGCTGGGAGGAGAGGGAGCCAATAATGGCACTCAGGGATGTCCAAAAGTGAAAGTAGTAATAGAAGGGGTGATAACCCATGCTTTACTTGATTCTGAGAGCCAGATGTTAAATAGTATAAATCATGTTAACCCTAAGGTCAACATTTTGCCATTAAAGACGGTATATATCATGATGGCTAATAGTAAAACGGTGAGGCTGTCATCAAAACAAGTATGGATGAACATGCGCATAGCAGGAAAAGAATGTAGCCACATACTGCTCATCTTGGAAGGTCTGATCCATGAGGTTATACTGTCAGATTATTCATAAGATCAGCTGGGTGCTGGTTTATTCAACGAAAGATAAAACTGAAGAATGAAGCAATTATGTTCACAGTAGACCAAGCAGATAGATATATTAGGGAATATTGTCTGCAAATGCGGGAATAAAAATAGAAATAGGGGAAAAGGTGAAGGAATCTAAAGTTTATAGACAAAGATCAGAAGGAGCAACTGAAGAAAGTGCTAAATAAATACAAGCGTCTTTTTTTTTAAGTACCCGGAGTTATTCAAGGGTATGAACACAGAATAAAACTCATGAGAGATCTACCTTATCAGGCCCATGCGTACCTTATCCCTCATCAATATCGGGGTGAAGTGGAGGAACAGATAGAGAAAATGCTTCAGTGGGGAATCATTTCTAAATGTTCATCACCTTTTAACAACCCTGTTGTAACAATAAAAAAAAAGGGCAGGTCCATTTGGCTGTATTTGGATGCTCATCAGTTAAACAAGATAACTATGCCTGATACAAACACCCCTCCACCTATGAACAAGTTATTTTTATTTTTGATGTTTTATTTGACTGTCAATTACTGGCAAATCAAACTGCACCCTAACAATTGGAAATATACCGCTTTTTGGTATAATGGATAGACATACAAGTTCAATCAGATTCCCTTGGGTTTGAAAAATAGCGGAGTGGAACTAACACAGTGTCTTGATCACATGTTATCGGACAGTATCAAAAGTTTAATAGTAGTGTATGTGGATGATATTGTATTGGCATCAGAAAGTATAGAGGAGCACTTTACATATTTAGAGCAACTGTTGCGTAAGTGCAAACAAAAGGGAATCAAAATTAACTTAAGTAAAAGTAACTTAATGACTACTGAAGTAAAATTTTTAGGGCACATAATTAGCAAGAAGAGAATCCGACCAAATCCTGTGAAAATTTAGGCGATCCAAGAAAACAAAAAACATGTAAAGTCTTTCCTTGGGTTATGCAATTTCTATAACCGCTTTTACAAAAAAAAATTTCTTGATATGGAACCATTGCTGCGATTGTTTAAAAAGGAAGACAGTGGGTTATAACTGAACATTACGAACATAGCTTTCAAAATATGAAGGCAGGGTTTTTAGAAAAGTCTATGTTGTCATACTCTGACTTTCATAAGCCACTTTTTGTGCAAACCGACACAATGGGTTTGGATTGGGGGCTGCACTGTCTCAAGTACAAGAAGGGCAGCATGGGGTCCTTTTCTTTATTAGTCGATTATTGAAGGGTCCTGAAATAAACTACATTATAACCAATTGTGTGGGCATTTAAAAAATTTCATGAATTTCTGATAGAATCGAGGTAGTTGTAATTACTGATCACAAAAGCCTTGAATTCTTAAGTCATAGCTTCCTTATGAACAGCCAGTTAATAAGGTAGAGTTTGTTTCTTCAGGAGTTCAATTATAGTGTGAGATACTGCAAAGGTAAAGAAAATGTCATAGCAGACACATTAAGCCAATACCCTGCAGTACAGGAGCAATGTCATTTAAGTTGTGATGGCGCATATATTGCTGTGACGGAAATTGATGAAAGTAATAAGACAGAAAATGATCTTCGAAGGTTAAAAAAGCAGCAAAGTGAGGATGGTGATTGCGAGCAAATAATGAAGTATTTATGCCATCAACCTATGACGAAAATGGGGAAAAACCCCATGTGGAGAGATAGGAAGCTTTACTGCCTAAAAGGGAGGCTGTTACAACATAAAAAAATGAAAATGATAAAGGTGGATCATTATTCCGGTCGCAATGAGGAGAAATCTGATTAAGCATTTACACCAAAAATATGGACACTATGGGGCAAGTAAAGTTGAGAGATGTTTGAGCCATTGGTTTTACTGGCCAGAAATCTATGCCAGCATCTTAGATGTTATAAATGAGTGTAAAATATGCTCAAAAATGAATCACTTAATGCATCTGGGGTGGGGCCACTGAAGCCCATTTATGCGTAACTACCGAATGATTTATCAGCAATAGACCTTTAGGACCTTTGCCTCATTTAATAAAATGAAATACTTCGTCCTGTCTTATGATGTATTTTCTAAATTGGTGGAGCATACCCTCTGACTCAGGCAAATGCTAAGAAAACCATACGGGTTTTAATGCAATGACATTCTGAAACAGTGGGAATTCCGGCAAAATCTTATCTGACCATGGGACACTATTTGTATCTGACGATAGAGACGTGGAAAAAAACACATACTTACATTAATACACAACCCGCAGACCAATTTTGTGTGAACAGGTCATGAAAGAGTTGGAGCGTCTATTTCATGTATACATACATGATAATCGCTGATGGTGGGTGAAGGAAATCGGTCAAAAAATGAGTCTACAAGGTTTGAACCCATCTGGATTCATTTTGGGAAGGATGTAGCATACCCATTTGAGACCACTCTACCATTGGAAGCAGGCCCAGTAGATAAAAGAAAGGATGCTGGATGAGCGCATAATAGGTTAAAGAAGATGGATGAATTAAGGCAGAAGAGACAAGGCAGGGTCAGGGATGGATTTAGAGTAGGAGACGAGGTTATGATAAGAACCAATCCTTTAAGCCATCCCGAGAAATACATTTACAAGCCGATTTACGAGGATTTATATATATAACAACCTGTTTGTGGTGGCACAGGGCATGCAAGAGAAGGAAACATATAATGATTGGTCATTAAAATTGATATATATATAAAAAAGAGCCACTGGACAGACAATGAAAAAGTCCAATAGGGAGTCGAAACTGTAGGTCACAAAATAAAATGTCTTTGGAATACTCTAAAAGATAGAAAATAATAATAAATAATTACAGTGGAAAGTATCAGAAAATTGTTAGAGATAAAATAGGTCAAGAGAAGCATTTTACTCTCAAATGGAGGGTGGTGTAATGTACTACCATTGAACAGCATTACATTTTTGTAATTTTTTTTATTAAACAAAAAAAAAATTAAATTAAAATAAAAGGAATCTGTAAGTAGTTTAAAGAGTTGTAAAACAAAACTTAAAGAAATAAAAGGGCTACGAATTATTTATCAAGAATGATTAAAGCAAATTTCTTTAAAATGAAATTAGTAAAGGTTTAATTAGTAGAAATATAATTTAGAAGAATTTAAGAAAAAGTTTAATTTAAAGAGTTTAAAGAGTTTTTTTTTATAATTGCGGATTCAAAAGGGCAAAACGCTGCATGATTTATTATTATAAAGTCTTATGAGTTTAAGAAAAGCAATCAAAGAGGGGGGAGAAATTTAGCTAAATAAAAAGAAAAAAAGAACTAGAGTTCTCTCTTTTCATAAACTTAAAAATAAAAGTGTGTGCATGGAAAGAAATGAGGGTCAAGTTAAAATATGTATAAGGAAAGCATATAATATAAACTTAAATTTTCTCAAAGATTGCTTGACCGATTAATAAAACAATGAGAAATAATTAAAATGATATCTTATCCAAAGCTAGATTAATCTATGCATATATGCAGATCAAAACCCAATAGGGATATAATTAATAAAATTAATTAAACTAGATGGAAGTGATAATCGGAGGAGCAATAAGAACTCACATAAAAGGACTGAAAATCTATTAGTCTAGATTCTGCCTCTCGTGACTCTTAATTGATAGCAATTGTAAGATTAAAATTGTGATCATATCATTAACATGCTTTATTAAGCAGTTACCGAAGTATGCGGCTAGTCTCCAGTCCCAACCCTCCAGAACACCAGAAATCCGCCATCTAAGAGACATGCCTATATAATCTGAGCAGTAGGAAATGTCTATCTTCATGAATGTAGGAATCAGCCAAGAGCCACAACCATCAAACAAATCCAAAATCCAAACGGTTGGTAATTCAAATTGTTCCAGTAGGAGAAAACAAGAAACCCTATCTCTTAGAGTACAGAGTGACAAAAATTCTAGGTAATTATTAATTTCATACCCTATTCATAAACTGATAATATTCGTGTAAAAGACTGTCAAATTTTCAAAGCAATCCTTGAGAGTTCTATAATAAGTGTTCCCCATAGATATCATAAAATCTAGTATAGGTGTGCATATTTAATCTTTCATATATTTAATTAGTATGTGCAAAGCTTTCCATTAGGTAACAAATTATATTGCAAGTGTGTGTATGTATTCAGATTTATAACGTGTAGTTGAATTAATCTTTATCATTACATATTTTATTAAGAGTGTGATTAAAACAAATGTATAATTTTCTTATTACAATATTTTAGTATTATGTTTGTTTAAAATATCTTAGAATAAATTATTTGTCTGCTAATTGCTTTTGGTTAGCTTCTTTTTAATAATGATGCCACTAATAGTCAGTCTTTAATTAAATGTAGACGTTAAGTGGTATATTATATTTTATTTTCTATAATTAAATAAAGAACTATCTGGATGAATCAGGTGCTAAATTTGATATGTGTCCCAGGCATGCTAATTATATATTGTCATTAGCTGGCACCTGAGGTTTATTCTTAAAACAAATAGAAATGCTTTAGGTGGCAGGGGTTTGAATTTAACAGACGAGAAGCTCTGTAGCCTGGAAATGTGGTTGCAGGTTATACCCTGTACAATCTCAGTCTGGCTGTAGGTACCTTTGGGTATTTTGCTTCTCGGCTTGAGGGACCGGTGTGTTGTGTCAGAAGAGTGCAACTGGTGTGGATCGAGATTTAATAACAATAAGTGTTAGTTTTGTTTATCTTATATTTCTAGTCTTAATTTATATAATCAAAGCGATCCTACTTCCACCCGGTTCAATATGTTAGTTTTACATAGAATGTTAAGCCATTACCATGATAAGATAGGAAAAGACATATTTAAAATCAGCAGGCAATGCATATATCACAACATTTGTTCAAGTAGAAAAACACAAGAATATTAGTCAAAGAGGAAAAAGTAAAAAAAAAAAAATTTAAAGAAGTTGCTTACATGGCAAAGAATGCCATAGGTCAACAGTGTGATAATCCATGATATGTGAAAAACACTCATTAACCTTCTTCTTAAAAAAAAAATGGAAAATCAGAAGAACCCTCATAGATAAGTATATAAAATTACTATTGATTTATCTTTGTCAGAAGAATCTAATTTGTTAGAACTTCATCTTAAACTCCACATTCATGAATATAAAGATTACCAGTTCAATTCCCATTTTAAAGCTTTATTGGTCAGACTACCAACATCTGAAAAACAAAGGAGAAAAGTAACATCCAAAACATTCTTGTCTTTACAAATGGTTCAGTTTTTAAAAACGTTTAATAGTTTTAGTTAGATAATGGAAATAGTTCAATATGTAATTTCCAATTGTTATAGAACTTTTATTACATTCATAATTTGTACACAATAATTTATTTCTGAAATGAGCAATGAAAATTTAATTTCAATTTGTGTCTACCCACAGTGTAACTGAATAGTAGAATAGTATGACCAAATTATAACATTTTCTCATCATTAGTTGTAGTTTGTCATTACTTGCCACCCCCTTAACTCCATTTATTCTCATTTTAAAGCAGCATCATAAACTTTAATGAACCAATACATTATTAAGACATTAGGTCTTTAATATATAAATAGGTACTGATTTAAGTAGAATATACATGAGATTGTGTGTTAATTTTTACACTTCGATAGTGATGAAGTTACTTATATATGAAATTTGAGTTACTATTTTAGAAAAGTAGATAGGGATATTTAAACCTCTAACATATATGACGAGTCAAAATATAAAAGTATAGGATGAGAGGTTTAGTCTGTTATTTTCTGTTGCCTAGCAGTTAATAATTTTAAAATTGTATTAAAATGCACTAAATACTGTCTATTTTTCAAACCATTTTAATAGCATTTATCACTTGCTATAAAGATAAATATATTTATAATGTTTTACTGTGTTTTAAGAATTTCTTTGATAAATACATATATTCATGTTTGACTCATTGTTATTTATTACATATATATATTTAATAACAAAAATAATAAATATAACAGTAATTAACTATTATCTACAGTCTTTCAATCAACAGAAGTACTTTTGGTTAATTTTTGAACCCTCATCAAGTGCCATTAAATTCAAAAAACATAATGGAAGCAAACTCCATCAACTCAAATCCCATAAATCCCAAATTTTAATGTTAGCCGCTGGTCTATTAATTATATTCATTTTATTTCTATTTATTAAAATGGCCTCCTTCATTTTTCTTTTATTATGATTTTTCTCTTCATGAAGAATTTTAACACTTTCAATATCAAATTTATATTTACATATCCTTTCATGATCCAAGAAAACCGAAGCAGTTATTAAATCATTATTTTTTTACTTTTCATATTTTTGTATAAAATGTAATGGGTGGAGATTTTCTTCTAATTCATTTAACTATATTTGGTCAATTCTCATAGTTGATCATATGCTATCAAAATGTAATGGGTGGAGACTTTCTTCTAATTCATTTAACTATATTTGGTCAATTCTCATAGTTGATCATATGCTATCAGACTTGTTTACAAAAAAAAATAAAGTCGGATGTTACATGACCTAATTTAATAAGCTTGTATTACAGAAGTTATATATAGATCTTGCAAGTAAGCTCTTAACAAGCTTTGCAGAATATCCCCAACCCCATACCGGTGTCTGCTACTGGCATCCTCAGTGAGGTGCTAGGATATTCAAGCATTAGATTAAAAATATCAGCACAAGCCCAGCACTTCATCTAATGTATAATTATTAGAAAGGAAATCTGAAATTTTCTGACATCCATATGTCTTCAAATCCAGCTGTCTAACTTAAATAGCCACATGGGACTGAATTAAAGTTCAGGTACACCATATATTAATAGCTTTAGCAATATAAAATCGCCAAAGCCTTAATAGCAAAAAATAAAATTTCAAAGTTAGATAGTTGGATTGGAAGACATATGGTTGTTTGAAAATTTTAGATTTTCTACTTATTAGTGCTGATTTGTCCTGGTATTTTTAATCCAATGCTTGAATAACCTAGCATCTCATTGAGGACGCGAGTAGCAGAAACCAGTCTGGGGTTGGGGATATTCTGCAAAGCTTATTTACGAGCTCTATATATAATTTGTAATACAAGCTTATTAAATTAGATCATGTGACTTGATTTTTTTGTAATTTTATTTTTTGCTATTAAGGCTTGGTGATTATTGCTAAAGCTATTAATATATGGTGTATCTGAACTTAGTTCAGTCCCATATGGCTATTTAAGTTAGATAGCTGGATTGGAAGACATATGTATGTCTGAAAATTTCAGATTTTGTACTTAATAGTTATCCATTAGATAAAGTGCTGGGCTTGTCCTGGTATTTTTAATCTAATGCTTGAATATCCTAGCACCTCACTGGGGATGCCAGTAGCAGAAACCGATCTGGAGTTGGGGATATTCTGCAAAGCTTGTTAAGAGTTTATTTGCAAGCTCTATATATAAATGAATTAACGAGGTGGCCTGATAGTAGCCATGGACCTGGAGATAAGTTACTCTAAAACTCCTCCCATAAAAAAAAATAAACATAATGATATATGTATACATACTCGACATTAACCTTTCCAAACCTCTAATCAATATTCACCAATCAGCATATTTATAGACATCAGCATTCTCTGATTCCAAGTGCCAGTCCTATTGTTTACATAAGAATTATGCTAACGGATTAATAAGATTGATGATTGCGCACTAATGGAAAGTCTGACCGCTAGCTAGCTCACTCAGGGCAGGTATGACAGAAATGTGTTAATAACAGGATAGATTGCCCTGAACTATTTGAAAAACACCTACATATATTTTGACTAAACAAATAATCATAGAAATAAAAGACTAACTAAATAAGTGTGCACAATTGTTTAATAAATGCCAGCATATATATATTTAATAAATAGAAATTATTATTTAATACAAAAATTTATTATTTTAATTTAATGTTGTTTACATGGTTTCAAATATAAAGAAATGACAAATTGTAAATATATGATTTATAACTTGTACGATTATAAACTAAAAATAACATATTATCTTTAGTCTCCAGGGAAATGCAATTATTCATGTACACATAGAAAGTAAGCTTACTTGGTAAAGCTATGGCCATAGAGATTGTCCCAAAAAAATGTTGTTATTTTGAAATTTTTGATGAAACAATGGTGAACTATAATATTTGATGAGATGAATGCGTTTGGATGCGGACTTTAACTTCCTTTGATGACAGGGTCATATAGCATATTTTTCTTTCTTAGTGGAGTAGTGGGATAAAGCCTAGCATGTTTAGATCTTTAGTCCCATATCATCAAGCTGGTGCACATATAATTTTTTTCCAATAACATAATTCAATTTCTCAGAATAATAATGAATAAAACAGCAATCAGTAATCACCGAAAACCTTTTAGCAAATTTTATCTTAGCAGTTCATTAGAAACTTTTAAAAAATAACTTTATACAATAAATACGCTAAATAGCCTTTTGTAGATAACATCTGTTTCATTTTTCATCATCAACATTTTTTTTTTTTATTAAAATAAAACAAAATTATATATAAAAAAAGAAAATATAAATTATATGTTTTCCACAAAGATCTTTTTTCTACATTTGATTATATAATATTTATATACACACACTCCATTAAAACAAATAAGCACAAAACCTCCCCTTAAAGTCTATCTTGGTTAACTATTCATTTATTTCACCTCAATCAAATATATATCTAATTACCACATCTACATATATATGTGGCTATCTACAGTCCCTCTAACTTGTAATAGGATTCAAACCTGAGTTACAAACAATTCATACTCCTTTAATCTTTTTTCAATACTGCACCTTGATGTATATGATAATATACATCCACAAAAATTTGCTTCCATTATGTTTTTTGAATTTAATGGCAGTTGAGGAGGATTAAGGAATTAACTGCTGCCCTTGTCTTTTAAATAAATCTTGTGTTAAAATTTGTAGAGGTCTCTATTGTCGTTTTTCAAGTGCATGAGCTTAAGGTTATAGACTTAATATATATTACTGAAAGTACTTTTGTGGATCGAAAGACTGCATATAATAGTTAATTAATGTATTTATTATTTTTATTGTTATTACAATAGTTTTTAATTAGCGAACATTTTATTTGTATTATATATATAACATCTCATTGTCTTTTAAGATTTTATTTTTATCTTTTCATTTTCTTATTAGATACAACAAACAAATAAGTATAAAATTGGTGCACAGAACATTATGAAATAATGTCAAATATGAAATACAAACTATGTATTGATCAGAATAGATGTTAATTTAAAAATTAGCACATTCTTTTCAAAACTTTTTATATTGAACATTTTAAATTTTATGTTAAATATTCTGAATTTTTATATTCAATATTATATACTTCTATAGTATTGTGTGATAATGATGATCTTTTGATATTATAATTTTTGTTAAATAGCCTGATTAAAATTTTGCATAAAAAGATATCAAAAATTATCTGTTAATATATATATATTTGTACATATATAAATTAAAAATAAAATATTTTTCACATTTACATTATTTTTGGATATTCTATCTATTACTTTCAAAGCTATTTTTTTGTAGATAGAATATTGTTCTTAATAATTATTTTATAATAATAATAATTAGAAAAATGAGATGTTTATGGTAAAAAAGATGGTTCATACAAGGAAGAAAAAATTTACTGAATTATAGAAAGCTACCAGAAGCTGTGAAATAAAGTTACTTAATAAATCATTCATGTACTATCAGTATGAAATTAGAGATTTTTTAAATGGTCGCAAGAAATTACTAGATCTAAGGCATTCCATTGCTGAACTTATTGTGAAAAGTTTTTTTTATCAAATATTAAATTATCTATGACTTAAAGTAAATGCTATAATTTTTGAGCAGGATTTTACCTAAAGTTCAAAGCATTTGTCTTTGTTTTTGCAAGATAATAAATTTGTTTATATTAATTAACAATAATCATTACCTCTACTTAGATAAATTAATTACAGAAATCTATATTAAAGTATTGATAATTGCATGAGTACATTTTATTTTATTTGAATGAGATATCCCCTTTGAGAATTGATTGCAATGAAACCAATTGAATATTTTATTAATTCAAAACTTAATTTATGAACAGAAATAGTTAGAAAAGTATTTCTTAGATTTGCAGTAATTATTTGAATAAAATGTGAAGCTCTTATTTTTTATTGTTGTATGCTTATCTCAAATAGAAGGGTTAGTTCACTTTCAATCTAATATTAATTTCAAGAAAACATTCTTCCAAGTATTTTAATTTTCAATAAGTTTCTGTTTGAATATTTTATGTTTTTATGTATATTTATTTTATGTAATATATAGGGTATATGAGCACAGACTTTCACTCGACCCATCACTCTCCACACATCTCATAACACTGATACATTTGAACACACATATGTTGAAAAGATAAATAATCACCAATATACGTATTTCATGCTAAATCAGCAATCATCAGTTGGTTCAGATTACCATCTCTACACATATATGCTATAAGTGCTCAGATATATATTAAGATAGCCAATCTTCATACTTTAATGGACAGGCTTCAATCTACTCCACACTCCAATCTTCAAACGTTCATCCAATTGAAAATCTGATGATGGAATGAATGCTCAAAGGCCACTCTGAGGCTGAGATTCTTGTCATACCCATGTTGACCTAAGGTCAATCTAACCCCTCATGTACAGAACATAATCCATTTTAATACATATACAAGGGATGGGCAGACATCTCTACTATGTAATAGTTGAAACACACAGGCTTATTATATACCTGTGTCTAAATATGTAATATATAGTAAGTATGAGGATTGGCTATCTTAATATATATATGAGCACTTATAGCATATATGTGTAGAAATGGTAATCTGGACCAACTGATGATTGCTGGTTTAGCATGAAATATCTATATTGGTGATTATTTATCTTTTTAACATATGTGTGTTCAAGTGTATCAGTGTTATGAGATAGTGTGGAGAGTGATGGGTTGAGTGAAAGTCTGTGCTCATATACTCTATATATTACATATATCATCATCATCATCATCAACCATTATCAATCCACTGCAGGATGAAGGTCTCTCCAAGTTTAATCTATCTTCTCCGATCTTTAGCTTCTCTTCTCCACAACACCCCTGCACATTTTCTTATTTCATCCATCCATCTCACATGTGGTCTCTTTCTGGGTCTTTTACAATCTCGTGGAATCCAGTTTAAAATTTCAATTGTCCACCTATTATCATCTCTTCTAGCAATATGTCCAGCCCAACTCCATTTTAATCTTTTAATTTTTTTCAATAAGGTCAGTAACACCTGTTTGTTGTCTTACCCATACATTGCGTTTTCGATCTCTTCTTGTTACTCCCAACATACATCTCTCCATACTCCTTTGAGTGGTCTGAAGTCTCTGTATTGCTCTTCTATTAAGTGTCCAAGTCTCAGATCCATAAGTAAGAACTGGTAAAACACATTTGTTAAAAACCATCCTTTTCAAACACATAGGCATATTTCCTTTTAGTATCAAGTTATTTCTACCAAAAGTACTCTAACCAAGTTTAATTCTATGATTAATTTCCTCCATTATGTTGCCATCTGTATTAATAATCCGACCAAGGTATGTAACTGTTAACTTCTTCTAATTCTTCATAATCAATCTTTATTTTCATATTTTGAGCAAATCGATTAAACATTACTTTAGTCTTTTTAACATTTATCTTTAGTCCTACTTTTCTACTTTCATCTGCTAACTCCTGCAACATTTCCTGCAGCTCTGAAGCATTATTTGCAAAAACAACTACATCATCTGCGAAATCTAAATGACTTAAATACTCTCCATTTACTTTCACTCCTTTAGTTTCCCATTTTAATCCACAAAATACTTCTTGCAGCACTGCTGTAAAGAGTTTTGGAGATATGGAGTCATCTTGTCTTACACCTTTCTCAATGTTGATTTTTTCAGTATCATTATGTAATCTAATTATTGCTGTTGCATTTTTATAAATATTCTTTAAAATATGACAATATCCTGAATCTATACCTTGATGATCCAATGCTTTAATCACTGAAGAAATGTGTATAGAATCGAATGCCTTTTCATAATCTACAAATTCAAAACATAATGACAACTCATATTTGTTTGTCCTTTCTATGACTTCTCTCAATACCTGGATATGATCTATTGTACTAAAACCACTTTTAAATCCAGCTTGTTGTCTTGGTTGGTGGAAATCCAAAGTTCTCTGTAGACGAGTTGTAATTATCTAGGTAAAAATTTTATATAAAACTGATAAAAGGCTGATAGGTCTGTAAATTCTAATATCTTCTTTATCACCTTTTTTAAATAATATTATTACTGCATTCTTCCAATCTTCCGGTACATCTTTATCATTTAGACATTTGGTATATAACTTTGCTAAAATTGTTTCTATTTCTTCACCTGCTTCTTTTAATATATCAATTATAATTCCATCATTTCCTGGAGCCTTTCCTTTCTTCATACACTTAATTGCATGACTCACTTCTTCATTTAAAATTCTGGGCAATTCGGAAGATGTAATAGATATAGGAGGTACTTGTTCTTTATTACTATATAATTCTTGATAAAAATCTTCTACCAATTTCATGATGTCATCTCTCTTTTTAGTAATAATTCCATCTTTTTTTCTTATTGCAGATATAAATTTCCTACCAATACCAAAATGTTGTTTAACATTTTTGAGACTTTTATTTTCTTATACAGCTTTCCTTGCTATTTCACAGTTATACTTTCTTATATCATTTTCAACTCTTTTCCGTACCATTTTACAAAATTCGAGATATTCAATTCATCATTTTTGTATATCTTCATATTCCTTCTTTTCTTCATATATTCTCTAGTCTCAGTAGAAATTTTATTAGTCAATTGCTGCTTTTTTCTACCAGCTATGTTTGTTGCAGTTTTTAAAAGTGTATCATTTATTTTCATATTAATTTCATTCAAATCTGAATCATGTTTAAAATCTCCTAACACTTGAAACCTATTTGTGAGTTCCAATTTAAATTCATTAGAATGTTTCTGAAGATTAGGAATATCAATTGTAAATATTGTTTTTCTTAATAATTTTTGTCTCTCTAGTTTTACATTAACACGTAACTTACACCTTACTAATCAATGATCATTTCCTGTGTTAAATTTATTAAGAACATTACAATCTTGAAATATGTATTTTCTGTTAGTCAAAATATAATCCAATTCTGCTGTACCTTTATTTGGATGCTTCCATGTCCATTTCAATTTTAACATTTTTCTCAAAAAATGAATTCGTAATATAAAGTTTTTCTTTTTCTGCAAACTCCACAAGTCTATGTCCTCTCTCATTTATATTACCATAACCAAAATTACCTACATTTTATCTTTCATTTGTCTATCAATTCTAGCATTAAAGTCTCCCATAACAATTTTAAAATGTTGTTTACTCTGATCAAAAGCCTTTTGTACATCCATATAAAAATCTTCTACTACTTCATCACTATGAGAACTTGTTGGGGCATAAACCTGAATTATCTGCATTTGGTATCTGCTATTAAGTTGTATAACTAATCTTGCCACTGTGTCCAATACACCATCAATCTCCACAATATTGTTCTTCCACTTTTTATTTATAATGAATTCTACTCCACTTGTATTTCCAATATGTGTGCCTTTATAATAGAGTATATGTCCACTTTTTAAATCAATTGTTTCTTCTCCTTTTCTTCTAACTTCACAAAGTCCAATAATGTCCCATTTAATATAAGACAGTTCTTCTTCTAATTCTTGCAATCTTCCTTCACTTGAAAGTGATCTGCAGTTGTAAGTACCTAAATAAAAAGTCGTCATCAAATGGCAGCCTGGGTCCGCAATCGGGATTCTTAGCACCCTCCGCCTTCGGCCACCAACCGCTGCCTTAGTTGGTGACTTTACAGCCTCCTGGGAATAAGGGCCATGCTTTATTTTTGTCTGTCATAATTGTATATATGTATTGGAAAAATATTTATCATTTACACAAACATTCATTCTGCCTTATCAGGCACTGAGAAGAAAGACCATGGTGTTTCTTGATCTTAAACTCAGAGGTAAAAAGCCAATAAACTCACCACGCTGGCTAATGCATGTTGGTGAGCAGCCCATCCATGTTCGTATACTATATGAATAATCACATAGTAATAACAGCTGCAACGACAAGAACGTATGGAGTGGACATTAGGAATTTGCCCTGCTCGGTTCCTTTAAGGCCTCCAAGAGGAATCAAAGGGTCTCCTTTCAGTTAATAGCAAACTCCATATATATAGACACAGGTATATAATAAGCCTGTGTGTTTCAATTATTTATTTTATGTAGTAAATTATTGCATTTATTCTTTTAGTCTGAATTATTTTAAAATGGATTTTGAAATTAAGGATTTTATTTATGAAGTAATAATCATAAAGCTAAAAATGTTATTGACTGTTTTATTAATCTCTATATTATATGACCAAAAAGGCAATCATATTGTTTTGCATATTTCAAAAGTCAACTTTTGATGCCAGATGACAATGTTTGTAATTTATTATCATTATGTAAACAATTCTTGTACACATTTGTAAATTTGATTATTAAATTTATGCGATTATTATTATAAGACTATTTTTTTCTTGTTCTGATTAATTTCTGATGATTCACTAATTGCTGAGATTTTCATATGTTGTTCTAAATTTGAATTCTTGGAAATATTATGGATGTAAGTGCATAGTTGATTGCCTGCCTTAAATCACCAATTAGCACCAATCACTATTGCTATAGGCCTATCCTCTATATAAAACTGGTTGATAACACTACTTAATTGAATCATACAGATGTAAATTTTGGGCGTGAAAAGTTTATATATCAACAAAGACTTTTAGTGCTAGATTACAACTATTTACAGAAAATAACAAAATCAATGGAGTATTACTGCATGCATGATTTAAAAATCAAATGTAATATTTATGTAAAGGTTTCAATGATAAACTTATCCTATCATGTTTAATATGTGGACATTTTGCTTGAGAATAAAATGGATTACCTCTTATTATGAGTTTTCACTTCCAAATTGTTATTATAAAAACTTTTAACACAGTTTAATAAAAATTAATAAATTTGATGAAGCAATTATGTTTAAAAAGATCAACGACCCAATTATAATTAGTTGTTTTAAGAATCACATGATCACCATTTCTTATGCACATCCATTGATTACTCTGGCTTGCATTGAGTGGCATTACTGTATGGAAAGTTTTGCCTCTGTTTTAAGAATAGTATTGAGTTATAAAGATTTTTTTTTTCTTATATTAGATCATCTAAACTGAATAGACAAATTCTAGGCATTATTCACAAAAGAACTGTACATTAAAAAATGCATATATTTTCATACAACTAGTTTTAAATAAAAAAAATTGCATTTATATTTTTATCTAGATAAATTATCATTGTAATATTTCAAATTATTCATAGTATGAATTTCTAATATGATAATAAGAAAATACTATTGAAAAATGATTGTCTACTCAAAATTACAGAAATTGGGACCTAGAATAGAATGCTGCTGTTATTTTAACATTGAAGAAAAATTAAGAAAAGTAAAAATTATTTGCAAGTTTTATTTCAATCAATTGTTTTTAGTATAATATTAATAGTAGTGAATTCTCATAAATTTGACAAAAAAACATTGTGGTCAGTAGATTAGAGTTCTGGCTTTTTATTAAAATTGTTACTTTTGATCTGTATTGATAGTATAAAATGTCTTGTTTTACTTACCATAGTTTGTATGTTGTGTCACTGTACTTAATATATTGGCATGATGAATATGAAGTTTATGATAAATTCATAATTATATTTGGTAATCAGTTGTCTTCTAATCATAATGACCCACCCTAAAATTTGAAGCTTTAATTGACTCACAAATGCAGTTGATTTTGAAAGAGGGGGGGGGGGGGTGAAAGGAAAAAAAAACCCTCAAGTTTTACATTTAAAGGAAAGAGGGATAGAAACAAATTGCTTGCTTTGTACTAAATACAGATTGTTTCTGAGTATATGTATTAATTTCATTGCCTAAGGCAAATTGGATAATTATACTATAGATGCTGCTATAATGAGTAATCATTCTCAGTGGGCATTTGCCATTGATTATCATCTTTTAGTATAGTATATTCTAATTTAATACACTGTACAGGCTTACACACACCTGCACATATATAATGTAATATATAAGGGATTTGAACTCAGACGTTCACACGATCCTCACCTCTCCATGCCATCTCATATTGCTGACCCACCCTGATGACACATATGTGTGTGATCAGGGTGGGTCAGCAGTACGAGATGGCATGGAGAGTTGAGGATTGTGTGAATGTCTGAGTTCAAATCCCTTATATATTATACTATATTCTAGTAACTCAAATTTAGACTGTTTCAAAATAATAAAGTCCTTTTATATTATTTAGTTGCATGAACAAACATATACATGCAGTGTGAATACAAAAAGTTAAGAAAATTATTTTTTCCAATGACTTCATTTATGCTAAATCTTCTATTATGAAATTTGTTGAATATGTATAACTTGGTAACCCCATAATAATTTTTTTTTTTTTTTACAATATTATGCAATAATCCAAATGACAAATATATGTATGAATGACTTTACTGAATGAATCACCTTGAAAACTGGAAAATTAATCAAGTATTTAAGTTTGTCTATGAACTGTGTTATAAACTATCAAAAAAAATTTGGAAGAACAAATGTATATTTCTGTTTATAGCAATTAAGTAATTTTGTAAAATATTGCTTTAAGGAAATATTTTGTTAAAATTATTTAAATGAAGTTATTTTTTAAATTACCACATAATGAGCATTTTTTATTTAAGTCTTTTTCTTCTGCCATCAAATAGAAAGGCTTATTTATCTGACCCACTTAACATAATTCATATATTATTTGTTTAAAGTATTAACAATATTTTAATGAAAGATTAATTTTTCACTTAATGCTTTTTTTTTTTACTTATATATTTGTACACACACTATTGTATATATTAATATAATAATTTATTAAAGTTAAATTTATATAATATATAGGCTATAGGAGCACAGACTTTCACACGACCCACCACTCTCCACTCTATCTCATAACACCGATACACTTGAACACAGATTGACTTTAGGTCAACATGGGTGTGACAAGAATCTCAACCTTAGGGTGGCCTTTGAGCGTTCCATCATCAGATTTTCAATTGGATGGATGGTTGAAGAGTTGGAGTGTGGAGTAGATTGAAACCTGTCCATTAAAGTATGAGGATTGGCTATCTTAACATATATCTGAGCACTTATAGCATTTATGTGTGGAGATGGTATCTTTTCAACATATATGTGTTCAAGTGTATCAGTGTTATGAGACAGTGTGGAGAGTGGTGGATCATGTGAAAGTCTGTGCTCATATATCCTATATATTACATATATAAACCCAGGTATATAATAAGCCTGTGTGTTTCAGTTAAAGTTAAATTTATAGCTTTTCAACTCAAGTGCAGTAATTTTCTGTAGGCAAAAATTTAGTTTTAATTTTATCTTGTTTTGGTGTCTGGATATAATAAATAATGGTTTGGTAATTTAGTGGCTATACTTTATATAGGAAAAGGGTTAATAAAATGGAGATGTAATGAGATGTGTATATTTATATAAACTTTATTTTATCAGTTAAAAAAATTTTACATTAATTTTCTCCCTATTAGTAGTATTTTTTTCCTCAAAAATATTAATTGAGAAATATATATATTTTTAATGTTGCTAATATTTTTTCGAGATTATTTTATTGGAGAATTTATAGAGTAAAAAAAAAAAAGAATTAGAAAAAATATAGGATTTAATTTTTTAAAAAACCCTGGGAAATGTGTATTTTAATTAAATTATGACCATATTTATTTTTAGCAAAGCACCACACACTGCACTGTCAGTGTGAATTTTTAAATAAAAGTTTTACCTGCTAAAAATGTGCTTTATAACTATGAAATAAATAAATAAAAAATTTATAAGGGTTTAAAATACAAGATCTCAAATTATATAGTATATTTACTACTTAATAATTTTTATTAGTCATTCATTAGACTAGAGATTATCCACTTAATGAATAGTATTTCTGAATTATATTTACTACATTTGCATCATCATCATCAACCATTATCAATCCACTGCAGAATGAAGGTCTCTCCAAGTTCAATCCATATTCTCCAATCTTTAACTTCTCTTCTCGACATCACTCCTGCACACTTTCTTATTTCATCCATCCATCTCACATGTGATCTCGTTCTGGGTCTTTTACAATCTCTTGGAATCCGATTTAAGATTTCAGTTGTCCATCTATTATCATCTCATTTGCTTATCAGACAATAAATGACAAATATTTAAAAGCATTTCTTTTGTTAACTTCTTTTCTAAAATCCAATGGAAGTGCTTTTTTGAATAAGCTAATGATAATCTATTGGCAGTTAATATGATCAATAAAATTTATAATATACTAATAAATCTAAAGCAAAGTGTGAAAATTTATCAGTTAAAGATTAGAAATTTTTTTGAAATTTATAATGTTTTATTATTCCTATGAAAAGTTAATATAACCAGCAACCTAAGTACTTATAGAAGGCTGATGTGTTAAAGTGTTTAGAAGAATATTATTATTATTTTATATATATAGAATATCCTACAGTGCTTTCAAAAAAAACCCACTACTGACAGTTTCTGAATTATACCAAGATTAAAAAGACATCTAAGGAGGTAGTTAATAATAGTTAGATGTCTTTTGAAAAGGAATATATGACCTATTTCTCAGAAGACTATAAAATTTAAGTGGTTTAGTAGCAGGTGGAATGTAACAGTCCCATTCAGTTGATTAAAATAAGTTTTTCTTTACATTTCTCAATAAGGAATTGTCCATGAATCTTTAGCCCATTCCTTCACCCTGTGCTGAACTACTCCTTGCTGTATTTCCTAGAATTATTTTAAAATGAATACTTTTTAAAAATAGATTTGTCATGTTCTTAAAATGTAGATATGAATATTATAAAAATTGTAATAGAATTTTGCAAATTTTTGCCTAATATCCGCATACAAAAAATTAAAACTGATAATTATAAAAAATATATATATCTCCAATTTTGTTTTTGTTAATAGTATATTTCATATAATAACAATCTAGATCCCTTTCAAAACTTAATATTCTGTTCTTTATTATCTGTTAATATTTTATATCTTTGGTCTGTTTAAAACTATTTTTATTCTCTTCACTAGATATATATTTTTAAATTTTTGTCTATCATTAAAATTTATACTGACAAATCCAGTTTTTGCAAAATAAATGCTTATTTACTTATAATTAAGTTTCACTTAGAGTGACGTTTGTAAATTCTAGACAATTTCACTGACGTCATTCATTCCAACATCGTAGATAATAATTTAAAGTGAGAATTCTACTCTCACGCTTTACTCAACAGTACTTCAGAATTGCTTATATAAAAGAATTTGAGTCGTAGGAATAAGAGGATTCTTTTTATTCCTGCATAAATACTATATCTTGTATTGTAGAGTGAAGTATTCATTTATTATTTAACACTCGCAGAAAACGCATGCACAATTAGCTCGAAAGGCTGATCTTTGAATGTAAAATAAAACTTTGCAAAAGCAAAATTAATTAAAAACTATTTTCAACCCATAATGAGTCAGATGATTTATATTTTTATTGTATTAGAAAATTCTAAACATAGTACACTGTTATTTTAGAAAAAAACTTTTTTTTCTTACTGAGGACTGTATTGGAAAAAATTCCATCTTCTTAATCAATGAAACTTAATATTATTAACTAAAATCTCATATAATATGTATAATCAAGATATTTTGGGGTCTTTCTTTTGAACTTAATTATTGATCAAAATTAATACTACATCACCAATAAAAAATATATTTATTTCTGACAATCATAATGTAACACAGTATGTATTAAATAAAATAAATAAATACATGATTAGTTGTTAAGACAAGTAATTTTCAAGGGTTAAAGTGACAGATTGGACACAATATTTTCAGTTGACTATCATTAGCTTTTTTTTTCTCTCTGATTCAATTTCGAATCATTAGTTCTTGAGTCTGTTTCTCTTGCCAAATAATGCATATCATTTTATATGAAAAGACAAGGCATTATATACCAACTAATATTTTAATGATATATATTATATAATAAAACTTATGCTAGAAGAATTGTAAACCAATATATCAGTTACAGAACAATAAATTAATCTTTATTACTTGTGCCTACATTGACTTAAGGTAATTGAGAACTCTATTGATAAGTGGATTGATAATACATTTCAAATCACTATTAGCATACAAATATTTTATTAAGAAAATTTTATAGATATTTCTGCACTATCTCTAATGCCAATTGGGGTTTTAATTAACAAGATATACTACAAACTTGTATGTCATATAGCCAGATCATTTAAATATTTAAAATTTATTGCCATCCTTGAAAATTATAAAAGGTTGTTTTAAAATTTTTTGCTGCTAGTGAAACAGTGTAAGCTAATTTAAGATATTCCTATTATTTCCTGAATTATGAGATCTATAAACTACTGAAACTGAACCTCAAATTTATTTTATCTAAGAAGGACCAACAATGACGTCAGAAGTAGGACACCATCCAACAAATCACATACAATAACACTTTATTTTTGTTTTCTGAGTTCAGAAAATATATTTTTCTTTTAAGATATCAGAATACAGATAGATAGCATTGTTAATTGTAATTTATTTCATTCTCTTTAATAAAAAAATTTTTTTTTAACAATGGTTAATTTTGAACTTTTGACTGGAAATTTTTCATTTATTACTATTATTATATAATATTTAAATATGTACATTATCAATAGTGAACTTAAGGTAATTAGAAGGGATTTGAACTCAAACTTGCAAGCTCTCTACAGCTATCCACTCTATCTTATATTACCAATACATATGACCACATACATGTGAAAAAGATAAATGATCTTCAATATATGTATTTCATGCTGAACCAGTACTCATCAGTTGGTCCAGATCAACATCTTCCTTACATATATATATATAATCAGTGCTCAGTTTATATTAAGATAGCAAATCCTCAAACTTTAATGGATGGGCTTCAATCTCCTCCCTCCAACTCTTCAGCATCCATATCATTGAAAATCTGATGATGGAATGCTCAAAGCTTTTGTTAATGCCAATCTTATTATCGCACCTACATTGACTTTTAAGTCACTCTGTCTCCTCACATATAAGACCTTAATATGTCCATTTACATGCATAGAAGAGGGATGGCAGAATACAGGCTATGTAATATTTAAATATAGGTATATTGTCTATACTGAACATAAGGTAATTAGAAGGGATTTGAAATCAGACTTTCAACTTCTCTACAGCTATCCATTCCATCTTATACAACCAATACATATTACATATTCAGCCTGTATTCTGTCCATCCCTCTTCTGTATATTTAAATTGTCGTATTAAGATCCTATACTGAGGGAAGTCAACATCGATATGACAGTAAGATTGGCTTCAACAAGGGTTTTGAGTATTCCATCATCAGATTTTCAATGATATGGATGACTGAAGAGTTGGAAGCTGGAGAAGATTGAAGCCAGTCTATTAAAGGTTGAAGATTTGCTATCTTAATATAAACTGAGCACTGATTATATATATGTGAGGGAGATGATGAGCTGGACTGATGAGTGCTAGATCAGCATGAAATATGTAAAGCAAATATCATTTATCTTTTTCACATATATGTGTTCATGGGTATTGGTTGTATAAGATAGAATGGATAGTTGCAGAGAGCTTGAAAATCTGAATTCAAATCCCTTCTAATAATATTAAGTTCAGTATAGACAATATACTTGTATTTGAATATTACTTATTCAGCATGTATTCTGCCCATCCCTCTTCTGAATATTTAAATGGACTTATTTAAGATCCTATACTTGAGAGTCAGAGTGACTTAAAGTCAACATGGGTATGACATTGGTATCAACAAGGGCTTAATGATATGGTTGGTTGAAGAGTTGGAGGATGTAAAAAATTGAAGCCTGTCCATTAAAGTTTGAAGTTTTGCTATCTTAATATAAACTGAGTACTGATTATATATATATGAGGGAGATTAGCTGGACCAACTGATGAATGCTGGTTCAGCACGAAATGGGTATATTGGAAATCTTTTTTTTTTCTTCACTTGTATGTATAAGATGGAGTGGATAGCTGTAGAGAGCTTGCAGGGTCTGTGTTCAAATCCCTTCTAATTACTAAAATTCCCTGCCGATCATCTTTGTTAAATTTTATTATATTTTTATTCTCAAAATACAGTTGTATCATAATAATTATGTCATAGAGTTCTTTGCTAATAATCTCTAAATGATAGACAAATTTATTTATTTAATGATATAAAATAAACTGTATTATAAACTTTTGAAAAAGTATAGATAAAAGAATTAAAACTTCTTTTTTTTTTTTTTTTTTAAAAAAAAAAAATTTTTTATTATGTTTTTTTTTTTTTTAAAAAAAAATATTTTAATAAAAAATAATAAAAAAAATAATAAAAAAAAAAAAAAAAAAAAAAAATTTTAATAAAAAAAAATTTAAAAATTTTTTTTTTTTAAAAAAAAAAAAAAAAAAAAAAAAAAAAAAAAAAAAAAAAAATTGTTAGGGAGTTAAAAGAGACTATAACAGAAGCTTTACTTCCTAGAATTGAGCCCATGAATCCAATTCATAATTTAGATTCAGAGATTTTAGATTTAGAAAGTAATGTCAGAATTAGTGCATGGAGTTTAGAATCATTAGTAAATAAAAAGATGTGAAGCAGCATGAATTAGATAATAAACAAAGATAAAATGAGAATAGGAGCTTATGAATTAGAGGTTAATAAAAGAAATTAATATTTTATACATTTTTGTAGAAGAAATAGTATATCAATGATGAATATATGATTTAAAAGTCACAAGAGAAGAATATAGATATAGGAAGCATATAGTGATAGAAATAGATTTTTTTTATGGCTATACATTAATTTTGACTAAGTTTAGGAATAGTATTAAAAATGCATGTCCACATCCTAAATTGTCATAGATTCTGGGCCCAGTCTAGTAGTAACAAAAATGAAAGTAAATCAAGAAAGAAGTATGCCATTAATAAATTAATGGACGATGGAGATAGATTTTTCAGATTTGTTAAATAAGAAAATGTAAACAAAGTAAAATAAATACTATTGTAAATTTAAATGAAAATTGGAAAAATTTTAAGAAAAAGTTAAGGGAATCTGCATTATAATCAATAGATTATGAGAAAAAAAAAATTTTGGATTAACTCTGGGATGATAAAATGGTTGATGGAAAAATATATGTGAATATTGAAATAGGTAGAAATATATAAAGAAAAGTTAACAGTAAATTGAAACATGTAGCAGACAAAACTATAAAAGAGTTATATATAGAGCTTGCAAATATACTCTTAACAAGCTTTGCAGAATATCCCCTAATGCTTGAATATCCTAGCACTTCACTGAAGAAGCCAGTTGCAGAAACTGGTCTGAGTTTGGGGATATTCTGCAAAGCTTGTTAAGAGTTTATTTGTGAGCTCTATATACAACATTTGTAATATAAGCTTGTTAAATTAGGTCATGTGACATATGACTTGATTTCTTTGTAACTATAAAAGAGTGAATAGAAAAGAAATATGAGATAAAATCATTTAGAAAAGATAGGTGTGATTTAATACAAAAATGAAAAGCACAATTGCAGGAATGAAACAATCATTGAATCAAAGAATGTTATTATTTGAAAGAGTAGATGAATTAACAAGAAGGGAAGAGTATATAAATGATGTATGTAATAGAATTAATAAGCCCTCATCTGAAGTAAAGAAAAAACAAAATGATGTAATTGAAGATAAAGTAGATTATGCTGTAATGGAGAATACATTTTTGTAAAAGCTATAATTGATGTGAGTTCTGACAAAGCACAGAGATAAATGAAACTTTAAACTGAATTATTAAAGCTATGCGGTAGAGAATAAAGATATTGAGAGAATTAGTCATACTTGTAATTTAATTAATAAGACAAATGAATAACCAGTCTTTTTATGATTTCTTAAGTAAAATGCAATAATCTTAAAACAATAAGCTTACTCTAATATGCCAGCTATAATATTTTTGAAAATATTAACTGCATATATTATTACATGTTAGACATATTGTTGCTTTAAAAAACAATTTGGATTTTGAAAGATTAGAAACAGTAGAGATTTTTATTTTCTTGATCCTGAAAAGTAATTTGATAGATTAAGATATTTGATAAAAGTTTGTTGGCCATTGTAATTCTCAGTCTAATATGAATCTTTTTTCACCACTCACTAGATTAAACATGGGCAGCCTTTTTTTGAATAGTGGGTCTTGTAAGATACTACTCATCATAAATAAAACACATCATTATAAGAAAATTTTCACAAAGATATTTAATACAAAGTATATGAAAATAAATTTATTTTTAAAGAAAATTAATTTTATACAACTAGTTATTATGCTCATATAATCAAAGTCATAAAGGGCACTGTGTAACCATGGATGCAGGTTGCCCATGACTAAGCAAGATCTATTATCTTCTGAACAGTTATCAATCTTAATTTTCATCCATTGATTTGGACTTGACGTTTATTTATTTCAAACTAAATTTCATTATAAATTTCATTTATTTTACTGGATATTATTTTATCAGAGGTTTTGAAGAAAAAGTTATAGATTGGCTAGGAAGACAACTATTAAGACGATTTGATATTGAATTAAAATAGTCTTATATAATTAAAGTTTTTTCTTAATTCGTGTATCTATCTCTTGTTTAATATTAATTTAGGTATTGTTTTGATGAGGATGATTTACATTGATGGAAGGGTTATAAAAATTTATTTTTGCAGATACTAATAATGACCTTGATAAGTAGGGTTAATAGGATTTATAGTATGTAATGAAAATAAATATATATAAGCCTATAGCAATGAAAAGTAGGTAAGATTATAATAAAATGAAATGAGATAGTTTAATGTTAGGATTATAAAGTTTTCAATTAATATAGAGTAGATTAACAAAAAATAAAAAGATAAGTGCTAAGTATGTTGATTTTGTCAAGCATTGGTGGTCGAGAGGTCAGCGACAGCTGTTTTACAACCAGTTGTCCCGGGTTACCGGGTTCGCTTCCTGGCTGATGCTATGACACATGAGGAAAAAAATTCTAAGTGAACAGTCAAGCATTGGTGGTCGAGAGGTCAGCGACAGCTGTTTTACAACCAGTTGTCCCGGGTTAGCGGATTCGCTTCCCAGCTGATGCTATGACACATGAGAAAAAAAAGTATGTTGATTTTTTAGAGATTGTAAAAAATTTTCTATTATAGATCAGGGTTGGGCAAGTTCTTTGGTAATATGAATCACATATAATTCTTTTTATACTTTTTGACTGTTCAAGAATTGTAGAAAATATTATTTTAAAATTGTTATTATTAAGTATATGCAGTAGTTCTTTTAATCGCCAAAGAAGAATATATTTCATCTCTTCTCATTGATGGTTGTCACGTAAGATAGAGCCCTTTTGCTGGATCATTTTAAACAAGAGTTTTATAACTTTCATTAAAATCAATCTTAACTAGTTATTAATCATAAAAGTAATTATCTACATAGATATGTTACTCTACTTTAACAATATGCACATAAGTTGTATATACTGTACGAAGAATGATGATGCAGAGTCCAGACATGAATAATGCATTGATCATAGTACTCATTTTTTGGAAATACATTTGACAGGAGAGACACATTTTTGGCCAACCATATACACTAATAAAATCCATTATCTTCTGATATCATTCATTCATTTAAAATTGAAAGTTTCAAAAAATCAGATTTTTATTTACTTTTAAAGTATTTATGAAATAAAATATTCTAATATTAGTAGACTATAGATGATTAATATAAAAATTTTGCAATGTAAACCAATATTGTCTTGGGACTAGTTTGATCACCTTTGCTATAAATATTTATCAGTATTATGTAAGGCAGGGATGCCCAACTCGTAGCTCGCGAGTCACATGTAGCTCGTGCAATGGTTTAATGTGGCTCGCATTGCACTCTTCAAGAAAAATTGATAAAATATTTTATGTTCCTTGACGCCACATGCACACACTAAAAAATAAACATTTTTACAATACAAATGATAACGATATGCAGTGTCAGGTTTCACATTAAATAAAATAATTAAAATATACTTTTCCTGTAATTGTAATTTATATGTATGTTACCAAATTTTTAATAAATGAATATAAATAAAATGTATTTACATTTTTTTTCTTTTTAACATATTACACCATTTTTTTTTTTAGTTTGTGAATTATGTTTATAAATGTAATATGAAAAATGCAATATATAATTGTGGCTCCCCAAATTTTTTTAAATTCTCAACTGACTCACGTCAAGTTAAAGGTTGGGCATCCCTGATGTAAGGTATCATTCTCTTCTGTTGTACTTAAGTAAACATTGAATAGACTTTCTTGGTTTAATCTGAATATCTTCATTTAACTCCAGATAATTCTAGTATTATAAGTGGTTATATCACTGGTATAGATAAATTTTATCTTAAAATATTTTTTTTCTATTTCTCCTACAAGAATCAGTCTATTGAGCAATTATGCAATTTTCTTTTCTTTCTTCCAATAAATGATTATTAGTCAAATAATCTAAAACTTTTTTAGGATTTTCAATTTAATTTATATAATATTAAATCAGTGATTGAATCTTTCAAAATGCTTGGACCATTTCATCTTCAGAGATAGAATTAAAAGAAAAATTGATGATAATAAAAGAAAATTAATATATGCTTAATTTTTTTTTTTTTGTAAGTTTTGAAAATTATTGTGTTTTTTTTTTTTAAATTAAAAACATTCTTAAATATTTTTGAAAATGAAGTTAAAAGGTGAATTTTGAAGAAATTAAAATACCTGATAAGTTTTGAGATTATAACGGAATGAAAAAAAATGAGTAATTAGTATTTGAATTATCATGGTTGAGCAAAGAGTAAGTAAAATGCAAAAAAGATATGGTTTTTAAAAGTAGAGAAATTTTGAAGTAAGTTTCTATTTAACTTATATAGAAGAAAAATATTAAAGTTGGATAGAAATGAGAAAGAAGTTTAAGGGAGACATTTTTATTTTTAAGAAGAGCAGTGAATAAAGATAGGAGATTTGAAAAAGTGATGTGGCATGATGGGAAGGTTCTGCATATTATAATATTTCTGTTTTTATAAATTGTTTAAATTCTTTATATGCAGATATTGTTTATTTAATTTTTATTGACTAGTCCAATGTTGTAACATATTTTGATTACTAAGTTAATTTTGAAAGTGAAATTGTCTGTGAATCCACATCTACGAATGGTGAATTCTGGAGGTGGAGGGATATATTTTCTTTGTAATTTTTTCTTAGTATTAAATTATTTTCCAAGATGAGTTCATTATTATAATATTTTTGTTATTTTAATTATTTGATTTCTGAGGCTATGACATAATCTTTTTTTTTTTTTTAAAAAAAAAAAGATTATTAATTATGCTGCTTATAAAATTAACTGCATGAGGATTCTAAGCAAATTTTGTTTTATTTGAAGAAGTTTTTTTTTTTTTTCAAAGAAATTCATTAATAAAAGATATCAAATGTTTGGAGTTTAAAATGAAGGTTCTCATTTTTTTTTTTAGAAAATGAAAACATGGTAAATATGAATGTGAAATCTAGATAAATATTTAATTTTGTCAATTCTAAAATTGGTAAAATTTATGTATTCGTAAATTATTGAAAATATTTTAAAATTCTTAAAAAGCTTGTGTGATGTTTGCAAAATATTGAAAATTCTTTATTAAAAAATTTGTCACTATGAATACATCATAAAGATGAAATGAATTCTCTGTAAAGTTATCTATGTATTTCTAAATATTGAAAGGTTAGAATAAATTGTGTTGACAGTATGATAACTATCACTAGTAATGTTCAAGTGTTATCATTTAAGCATAATTCTTTGTTGCTTAAATATCTCAATCTGAACGTTGGACAGATAACATATATATATGCTTTTTTAAGTTATATCATCTTTTATATATGTACAATTAGATTTTCATTCAACATATATTTATTTAAAATTATGATTATTTGAATCATTGTTTACAGCTTAACAATTTTTCCTCCAGTTTATATTAACAAAAAGCTTGTTAAAAGAAAAATAGGATATTTACATATTCTCTGCTCATTGAAATATGATTTGAATTTATTTTTTAATTATTAAGTTTTTATTTATTTTTAATATATATATTTTACTTTCTGTTATTATTGAAAAAATCAGCATCTGTTTGGTTTTTTTTTTATATTGATTTAATTCAAAATTTAAATTTTATGTTTAATTGATGTTTATTTTTCCTCCTTACCATATTACAGAATAAATTGAACACATGATGTATAGCTTATTGCAAATTCATATTTTGTAATTTTTTTTTTTTTTTAAAAAGCAAACATTAATTTTTTTTTAATATTAAAGTTATTGAACATTCATATCATACAAAATTAAAGCAAAAGAAATTAAAATTTAGGATATAACAAATATTTCTTCCAAAACTAATTGCTTGGTAGTAAAAAAATGTATTTTTATATTTTTTTCAATTCATTACTTCTCATTTCAAATATTTATGAATTAGATTATTATAGTAAAATGTTTTATCCCTTGTATATGTATTAAATGGATTATATCCTGTACATGAGGGGTCAGATTGACCTTAGGTCAACATGGGTGTGACAATAATCTCAGCCTCAGGGTGGCCTTTGAGTATTCCATCATCAGATTTTTAATTGGATGGATGGTTGAAGAGTTGAAGTGTGGAGTAGATTGAAGCCTGTCCATTAAAGTATGAAGATTGGCTATCTTAATATATATCTGAGCACTTATAGCACATATGTGTAGAGATGGTAATCTGGACCAACTGATGGTTGCTGGTTTAGCATGAAATATGGATATTGGTGATTATTTATCTTTTCGACATATATGGGTTTTAGTGTATCACGGTTATGAGATAGAGCGGAGAGTGATGGGTTGTGAAAGTCTGTGCGCATATACCTTATATATTAAAATATTTTAAGTATTTTTATGATTTATTATATATACAATATTTTTTTAATTGAAAGAAATTACTGTAAATCATAGAATGCATAAAATATAAATTTTCAGACTACTATTAAATGTGTATTACTAAATCTAATATCTCTTCTACAGTATTCATGTTCATTGATCTCAAATGTATCAAGATGGAGGAAGTGCTCAATTTAATAAATAAGCTTCTTATTTAATATTTCATATTTTTGATGGCAAGTTGTCCACTCAATCATGATTGCATTACATTGTATTAAATACTTTTTTGTTAAAATGCCATGCAGCCTGTAAATATTGATAATATTTCTATTTCTGTTTAAAAGAGCAACTGCAATTTAAAATCTTTATCAAACTTTTAAATATATATACACAATATAGCCCAATGAAAAGTAGCTGATGATTGGATTTGTCTCCAAACTACCTGCAGCATTATTTCTTAATTAACACTACTTAGCAATATAGTTTAGCTATTCACCACAAAGATTTTAAAGTGTTAGGTGTCTGGATCATGAATTATTATATAAAATGTAATATAGGGTATATGAACACACACACATATATATAGCCACAGGTATATAACAAGCCTGTGTTTCAGTTATATAAAATGTAATAGTGCATTATCTCAATCACAATGGAACAATTCTCTAATATTAAATTTTGTTTTAAATTGGGCAAAAGTATCACTGAAGTATTTGAAAAGATTCAAACTGCATATGTTAATAAAGCCATATTTTGCAAGAATGTTTTCAAGTTGTTTGCAATATTTCATGATGGTTGGGGGAGTATTGAAAATGGTCCATAAAGATATAAAATACATTGTCATATTTCATATTATAACTCAGATACAGACATGCTTGCATTTTAAAAATTCTGTGGTAAATAACTAAATTATGTCATTAAATAATATGAGTTGATTCAGAGATGACATTGTAGGTATCTTGGAGTGAATATCATAGTCACCTTTTAACTTGAACATCAGCATATATATATAATTATTTTTTGCAAAATCATATGACATATAAAAGCAACAAACTATACACAATATTTCAACTTTTTTCAATCTAAGAATAAAATTTACAATCTTTTAGCTCTTCGGTCTTTTATTCTTACTAATAGGCTAAAATGATGAAATCAAATACTTATAAAAGAAAATTATGGAAAACAGCATATAAGAAGGAGAAAAAAAACATTCTAATAGTTGTTTAACCTTTCTTTATATTGCTTGATTTTTGTAAAGAATTAATATGGATAATTATACGGGAGGTAATTAGCAAAAGCTGCCATTGTTTCAACTATCATTTTACATACTTAAGACATAATAACAGTTTCATTATAAAAAATTTAGATATGTAAATATAAATTTTGTTTTTTAAAAAAAGATTAATTGTTTTTATTTATTATATCATGTTCTTAGAAACACAAATTTAAAATAGTCAAGATGAAAAATAAAATTTAGGAAATTCACAGTGATTTAAGAAACTTAGGTCTTTTAATAAATGTCATATTATATTCTTATAATTTATATCACTAACAAAATATTTCTTAATCTTTGTTTAATAAATCTATTTCTCCAGTCCAGTTTTAGCATTTGTTGATTGTTAAAGCTTACACAAAGTAGCAAAATTGGAATAAGAGAAATAGATTTGCTGCTTAATTCTTAAAATTTACTAAGAACATCCACAAATTAGAATCTAAAAGAATATCCTCAATTTTCCATATGAAGATATTCTTCTAGGATTGAAGATACAATGCTGATGAATTTTAGCACAAGTTTAGATTAATGCTTAAAAAGTTATGATGGAATTATTAAAGTCCATTTGTCTTTATTTCTTAAATTGTAAAATCATTAATTTGCACCACATGTAGCAAGGTAGAAACAAGAGAGAAAAAGCCATTATATATTGTGGTGACTGGGAATTCAGAATAATATCTTCCTATTATAAATATGAAAGAAATATCAAAGAAGAAAATATTGTAATTAAAAGGGATGAGTAATGAAGTATGTTGATTAATACTTCATCATGTTAGTGATTTTGAGGGTATTCAATCTTCATAATACATGAGTTTCTAGTTGCTAATTTATAGCCTCCATATTACTATTGTAATGCTGAAAGGATTATCTCAGATTTAAATAAAACTTTCAAATTGTTGGTTTTGTATTATTAAATAAATATTAACATTAAAACATTAACTAAATTGATGTAATAAAAATAATATTGTTAAATTTCTGTAAATATATAGTAGCTTTAGAAAGGAGTTTACCATTAACTGAAAGGAGATCCTTTGATTTCTTTTTGAAATATTAAAGAAATTGAGTATGACAAATTTCTAATGTCCATTCTACACATTCTTATCACTGCAATTGTTATTACTTTGTGATTATTCATATGATAAATAAACATGGAAGGATTGCTCATCAACATGCATTAGCTAGTGTGGTGAGTTAATTGGCTTTTTTAAGACTTTGAAACATCTTGGTTTTTTTTTGTCAGTTGCCTGATAGTTCTTATTTGAAACATCAGTTGAATTTTTTTGAAGGCGGAATGTATTTGTGAATGATTTTTTTAAAATTAGGTATTTATAATTACAACATTCAAAACTGAACTATGGTCCTTATTTCCAAGAGGTTGTAAAATCATCAGCTAAGGCATGAAAACAGAAGATGCTAAGAATTCCTTGATTGCAGACCTAGGCTGTTGTTCAATGATGACCTTTTATTTTATTACTTACAACTAAGGTCTATTTTAAATGAAGGAATTATTACATGAATTGGAAGAACTATCTACTATGAAATGGCATATTGGAATTTTGTGAAATTGGAAGCAATAGGGAAGAGATAATTGATTTGAAAAGTGGACATATTGATTACTATAAAAGCATAAATATTGGAAGCATAAATGAAGTGGGTTAATTAGAAATAAAAAGTGGAATAATATTGTTGGAGAATTGATGATATATCAGGCAGAATGGCAGAATTAAGTTACAAATTAAAGGGAGATACCAAATGCATATAATTCAGGTTTATATCCTAACAAATTTTCATAATGAAAAAGTAGAGGATTTTTATATGGATTTACAAAATATATTTTAAAATTGTCATGGAAGGCTGTAATGCTAAAATTAGAAAATAATTGAAAGCTGAAAGTACAGTGGTAAATTTGGTTATGGTGATAGAAATGAGGGAGGATGCAGAGTTATGGAATTTACAGAAAAATTGTATATTGTGAATTCTTTCTTTGAGCAAAATGCTAAATGGAAATGGTCATAGAAATGTCCAAATGAAGGTACATTAGAATTGGATTACATTTTGACTAACAGAAAATCTGTATTTCAGGATTATAATGTTCTTAATAGATGCATATATGTGATCGTCAATTAGTGAGATATATGATATATGTTAAAGCAAAACAAGAGACATGCAAATTATTAAAAAAAACAATATTGACACTTAATATTCATAATCTTTAGAGCACTTCATTGAATTTTAATTATAATTTGCTAATTGTTTTAAAGTAGGATTTGGAAGATAATTCAAATTTGACTGGATCAGTATGAAGATAACCAATACGCTACTTAGAACTGCAATAAAGATAGCTGATACAAAAAAGAAGCAATTCATCAGTAAATTTTCAATTGAGATAAGAGAATTTATGAAGAAAAGAAGAAATATGAAAATATTTTAAAATAATTCATTACAAAGTTCTGTAAATTAATATAAAAAAGAGTTAATAATGATATAAGAAAATATAAAAGTGAATTAGCAAGGAAAGTTATAGAAAATAATAAATTTCAAAAATCAAAAAAAACTTCTTACTATTGAAAGGAAAGTTGTTTTAGCAATAAGAAGAAAAAATGGAACTGCTATTGAGAAGATGGATGACATCCTAAAATGTGTAGGAGTTTAATAAAGAATTATATAATAAGAACCAAATAATCACTACAATTATTACATTTTTTTGAACTATGAAACATTTTAAATGAAGAGATAAGACTGGCTATTAAATCTATGAAGAAGGGAAAAATTCCAGGAAATGGTGAAATTATTCTTGAAAATGAAACAAAGTAAATAAAGAAATAGAAAAATTGTTAGGAAAATTATATATGTATAAAAGGTCTAAATGATGAAAATGTAGTAAATGTTTGGAAGAATGCAATAATAATACTGTACTGATACTTAAGAAAGGTGATAAAGAAAATCTTAAAAATTAACAGATCTATCAGCTTTCTGACATTATCATACAAAATCTTTACCATGATAATTACAACTTGTTTATAGTAAACTTTGGATTAAACAGAGCAAAACTCTCCATACAGTAGTGCCACCCTGTGCTAAACAGAGTAATCAATGGATGCCAGAAGGCATCCATTGATTACTCTGTTTAGCACAGGGTGGCACTACTGTATGGAGAGTTTTGCTCTGTTTATCAACAATTAATGTGCTAGTATAGGAAATGTGATCATGTGATGCTTAATGGTTTAACACCAATCCTGCCTAATTAAACTTTGGATTCAAACCAACCAAAAGATTGTAGAATCACATATGAATATTGAGAAAAGTTATAGAATGTTCTAGTGAATATGAGTCGCCATTATGTTTTGGATTTATAGTTTATGAAAAAGCTTTTGATTTTATAAGGATTTTTAGAGTAATTAAAAATTTGGATCAAAAAAATATACATTGAGAATATTGTCATATTCTGAAGGGTTTTTATCAAAATTCTATAGCAGCGATTGGATTTCATGGCAACATTAAGAAGTTTAACATTGATTAGAGTATACAACAAGGTGATTCCTTATCTCTAAAACTTTTATGGTGGTTTTACTATAAGTATTTTGTGCATTAAGAAAATAAAAGTAAATGGAGATTATTTAAAACATTTAGATTTTTCAGATGATGTCGTTGTTTTTGCAATTAACGCTTCAGTGTTTTGGAAAATATTACAATAGTTATCAGACAAATACAGGACTAAATACAAATATTAATAAGATTAAAATAGTATTCAGTGGATTTTCTCAAAAGAAGATAATAAAAATTGATAACCATAAATTCAAAGAAATTAACAACCATAAATACATTAGTCACATTATTAATAGAAATGGAAACATAATGGATTAATTAATCATAGAATTAAATTTGGATATAGTGCTTTTGGTGGGATTAAAGGGAAATATGCATGAATGTTTGAAAAGGATTTTTAATATCAACTCTTACTTATGGATCTGATACCTGGACACTAAAAAAAAGCATTTCAATCTTCAAATCACTCACTAAAATATGGAGAAATATATATTCTGAGTAACAAAAAGGAATTGAAAATGAAATACATGGTGAGAGAATAAACAAATATTACTGATACTATTGAAAGAATTAAGAGACTAAAATGGGACTGGGTTGGAATATATTTCTAGAAGCAATAGTCATAGATAGTCAGTTGAAGCCAAACTGAATCCCAAGAGATTGTAAAAACACCTATAAAAAGTTGCATGTGAATGAAATAAAGAAAGTCTGTTGAAGTGGTGTGGAGAAGAGAAGCTAGAGATTGATAAATGAAATAAAAAGTATGTAGTTTATTGTATTTGAAGTTGATTTTTATTTTTTACATCTTCACAAGATTTTTGATGAGTTGGAGAAATTATCATTAATCTCTTTTATATGTAACATGTTTAGCATGTTTGAATGTATTATGTATCTCATTTATAAATGAGAATATGTGCATATATACTGATATAAGAAGAAAGGCAATTAAAACAGGCAAAACTCACTATACGTATTGCCACACACAGCAGACTAGAGTAATCAATGGATACCAGAAGGCTTGTGCATAAAATCCCCATCTAGTGCCTACTCATCCAATATCCCCAGACTAGTTTCTGGCTTGTGGCCTTCGTCAGTGAGGAGCCTTGGATCTGAGAGCACTGCACATAGATCTTAGGATCTCTAAAATACAACCCTCCAACAAACACCTTTTATCTCCATTTAACTACAAAACTATGAGTCTTAAACTGAAAACACCTTAATGTTTTCAATCCAAGCCCATTAGCTTATATAGTCATAAGAGTCTGAACCCAGTTCAGTACCCATACATTTTGGTGTCTTTGGTTCTTTAATAACCATAGCCACCACTAAATGGAGATAAAAGGTGATTGCTGGAGAGTTGTATTAGATGCTAAGATCTAGATGCAGTGCTCTCAGATCCAAGGTTCCTCACTGACAAAGGCCACAATCCAGAAACTAGTCTGGGGATATTGGATGAGTAGGCACAAGATGGGGATTTTATGCATAAGCCTTCTGGTATCCATTGATTACTCTAACTTGCTATGTGTGGCAATACGTATAGTGAGTTTTGCCTGTTTTAATAACAGTTATACACAAGCATAAGAGGTGGTGTTCATGTGATGTTTATTAAGAAAGGTAATTAAGTATTCAAGTTAGTGAAATAATTTGAGACATTTAGTAATAAGATATAGAAAGATTGATATGAGTGATTTATTTATGTATAAAAATTGATACAGAAATGAACATTAATAATTATCTTTATTGATAAAAAAAACTGCTTTTTTATATTTTGTAGATGTGAGTTATATGGTCTACAAAGAAATGATTGCCATTCATCAAAACATTATTAAAACATATAGAGAAACAATGGCTGGCTTTACTGTTATCTGAAAGAATGGATATAGCTACTTTTTTTTATTAAAGATTTCATATTAGTTCATAAAATTAAAAGAATAGTTTTTACAAAAAGTATTTTATAGTTTTTATTATATTCTGGTTTCAACTGGGTATATTTATCATTGTATGCTTTTTGTAAGTAGTTTATTTGAAAGTATATTAATAATTATTATTAGTTATTCATTAGACGAGCAGTGGTTCTGAACCTTTTCAGAATCATGGAATGCTTACAATTTTACAAGATTTTTGGGGATCACAGTTGGAAAATAAAATAGTATATATATATATTTTATATTGCATAATATATTAAAAATTATATCATCATCATCAACCATTATCAATCCACTGCAGGATGAAGGTCTCTCCAAGTTTAATCCATCTTCTCCGATCTTTAGCTTCTCTTCTCCACAACACCCCTGCACATTTTCTTATTTCATCCATCCATCTCACATGTGGTCTCTTTTTGGGTCATTTACAATCTCTTGGAATCCAGTTTAAAATTTCAATTGTCCATCTATTATCATCTCTTCTAGCAATATGTCCAGCCCAACTCCATTTCAATCTTTTAATTTTTTCAATAAGGTCAGTAACACCTGTTTGTTGTCTTACCCATACATTGTGTTTTCGATCTCTTCTTGTTACTCCCAACATGCATCTCTCCATACTTCTTTGAGTGGTCTGAAGTCTCTGTATTGCTCTTCTATTAAGTGTCCAAGTCTCAGATCCATAAGTAAGAACTGGTAAAACACATTTGTTAAAAACCTTCCTTTTCAAATACATAGGCATATTTCATTTTAGTATCAAATTATTTCTCCCAAAAGCACTCCAACCAAGTTTAATTCTATGATTAATTTCCTCCATTATGTTTCCATCTGTATTAATAATCTGACCAAGGTATTTGTAACTGTTAACTTCTTCTAATTCTTCATAATCAATCTTTTTCATATTTTGAGCAAATCGATTAAACATTACTTTAGTCTTTTTAACATTTATCTTTAGTCCTACTTTTCTACTTTCATCTGATAACTCCTGCAACATTTGCTGCAGCTCTGAAGCATTATTTGCAAAAACAACTACATCATCTGCGAAATCTAAATGACTTAAATACTCTCCATTTACTTTCACTCCTTTAGTTTCCCATTTTAATCCACAAAATACTTCTTGCAGCACTGCTGTAAAGAGTTTTGGAGATATGGAGTCACCTTGTCTTACACCTTTCTCAATGTTGATTTTTCCAGTATCATTATGTAATCTGAAAAATTATATACATAACAGTTTATATATCAGTCAATAGCAAATAACAATCAGTAAATGAAATTAAAGAAAAAAAAAGAAAATTGTCATAATTTTTTTAATGGGATATTTGGGACTGATATCTTTTACAAATGTTTTAAATACCTGGTCTATGTGTGAAATAGCTATTTTCATTTCCTCTTCTATATTTGTCAGCCTTTCATGTTTCTTTATCTTAATATTCGTTAATGTTGAAAAACCAAGCTCGCACATACGTTGAAAATTGTAATAAAATTTTAATCACTTTTTCAGAAATAATTTTAAACTTGGTTTGAACAGAAATCCAAAATTCTTTTAACTTTTATTTCAGAAAATTTCATTTTGATACTACAATTCGTTGACAATGTAATGAATTCTTTCTCTTCCTGTAACGAAACTATAACTTTATGTGTTAAATGCAGAAAGTGGATTTTGTATCCGATCATAATTTTCGATATTCCATGTGGGAAAGTATTTTGAACTTTTTTTTTTTAATAATGCTAAATATTGTGTTATAATATGAATTATTTCATTGATATTGTTATTTTGGATTGAAGGAAACATGTTACTGCACTTTTTTGAATTATGCGTGTTCTCCAAAGTGATATTTTTTTTTTAATGCTGATAGTTTGTCAGTGGATGGTAGAATATTTTAATTTTTCCCTTGCATACCAGTATTCACATTATTTAATTAGGATATCAGCTAAATATGCCATTTTAATACACCAAATATTGTTTGTAAGAAAAGTTTTAAAAATATCGTTCCTTAGTTTTGAAAAAATGTTGACAATTCTTCCTTAAGTTCCAAAATTTGGTTCAGCACTGTATCACATGATAACTACCGTACTTCAGTATGTAAAAGTAAAGATTCTTGCTGAGTTTCCATAGATGGTCAAAGTTTTTTAAATAGGCATGTTTGTAAGTGTCGCAATTTGATGCAGTTTACCATATTTACGATTTGGTCTAATATGGATTTTAAGGTCATAGGTAATGTTTTTGAGACAAGTGATTCTCAGTGTAAAAAACCATGTGTAGATATGATATTAGGAGTTTTCTTCTTAGCAAAAGTAATAAATCCTTTAATAGGTCCAGCCATTGAAGAAGTATCATCGGTACAGATTCCTACACATTGGTCCCATGTTATGTTAAATTTATCTAAATATGATAAAATGGAGTCAAAAATATTCTGTCCTGTTCTGTGTTTGGTAAGTTGTTTGCTGCATAAAAATTGATTCACTATTTTGTTTTCATCAATGAAATGAACAAATCCTAGTACATGAGCTAGATCCCTGATATCAGTGGACTTGTCAATTTGTAAGGCAAAATATTATTCTGAAAGCTTATTAGTAAGTGTTTTCTCAATTTCATCTGACATATGTATAATTCTGTTTTTTATTGTGTCGCCCGAATGAGGAATTTTTCTATTTTTTTTTGCATCATCACTTAAATGTAATTTGAAACTATTTCAGTACATGCTTTATTAGATATTATTACTATTTCTTTAAATTTTTTGCTTTGATTAATTTGATTATTCAACAATCTTTGAAAATAATTCTTGTCTTTGGACTGGAGATTGGCATGTTTAGATGTGAAACACCATTTTAATTTTGCTGGTACCATTGCACTATTACTAAGCTTTTCCTCACAAACCATGCAAAAGAGAATTTGACATTCATTTTCATCAATATAAGTGAACCCAAAATCTAAATAATCATTGGAATATTGTCTACTGACCTTTTTTATTTTGTTCTCCCAATTGTGAATATCATTATTGATATTGCTTGTAACTTGCGCTAGTACTATCAGCACCAGAATCATATTTTTGTTTTAGAAATTTGTCCATTTTTCATTTCAAGTAATTATTTTTAATTCTTTAGAGAGTAATTAGAGCTATTTTAATTTCTAAAAGACCATTTTGTCGCAAATGAACTTCTACTTACAATTACAAAACAATACATTTTATGATACTGACAATCTGTCTAAAAAGTTGGACTTACTTGAAGAAAAACATAAATAACTGTAACCTTTTTAACCAGAAACACTTCCTTATACTTTGGTTGTTGTCATTTAACTATTTGGACACATGCTTCACCCATATGCAAAAGTGAAACAATGACTTCTGCTTTTTTGTTTTTTTATTTTAATAACTGTTTTAATTTTTCATTGATTTTCAAATTTTGGCAGAACACTTTCTTTAAGTTCATGGAGCACCAGTCTTCCCAGAACACTGGTTAAGAACATCTGGATTAGAAATTATCCAATAATGAATAATATTTATGTAGTGTAATTTTCACTACACTATTTTCATGCAAGGTAGAGACTGTTTTTCCCCATGGAGGGATGTAATCAAAAACATATGACCAAAGACATCTGAAAAAGATCTTTGATCCCCAAGATGTGCATTTCATGCTGAACCACTACTCATCAGTTGGCCCAAATCATAAACTCTTACACATATCTTTATCATTAGAGATGTATAAGAGATTGTGGTCTGGGCCAACTGATGAGTGCTGATTCAGCATGAAATGGGAATTTTGGGGATCATAGATCTTTGGTCATTTATTTATGATTACATCTCCCCACAAGGTATTAAAAGTGGCTAGAAACTGGTCCCTATCTTGTGTGAGCATGGGGTAGTGAAAATTACACTATAGAAATGTTAGTTTATTTGAATTTTCACAAAACTAGGTACTGCATGTAGCATGTCATAAAAAAGAAGAAAATGTAGTTAAATGCTTCTGCAGAAATTTTAATATGTGGTATTCTTTTTTTTTTGTTGATATAGATTTAATAACAGTCTTTGCCAGAAAAGCAAAATTGTATATCTTAAGGAAAAATATTTATTTAGGTTTTTTTGTTGTTGTTGTTTGTTTGCTTGTTTGTTTGTTTATTCATTAACATAGTCAAGAATTTTACTAAAATTAAATTTAACTTTGATTTGGTTTAATAGCAAAATAAATATAAATTTGCTAAAAGTCATTTTGAAATGAAAAGAGATTGCTAATTTTTAAATATATAGAAGATTCTAAAAAATATTCAGCTAAAAATTAAACTAATTTTAATTAATTTCCATCATTCTTTATAAAATTTTAAATGTTAATGATGGTAGTTTGATTGGAATTTACTATAGATAAATACTCTTCATATAATAGAGATATTTATGGGAGATAATTACCTGGGCCAACTGATGATTGCTGTTTCAGCATGAAATGCAGGGGGGGGGGTATTTGTCTTATTGTATCTTTAGTTATATGAATTTAAAAAGAATGAGGAAATATGGAGGTTGTTTTATATATCTATAAAGATTTTACACATGGGAAAGAGAAAGGTGAATAACTCCATGTGGTGTATGTTTAAAAATTAAAAAATCAGATACATTAATCTTTAAATGCGGTTTAAAGTTTATATCTGCTAGAGATAATCTCTAGTTTAGAAAATGATTAGTAATAATCATTATTACATTTATCTGAGATGGATGGTGTCAAAGTTGTGAGTGGAGTGAGTTTGACAATGGTAAATGAAAATGTAACAAGTTTTTTTTTCATTTAGAACAATTTTTGTTGTGTGTATCTTATTACATATCTATATAGTTTAATTTTATTTAGAAATCTTTATTAATATTCTATATAAAACTTAAACTTCTATCTAAAACTTCAAGATATTATGAAAGTGTAAATATTGATGAGCAAAAGAATAAATTTAATTGTTACATTTTGATTTACAAGTATCAAATTTACTCCACCCACAACTTTGATAGGATCCATTCTAGATAAATACATTAATGATTATCACTAATCATATATGAAACTAAAAGTTATCTCTATGACAGATATAAAATTTGTTCCTCAGTTAAAGATTGATGTATCTGTTTTTTTCATTAAATACAAATACATGGAGAATTAATATCTAACAAAATAGATATTGATAAATTGAAGTCATAATATATATATATTAAATAAAAATATTATAATAGTAAATGAAGTAAATAAGGAGTATTCAATTAATAATCATTATAATAATTAATTATTGCAAAGAAAGGCGTCTGTTACTAAGGAGTCTTCATTGTAAAGAAAAGGAGTGACTTATAAAATATTTAAAATTACTATCAAACATGTTCTTAAAAAATATACTTTTTTTAACATCAAAAGAAGATACTGTAATCATAATTATGTTTTATTATTTTAAATAATTATTTTCGGTTGATAATGTCAACAAAAGAAAATTATTTAATTTATACAATAATTTATAAATTCTGAAGTTTTTTTGGTAAATATATGTATCCCAGTAAAAAGATAACTAGTTTCTCATTCCAAGCTTCCTTTAATGGCATCTCTGAATCAATGCTTGTGATTCTTAGCTTCAAACTATTCTCCACAAAAATTTTAAGATGCTAGCGTGTCTGCATCACAAGTTGTAACATGAAATGTGACAATGTTTTGTATCTTCTGTGCTCTCCTTGTCATGATGAAATCTTGAAAACCACTTGAAACTTTCTTGTAATTTATACGTACAGAATTAGAAACATTTCAGTAGCATTTTTGCCCAATTTGAAACAAAATTTAATGTTAGCCCATTGTTTCATCATGGGTTAATGTACAAAACACATTAGTACATTTAATTTCGTAACTTACGATCCAGACATGCAAGCCTTTAAAAATTTTGTGATAAATAGTTAAATTATGTTACTATATAACACTTGTTGATTCAGCAATGACATTACAGACAGTATAGAGTGAAAACCAATCATCTTTTTATGGAAATACACTATCTGGTTGTTTAATTACACTAAAATGCCCAGTCTTCTTTCTAATAATATTTTAATAACAAAAGAAACTCATTTTAAAATAAAATTCATGTTTCTAAATGCAAATACATTTTGATTAAAAAAATAGAAGCTCTGCATAGTAATTCTTCTATAAATTGATGCACAACTTTAATTGAAAACTCTAGAATTAAGATTATAAGTTGCCTTTGTTTATTATAGCTTACCTTCTTGAGAGGCCAAATGATCTTAATTTAAATGATATGTAGAATCTATCATCATTTACAGTCACTCACAGACAAAAAGAAGTTAAAAAATAAAAAATTAGAAAATGAAAGATTGGATTCAGAATTGCATGTCATTGAAGCTTGAAAATGTTGATATTCAATCATATTGTCATACTTTTATGCAGAGTGATGACTTATGGTAAAAGAGATCCACATCAACTAGACTGTACTAGTCTAAATGACGTAAGACAATAAGGCAGAAGAAAGAAAATCATATTTTTCAAATATTATCAATGCACTACAGTATGAAAATTCCAGTTTATTCCAGTTTTTCTTTTGCCCATATTTCCAGAAAACATCTTTATCCATACTTGCCACAAATGGCCTGTTTCTAGATATTTTATAATTCTTTTGGGATCCAATTTAAGACTTCAATTATCTAGCTATTGGAATATTTGTACCAATACATGCAGACCTGCTTTATTTTAATCTCTTAATTGTGATGTAACACCTGTTTGTTTTCTCATCTATGTATTTTGCTTTCAATTCTTCCTTGTTACTTTTAACATATACCTCTATGTTTCATTACATTATTTAAGTCTCTATTGTTTTTCTAAGTATCCAAATAATAAATCTAAGAACTAGTAAAAACATGTTTATTAAAAATCTCTCTTTTGAAACATATAATTTTTTTTTTTGATATTAAATTATTCTTACCAAAGTCACTTTATACAAATTTAATTCTGTGATTAATTTCATCCAATATATTTTTTTCTGTATTTGATAAAGATATTAGTCTTTTTAAAATTTATTTTTAATCCTATTTTCTTGCTTTGATTTGATAACCCTTGCCCTTATTCTCTAAAACATTATTTGCAAAAACAACACAAAATCTAGAAGACTTAAATTATCTTGCATTGTTTATTCCCTAAGATTCTCATTTTAATTCACAAAATATTTTTTTATAAAACTGCTGTAGAAAGTTTTGGATATATGGAATCATTCTGCTGTACAATTTAGCATTGCCAATTTTTTTAGTGTTACCATAAAATCTAATCATCATAGTTGAATTTGATCAATATTCTTCAGATTGTGATGGTATCTTGGGTCTATATCTTTATGTCCCAATGCTTTAATCATCTCTACATCCCAATGCATTAATCATCTCACAAATAATTATAAAATTAAAAAATGCCTTTCATAATTGTCAAATCCTAAGCATAATCACAACTCAAGTCTCATTTATCTTTTCTATAATTTTTTTTTAATACTTAGGTATGATTTAGTATACTAAGATTACTTTTAAATTCTGTTTGTTTTTGTTTTTTTTTTTTTGTGTTGATTTGAATCCAAAGTTAGTTGAAGATGAAATGTGGTAAATATCTTATATAGAATTGAAAGATTGATAGATAGATCTATTATCTAATATGTTATCAATATCACTACTACATTCTTCAATAATCTGGTATATTTTTATCATTTAAATGTTTGATGTATTTCTTTATCAATAGTTTCTTTATTTTTTCACCTCCTTTTAACTTATAATTACAATTTATCCAAACCACTTTGAACACTTTTTAGCAAAATTTTTTATTTGTACATATATACATACACCTACGTTTCAACTGTCCTGCAATCTTCTTCAGAGCCAGTTCATTTTAATCTTTTAAAAAAACTTTTTTCTAAAATTTACTAATAATAATTCCTTTTAATTTACTAATAATAATTCCATTATTCCCTGGAGTTTTTCCATTCTTCATTGGTTCAGTTGCATGTTTCAATCCTTCATTTAAAATTTTTCCCAATTTATCAATTGTAATTGCAGTGATGACTTCTTTTTTTATTGTTGTTCTTTGTAGTTACATAGTTCTTTAACAAACTCTTCCTTCCACTTCATGATAACATTTGTCTTCATAGTAATAGCTTTCTTGTCAATTCAGTTATATTTTTTAAAAATCATGATTAGCTCTTTTATTTAACCATTTTATAAATTTTCAGATATTCAATTTGTTTAAATGGTTGATTTATAAATATTTTTATATTTCTTCTTTTCTTTATATTTTCTCTTATTTCAGTTGAAAATTTATTGTCTAATTGTTTGGGTTTTTTTATTGTCTTTATGTGTAGCTGACTTTAGTAGAGGGTAAATTATTACATTCTAGTCTGAATTATCATCATAAATATTTTAAAATAATTTACCATTAATTCAGTCTTAAATGTTAATAACAACTATCATTAGCAAATTAAAAAGATAATAACAGTATTATATTGTAATATAATCGTTAATACTTTCTCTTCCTCTTTCCTTCTTTATTTTTGATTTTTTTATATAACATATAATAACAGCATTCCACTCTACTTACACTTTAAAGCAAAATAATATTTAGATCTTAATCTCTACTTCTTCTCTCCTTCAAAGGAGAGAAATAGAGAATAAGATCTGATGAAGACTGCTAGGAACAGTCGAAACTGTAGAGAATAATAAATATATTTTGCTTTAAAGTGTAAAAAGAGTGGAATGTTGTTATTATACAGTATTATATGCTTAATTCAATTACATATCCTCCTGCTATACATATAATCTCAATATCATATATTTCTCCATTGCATATTAATTATATACTCAGTGTGTTTAGATATCTTTATGTTGTCTGCATTGCCATTTCTAAATTAATGCATATTATATAGCAGCATAATTTAACTATTCACAAAAATTCCAAGGCACTAATATGAGTATGACATGGAATGTGACAGTGTGTTGTCTTTCCTTTATGGATCATCTTAAGATGCTCTTCCAGCTATCACAAAATCTTTAAAAACTACTTGAAAAAATTTTTCCAATGCATGGCTTCACTGCTGCAAACAGTTTGAATCATACCAAATGCTTAAATCATAGTTTTCCCAATTTAAACAAAATTTGATGTTAGTACTTTGTTCCATCATGGATAAAGATAAGAATACATTGTTATAATTCACATGCTACTGCCTTAAGATATTTATGATGAATAGCTAAACTATGTCATTACACATATACATTGATTCAAAGATGATGCAGCAGGCAACTTGGTAAAAGCATCAGTCAACAACTTCCTTTTTACTGGGACATACTTTATATGTAATCAGATGCAAAGCTCTCTCACAATGCAAGGCAGAATAATCATTGGTTGTTAGAAAGTTTGTGCATAAAATCTCTATCTAGTATCTACTCATCCAATATTCAAGATTTGTTTCTAGCTTGTTGCTTTTATTAATGAGACACTTAGGAAATGATGCTTAGTAAATGATGATTCATGCTGTATGTATATATATATAGTGTTTAGATAAATAGCCAATAATAATACATTTGCTTCTTAAATGGCAGTGCAAATTTTATAATTATTTAATTTTAAGCAGTTTCATTATTAATTCATTGTGTTCCCCCCTCCCCTCCTTACCTATGACTTAATGATTAAACTTCAATTTCACTTTTTTTCTTTTCTGACTTTAATTACTAGGTATATAATAACTGTTCATTTATTATTAACACTTGATTTTACCAATGAGCAGAAATTTCTGCATCAATTTTCAATGAGGAAAATGAAATTTAAAAAAATTACAATCAATTAAATAAACAAATTATCATATTTAAAAGTTCATAATTAGATTATATCAATCTGAAATTATTGTAATTTAAAAATTGACTGTTGACAAATTATTTTGCTAAAAAATCAAAGGGAATATAAAAAAGTCCTATATATATATTAAAAAAATATTTTTTAAATTGTAAAATTTTTATTTTTGCTTATATAGTACAGGAGATGGAGAAAATATATTTTCAGTAGGACAAATATCTCTCTCCTCAGCTACTGAAACAACAGATTTTTTAAGGCAGTCTCCCCCTCCCCCAATTAGAGTAGTTCAAAAATCTCTGGTATATTTGTTGCCTTAATAAGTCATAAATTAAAAAAATAAAAATTAAGTGACCACTTCTGGAGAACAGTTATGCTCTTTTGAATAAGTCAGAGACTTACTGCCACCCTGTTCATGTTTAGTTGATAGCATAATTTATATTCTATTAAATATATAATATAGGTTTCACTTATTTAACCTTCTAAATTGTCATTGTTGCAATACAATTATGTGATTGGTTGATTAGGATGTCAGATGTTAGAGTATCTAAGTGGAAGATTGAACACAATAGGTGTATTCATTTGAAATTGTTTTTTTAAAGATCAAATCAAGAATCTTTAGTTTCACATATTCTGCCATTCAATTTTTATAACTATGTTGGACATTGTTAGAGGGAGCTTCTATTAATGAAAATAAGTTTATCTTGATGAGGGTTGAAATGTTTGCTAATTTATTTATTTTTATACGGAATAAGCCATTTTGTTTAATTATTGTGAGGATGTGAAGACCATATTTTAATTTAAACCACTAAACATCACATGATCACCATCTCTTATGCAGCACATAACTGTATTTAAATAGGCAAAACTCTCCATACAGTAGTGCCACCTCATGTCAACCAGAGTAATCAATGGTTGTTATAAGGCTTGTGCATAAATTCCCCATCTATGGGTGGCACTACTGTATGGAGAGTTTTGCCTGTTTAATAGCATGTTTTAATTTATGGATCTTTGTATTTATAATTTTAAAAACGAGGATTAGTTATTATACAATTTATGTTTATTTAGTAGAAAATCATTAAAGCATTTTGAACCAATATCTGTCAATAAATTTATTTCTGTTCTTATTTATTCTCCGGCTAAATAAATTTTTAATCATTTTTTTATTTTTATTTGGGTTTTTTATATTTATAAAAGTAGTAATATTTGTTACTAATAAAGCTTTTGAGATAATTTAAAATTGTTTGTTTATTGGATCTTTTGGAATAATTATATACAGTATATGTTATTTTATATTACTGTTGTTCTTTTTTTTTTTTTTTTCAATTAACAGCATTAAGTTTTTAATTAGCTTAAGATCCTGTAATTGATTTTTTTAAATATAGTATTAACCTTTCTAATTATGATGACTCATTTACAAGCAGTTACAAGTTTTAATTTTTTTTAAAATCAAGATGAACTTTGCAATTCTTTTGTAAGTTGATGCCATAAAAAAAAAAATTGACATTATACTCTAATGATTTGCATAATATTGTAGTATATAATTTCAAATGCTTTTAAACGAAAATGCAATTGAATTGTTTTCTTTTATATAATTTATCAATTTATTTATTTTTAATTTTGTGTAAGAATAACAAAAGCTACAGCAAATCTGGGATTTGAAATATATTCCCTGTTTATTTTTATTGCAGGCTTCAGGTTTAGTTTACACACATTTGCAACTGTTAAAATTAAAAAATAAAATAGTCTGTTTGGATAACTGTCTTGCTTAGCGCGTGCTAGACAGGCATAATAATAAGAGTTTAAACTTTTAATTAATATAGCCAATTTTTTTTCATCTCATTTTTACCCAATTAAAAAAAAAAGAAAACAGAACGAAAACAAAATCTAATCAATCATTCATAAATTAATTTGTTTTTCTAGTTATCACAGATGTTTATGGGGGGGGGGGGGTAGAATTAAATTTTTTATTACTTTTCTAAAAAAATTTAAAAAAAAGTTTTTTATTATATAAACTCCATATATATATATAAAACTTTATCTTATATATTTAACATTGTTGTTTTGATTAGTTATAACAATTATGCTTATCTTTAAGAAAATTTATCTATAGACTTCTGCCGGTCTGCGAAATCTTATCCTTATTTTTGCTGGTCCTTGCGGAACCTTATCCTTATTTTTACCGGTCCGCAAGTGTGAAAAGGTTGAAGACCACTGTCAACTTAACTGTATAATTTTTTTTTTTTAATTTAAATTCTTTATCTTCACAAAATCATAAACCACCTATTCTGATTCAAATTAAGAGTAAAAATATGCAATTATTTATAATGGACAATATGGAAATAAAAATGTAATAAATTTACTCTTGGGGGCTTTAACAACAAAATGAATTTTCTGATTGAGCTAAAATATGTTTTTTTTTTTTTTAAATAAAATTTAAGAAAATAAAAAAGTAGTTTTTAAAAATGTAACTTTTTATTTATAGTCCTGAGAAAAAAAATATTTATAAGAAAATTATTAAGTAAAAAATAAAGTTTTCTTCTATCTTACTTTGGCACCATTTCCGAAAGTGATTTGTTAATCATAATTGACTACGAGTAATCTGACTCAGGTGCAAATGTACACACATTGAGAAAGGTTTTATGTGGACTTCAGAAAGCATATTGTTCAACTAATATACACCCACTTTCTTCAAAGCTTGAGAAATGTAATAACTATGTATTTTAGTTCATACAGTATTGCATGTATGGTTGTGTGTGTAAAATGTCAATAGTTGTTAAAGAGCAATTGCTTATTCACTCCTCTTTTGGGAATAATGAAGAAATTATTGTCACTAGTATCCCTTATCAGGTGATATAAATAATGTCCAATTGCTTGGACGTGTATGTGCTGAACCCCAGTTAAGAGGAACTGAAGAAAACGCTGTCACAGTTTTTTCATTAGCCACTAATACAAATTGCAAAACTGATCATGGTATGCAGCAGAAGCCTCATTGGCATCATGCACAAGAAATTATAAAAGTAGCAACAAGTATTCTTGCAGATGAAGTAGTTCTTCTTAGTTCAGTTAATGAAAGTAGTCATGCAGCTGAAGATGTATTATAATTGTAATTAACAATAAAATGAATTTTGCTGTAGAGTTATTCCTATATTTCAAAGAAATTTTACCTTAAAAGTTATATTTTGTTATTATTAGTCTTATCATTATACATTTAGTAGAAATAAAATGGGATTACGATAAAACAGCTTATTTGGGTGCATAAATATGATTTACCTATATGCAATCATGCAAATGTTCACTTAGGCAACATCTAATACATATCATTGTTGTTCACTCATAAAACCTAAATATGCATTTTCCAATCCCATGGAATCAATCTGGAAGAATAAATATTTAATTAGAAAACTGATGAATTTCTTTAAATATAATACAGCTAGTATATTATTTTATCTCAGTTATTATGAACTTATTAAAAGTGGATCACTTTTATTTTACGGATCAAAAATAACACATTGAATTAGACTAATAATATTTTTAAGTAGCATTTATGGAATACTTTATGGAGAAGAGGATAAATTTATGTTATCTTGCTTAACTTTTCTATGTAACAATAAAATCAATAATACTCACAAGAGGAACATACATTTTACATTTGATTCAATGATTAAAAAAAAAAAAAAAGTTTTAAACCAAATAATGTAATTATTTCAATTGTAACGCTAATTTAATCAAATCCCAATTGAGATGAAGTCATAAAAATTATTTTTAGATAATTGTAAATAAGAAATGAGCAGAGTTAGAGTAGAGTTATTAACATACACATTGATGACTTGAGAATGTCTATAAACTGAAGATTGTTAATCACTATATTTAATAATTTGATTTGACAGAAGTTGAAAACAGAACTAAATATGATAATAAAAATGAAATCAAAAACTTATTAATATCCCCTTCCTCTTCCAAATCTGCATTTCATTAAAAGCATATTATGTCACTTTTAAATCTTGACATTTCTTTATTTTTGAGTGTTGTCTTTATTCAGATCTCAAAGAATTAATTTCATGCACAGTTCACACCTTGCATGCACTTATAGTTTACTATTGAATTTCTTAACTATAAATTCATTATTTTAGTCAAGTTTCTGTTACAAATTCAATTTCAAGGTAACTTATTATTTGTACTGTGTACAAGTTTATAACTAAGGATTCTCAATCTGTTATACCAGTTCTCATTATTGATTTCTAAATATTAAAGTATTTGTATACTTTACATATTCAAATATATGTAATTATATAATTAAATATTTATAAATACAGTAATTAGATAATTAAAAATTTTATCCACTTAGGAGCGCTTTCGATTATCCTAGTAATCTTTGTCAACTAACACTTAGAAAGGCTAACCTTCCCACAATTCCCTATTAATTAATAGGCCGGCAGCAAATGTTAAGATCACAGAATTGTGGGAAGGTTAGCTTTTCAAAGTATTAGTTGATAAAAGTGCTCCTAAGTAGATAAAATTTTTAATTATCTAATTACTGTATTTATAAATATTCAATTATATAATTACATATATTGCTTTGAAAAAATATAGCCATCGAATAATAATAATATTCAAATATATATATATATCATTTCAGATGATCAATTTTCAAGTTTTGAATTGTTCATAATATCTTTTTTTATATAAAGTATATAATAATGATCAGTTTTAAATAAAATTAATAATAGACAATTTAAGTTTAAATAAAATTTATTTCCATCATTAAACTAATTTTTATTACTTGTAGAAACTTTTTCAAGATGTCCACTTCTAACACATGACAAATTAGTCTATAGCAACTTCTTTTGTGATCATCATTAAAATATATGCTAAACATAAATATAAATAAAATACAAACTTATGTTTATTTATAATTATATTTATTAAACTGATGTTTCATTTGGTATTTGGGTGTTGTTAAAACTGGGCACAGCTTTGATTCTCCAAATAATTAAACAGTGCTTTCAGATCATTTAAGTGTACATAAATCATACAATGTATAGATTTTACTCTTTGATTTATAAGAATGTCAATAAACTAATGCTTAAGTTCCAACAAAGTTAAAACAATAGATGGAATAATTTTGAGTATCATTATCCTTTTTTCTTAGTTTATTGACATTTAACCATTAGTTTATACACAGCTTATTGAGAGATTTAGTTATTTCAATTTCATATTGTTAAGCTATATAGTATTTATAGTTATAAATAATATTTTAAAAAGTAGTTTAATAATGCATATTCATTTTATTTAAACTTAAGTTCTCTATTATCATTTTTTTTATCAAGTTAGTCAATATATTATTGATATACATTTAATTAAGGCAGTGAAGAAGATATAGCTCTGATGAAGACTGCTGGACAGTCGAAACTGTAAGAAAATAAAGAAGTTTTGAAGAAAATTTGTTGCATTAATGTGTATATGAGTAGAGTGTTATAAGCAATATATATGATGATATACATATACATAGATAAATAGATAGACAGACACAGAGACAAATAGATAGAATTACTGTGTTTCTAATGGGTGGAGAACAAAGTCTTGTTGTCAGAGTTAGAACAGAAAGGTAATAATAGAATGAGAAATTCATAACCAGTGAGTCTTATACTAATCTAATGAAAAAAAAATCAATGAAAAAGAAAGGAAGCACAGAGAGAAACAGAAAAATGAATGCATCCATTGGCAACATTATCTAGCTTTTATTAGATAATATCATATCTTTCAAAGCATCTGGGAATATTGTTGTTTTGGAATTACATTACGATTTTTTGTATTTAGCATTCATATCTGAAGATCATTCTATTTTATGCTGAGGCACTATTAATAAACTGAGTTCAGTATCCTAACAATTTATTTCTATTTGGTTGTTATTAATGATTGTGAAACATGTATTGCAAAATAGCCGCCAACTCTCTTTTGAAATAAAATTACATTTGTTAAAAGTATGTGTATGTTTACACCTATTTAAATGAAGTTTATTGCACAATTTATTATTCTTTGTAATTGAAATTTTTTTTTCTCTACCTTTTTAATCTTTAATATTTTTCTGGATAAATTCACATGCCTACTAGAAAATAAAACAGGCAAAACTCACTATATGTATGCCACATACAGTAAGCTAGAGTAATCAATGGATGCCAGAAGGCTTGTGCATAAAATCCCCATCTAGTGCCTACTCATCCAATATCCCCAGACTAATTTCCGGCTTGTGGCCTTCATCAGTGAGTTTTGCCTGTTTTAACAACAGTTATACAAAAGCACAAAAGATGGTAGTCATGTGATGTTTATTAGCTACTAGAGAATATTTAGTTTAAGAAGCTTTGGATTATACTCCATCAAATAAACACTTTAAGTTTTTATTTTATCTTTCTTTAAGCAGATATTTTTATTCTGTTTATCCTTGTCTATAAATTATGAAGTCATTAAAACAGGCAAAAACTCACTATACGTATTGGAAATGGTGATCACGTGATGTTTATTGGCTTAAAATTATGAAGTCCATGAGTTTTTCTTCTTTAAAGGTATTTGTGCTTATGTTCTTTGGACTAATCTTGCTCTATAATTTTAATATTGGGAACTTTTTTTTAATAATCTGCCCAATTCTTCCATTTTGTCTACTATCTACATTGTTTTTCCAATGATCATACTTAGTTTTTTTTTTTTTTTAAATTCTATTATCATGAACCTTATTGTTCTAATCATACTTTATATTAAATTGTACTTCTTGATATTTCTGAGAGATAAATTAAACCTTTTATAATTTCATCTGACTTTGCTATTTACATCTCTGACATAGCTTTTTATTTTCCATACTATTTATTAATACTTTAGTCAAATGAGCAGAAGGACTTGACAAATTATCTGTAATCAAAACGATTAGTGATTAGTATGAATGACTTTTGAAATTTGATATTGACAACAAGATTCAGAAACATTCTTTAATTAAAAAATTAAAATAATCACTATGAAATGTGAGCATAATACATCTACAGATCAATTATCTTGTTTTTATAGTAGTTTTCGAATAGCTGTTTTTGAAAATTCAAGGCTGTAAATGAAAGTAGACACATTATTCTGAATAAATATCAGTCTATTAAAAACATAGATCAAGTTTCTTTATTTTTATTAAATTTCACTGAATGCTTGTATTTAACAGTCATTTAAAATTGCTTATTTGAATTTTTAAAAAAAATCTTAGTCATTATTTTTATTTCTTTTCAATACTATTTTAGGCTCTTTTAGAAAGTTTTTCAATCATATTTTGTAATTCGCTAATGCCAGTAAATATTTGGATACATAAGAGAAGTACAACACAAAAAACACAAAGGAAATTTTGTAAGAATAGGGGATTTGAACTCGGATTTTCAAGCACCCTTTAACTATCCACATTATCTCATATAATTGATGCAAATGACCATGCACATGTAGAAAAGATAAATAATCACCAATATACGTATTTAGTGCTAAACCAGTACTCATCAGTTGGTCCAGATTATCATCTCCCACACCTATATATATATATAATCAGTGCTCAGTTTATATGAAGATAGCAAATCTTCATACTTTAATGGACAGGCTTCAATCTACTCCAACCTCCAACTTTTCAGCCATCCATATCATTGAAAATCTGATGATGAAAACCCAAATCCCAAGCTGATGCCAATATTATTGCCATGCCCATGTTGACCTCAAGTCACTCTGACCCCTCACGTATAGGACCTTATCCATTTAAATACATAGAAGGATAGACAGGATACAAGCTTGATGTGTAAATATTTGAAAACCAGGCACTCTTCACAAACCGTGGAGCTTAATTGTAAAAATATAAAATGAAATACGTGAATGAGAGAAATCAGATATCACTAACATCAATGAAAGAATAAAGAGATTAAAATAGAGCTGGAGGTGGATATGTTTCTAAAAGGAATGACAAAATGCACAAATAAATTTTTAAACTAGATCCTATTAAATTGTAAATGATATAGAAGGAGATCACATGTGAGACAATTTTGCTGCAGAATGATATGGAGAACAAAATCAATAGGTCAGAGAAACAGATTTAAACTCGAAAGTTTTATTCTGCAGTTTGAAAATAATGAAAATAATTGGAATAATGACATTAGGAAATGGAAGATGAATTAAGTGTTGTCTTTATTTCTATGTTGTTTTTTTTTTGTGCGTATCTTAGTCGAGCTTATTGAAAAATCTGTAATATTATTAAGAAGTTTTGATTTTATTAGCAATTTTTGAATAAGTTTTTCACTTATATTATTACATATATTATTTTTAATTAAATCTATTGTTTATGTTAATTTCTGGTTGTTGTTTTTTTAATTTTCAATAACAAACAGTCCATGCTTTTATAATTAATGAATTCATTTTGTAATCTCTCAATTAATTTTTGCATTATCCTTTGATAGTTATAATAAGAGTCATTGAGCTTATTTTTTTTTATTACCATGCTTTCATCATCAAATATTTTGTACTTGTAGTAATATGATGACAAAGGATTAGACTTGAGAACTAAATGTTCCTAAATTGAAGCTCTGATGAACACTTCTAGTATTCCAATACCATATAATTTTCAAAGAATAAACTTAGATTATTGTTTTGCCTTTATTTATTTTTTTGGATAATACTGAATTACATTAATGTTTTTTAAAAACATATTTAAAAACAATCGCTAACTAATGGTTATATTCTTTATGAGTAAAACAATGAATTTAGAATATTATAATTAATTATTGAAACTTCATGATCTAATTTTTAAATAGTTTTCATAACTTCAATAAATTTCATTTGTATAATTGTAGAAATATGATATATAGCAAAAAACTGTAGTATATATCCAAGTTTTTAAATCTATTATATCAGTACTTCTCAAACTTTTTGATTTGAGACCCCCTGAAAAACAATAATATATTTCCCGAGCCCCATTGACTAACAATGTATTTACAAAGTAATATATATATATATATAATGTATTATGAAAATGGGGGTAATAAAATTTTTTACATTTGAGCAAAATCATAGTATATGTCTATTATATTTATAACAAAGTAGCTATGTTTTATTATTATTAGATATACATATATTAATAGTTTTATGTTTACATTATATATATAAATTAAAAAAACATGAAACAAAACTTACTAACAATATTCAATAATAACTTTTATTCATTTTTAGTAACAATAATGTTTAATGAGACTGGATATTATTACAGAGACTACCAATGTCTGGCAAAATATTTGAAATTGCAACTCTTAAAATGTTTTTTCTGATATAGACAATTTATATTCTTAATTATCAAAATTAATAAAAAGGCAATTTCACATAAATAAGTTGAAGCAATTGAATCAGAATATTTATCACTGTCTTAGAAATGGAAGGATACTCTTCTTGTCGGCGAATCCAAAATTCTGATATATCAAAATGAGAAAATTCTATTTCAAATGTTATATTTACTCTTATTTGTATTGTTTCTGAGATGATGGTAGGTGTTGAAATTCTAGTAAAGGAGCAAATATCAGTTTTATCCACTCATGTTCTTTGTTTTCATCTAAATTTAAGAAATTACTTCTTGGAAAAAATCATACAAAAGTTACGGTGATTAATTATGATATTTCTATTATCTTCAGATATCAAAATATTATTTTCTTCAATAAATTAATGAAGAGATAGGAACATTTCTGTATTATAATTTTTAAAATTATGTGACCATGCAGATAATTTATTTTAGAGAGCTGTAATGTATTTGCACCTTGTCCTTGCAGGGAGAGATTCAATTCATTCACTTTTTCAAAAAAATCTGTCAAATAAATTAACAACTACTTTGATCACAAAACTGGGTTGTTAATTTATGGTTTTTATCAATTAGAAACATTTTCATTTCATCTTTTAACAATAAAATCCTTTTGAAAACATTTTTGCAAGATGGCCATCTCTCTTCTGTACTATACAAAAGCATTTGATAATTAGAATCCATCTCTTGGCATCAAAATTTAAAACAGTCTTATATTGGTGGCATTGTTTTTTAATGTAATTTACTATATTTGAAAATTATAATAGTACTTTATGAAGAGATTCTTCTGTTTGTTAAAAAACTAATTTTTCCCTGTGAATAATGCAATGAAAGTTCTTCCATTCTGGCAAACTTTTTTGGCCTCTGCTACAAATCCTGATATTCTGCCAGTCATGGTTGTAGCACCATCAGTGCAAATTCCAACATGCATTTTCCCAATCAAATGCATTTTCTGTATAAAAAAATATTCATTTTTTCAAATAATTAGCTTGTTATTTTTTAAATAATTACTTTCTTTACTAATAACTTTCACTTCCATCATAGCTTTTCTCAATGAAATTGTTATTTTCACATCTTGATCTTCATCTCTGTTTTTTTAATGCAAATATTTTTATTAATAGTATATATTTTTACTTGATTTGTAGTATCTCAATTCTCATTTATAGATTTGTAATATTTTTTAAAGATCAAGGGTCTTCGAAATGTATTATTAACATTTCCTATTCCCGATAAAGATCTTTTTTCTGTCAGTTTTTTTATTTTCTGAGCAGTATTGTAATTTGGAGTCAAGTCATATGATCAATCATAAAGATACATATCCAAATTAACTCCCTTATAATGGGTCATTACAGAAGTTAACACTAAAGTAGGTAATACTAGAATATAGCTAGGTTTCTTTATTCAGCTTTAAAGAATTTAATTATTCAATGTTTATGAGAGGAAAAAATGTTTTAAATTAAATTTTAAATTGTAACAATTTAACAATATGGAATTCATTTAAGTTATATGATGTTGTCTGTGATATTTTTTTTCATTACTTAGTTTTTTTTGGATGGTGATATTTTTCACTTATGAGTTTTTAAATATTTGAATTAATAGTTCTGGAACATCCTGTGTAAAACTGTCCCAGGGATTTCTGCAAGGAAAAAACCTGGGCTATAAAGTAGCTGCTATTTCAGTCCAAACAACAGTTAATGTTTTTTTTTTATTAACCAAATCAACTTCTTGAATTAACACATGTTACCTCCATTTACCTAGATTATTTATAAATTTATTTAAATGCACATTGATTACGTAATATTTTACTAAGACTGTAACCTAAAGAATGTGCGCTTAAAAATGTGATAGTAGGGACCTCTACAGGTCTTAACCACAAGTTTACCCTCTTTTCTTCCAAATGTAAGCTTGTGGTTAAGACCTGTAGAGGTCCCTACTATCGTGTTTTTAAGCGCACCTTCTTGAGGTTACAGCCTTAGTAAAATATTACTAGATTATTTATGTAAAGCATTTTTAAGTACTTATTTTAAAATGTCTTACACAATAGATAAATATTGTTAGCATCTACATTCATGAACTTAAATTGAGTACTGATTTTAAAATGGCATCCACAGTTAAAGATTGATCACTATTTAGATTATTTCATATCATATTATTAACAATATTGTCAAAAAGCAAATTATTCAAATTATCTTCTTGATCTATATCTTGTAAATAGGAAATAGTAACAACTTATAAGCACTTGTTTAGAGTTGTTGGAAAAGTTTGTAAATACAACATATATGTATTGTTCATTTAACTATTAAGTTTTATGATTAGATATATTTTTACTGCTAATAGAATTAAGTTTGATATAAACAACAAAAATAGGTAATCTTAATGAGATAAGGCGAGATTCATTATTAGGATATTTGTAAATATTTTTAAGCTATTAACATGTTGCTGTTAATCTGTTACATTGAAAAGTAATTGTTTTATTTATATTAGTTTATAATTGTAATTATTCATTTATATCAAAGCACAAAGTTATCAACTTAGCATTAAGATAAAAGAATCTCTTATAATACAAATTTCTCTCTAGCTAGTCTATAAATTCTGTTTGTAGAGATTACTATTATCAATATAGTTTATAATGGCAACAGAAATACCATGTTTCATCAAAAATAAGAAACAGAAGTAAATGGATTTGTCAAAAATAAGACTGCATCTTATATTAATTTTTTGTCCAAAAGCTAGCTTAGGACTAATTTTCACACGATAGTTTTTTTTTTTCATATACAAAAATATACATTTGTTCAAGAACAAAAATCTATATTTATTCAAATACAAATATCTACATTTATTCAATATTAGTAATTTCAACAGCACGTAAATAACTTTTACTACTGCTTGAACATATAACGGTTAGGATTATAATTTTATCACAGAACATTCTCGTTCAATACAAGAATATTAAGAAGTTATTTATGGTCTCCTAAATTGATAATATTTTAAATTAATAATATCTGCAATGTTAAACTGGCTTGATTCATTTGTGAACTAAGATCGCCGTTAATAATAAGTTTTAGCCTTTTTGGATATCAGTGTTGATTTACTTACAGTACATACGGTTGGAGATCAGATGAAAAAGTAATCCTTATATCAGACTGAGTGAATAGGCATTGATGAATGAAAAGTAAAATTTGCAAGTTCATTAAAATGATTAGTTATGAATCAACCTGCAAAATCATTCTGTTACATTTATTCAAGAACAAAAATCTACATTTATATCTATTTATATATTCATTATTTTATAATTTAATACGTCCGTCCGTGTGTTTCAGCGAGCTGACAATCTTAACTAGGGCTTTTATTTGGGGTATGGCTTATATTATCAGCATCCTGAAAAATCATTCTAGGGCTTATTTTCTGGTTAGGTTTTATTTTGGGGGAAATACGGTAATGACAAAAAATTTTAAAAATATATAGTAGTATCTATAATTATGCAAAATATATGAAAATTTTATATTATTTTAGTATACTGTATATTTTAAAAATTTTTCAGCTATGAGTACTATTAAGATTAAATAAAAAATTTACATAATGTCATAGGATATTAAGTTATTTTATTCTGATGGCGGATGTCTCTTGACTATGAAGTCACACAATTAACTTAAACTGATTGATTTTAAGTATAATTTCAAAACTTTGTCTATGATTATTTTACTTATATTTTAAGTACTACTTCCTCCCTCTACAACTTTATTATTTTTTTAATTATAATTTTTATTTTATTATAGCAGCTTTTTTATACTTCTATGCCTGTCTGTTAAAGTATGAGGATTGGCTATCTTAATATATATCTGAGCATTTATAGCATATATATGTAGAGATGTTAATCTGGACCAACTGATGATTGCTGGTTTAGCATGAAATACATATATTGATGATTATTTATCTTTTCAACATATATGTGTTCAAGTGTATCAGTGTTATTAGATAGTGTGGAGAGTGGTGGGTCGTGTGAAAGTCTGTGCTCATATACCCTATCTATAGACACAAGTATATAATAAGCCTTTGTGTTTCAATTAGTAAATAGTTTTTATAATTTGTGTAAAGCTTAGTTTAATTTTATTTTACTTTAATATCTTATTTTATTTTTTAGTGATTACTATTTTATTTATTTAATTTTAATTCATTTTAATATCTGATCTTTAAAGATAATTATTTTGTTGTACTTTGGGTTTGTTTTGAAAATTGATTATAATGAATTGTATTTATATTAGTCACTTTATTTAATTGTTGATTAATTAGCTTTGCATTTTTGGAAATAATATTCATATAATTAAATACATTACGTCATTTTAATAAATAAAATTTGCTGTGCTTATTGTTTTAATTTTACCATCAGTTTGTTACTATTTGTTTGCCCAATTACATTACTCTTAATAATCATGTAAATAAACATCCAATGATATATTTTTTAATAAAAATCAAAGCTATCAAAACTGTGAAAGCATATCAAGAGTATATTTATATTTTTCTAATTTTTTTTTGATAATAAGTTGTGGTAGCATAAATATGTGTCAGTTTTAAATAGAAAATAAATTTTAAATTAGGCTTGCAAACTTATATAAAAGTTTATTATATAATAAATTTTACTTGTATGCCATTTTTGTTTATTAAAACGTCATCTATTCTTAGAAAATTAATTTTCCAAATGAAAATTGTGAACATTAAGTTGAAGGTAGGTGAAAGATATAGGAGAGTAAAATAGAGAAAAGTGGGTGAAAGTGAAGAGAGAGGGAAGATAAATATAAAAAAAAGGAGACCAGAGCAGAAGAGAAGGAATGCAGATAATGTTGATAATAAATAATCGAAAGCTAATTAATGGTAAAGTTAATGCTATATAGAATACTCATTATACAGTATTAAAATTATTTATTTATAAACTGGTATACATATAATTAAAAGCTCATTTTTATATTTCAACACACAACTGCCATCATTGTAAGAAAGGACATGTCAACATTATAAAGAATAATTAATGATCAATTATAGATATATTAGAAAGTGACTGTTATAAATAAGCTTTTTAAAAACTAAGATACTTATTAATGTCTAATAACACCCATACTATCAATAGATATTAAAAAATTGAGAGAATAGTAGGATACTTAAAAAGTATTTGTAGGATGTCAAATATTTGAATTACCAATGAATAAAAATGTAAGAAGATTGATATTGTCACAAGACATTATTTGTCATTACAAATGTAGTATTGGTTTTACATAGTAACAGTAAATATTTGAAATACAGCCACTCTTCATATACGTGGAGCCCAATTGTACATATAGGGGATTTGAATTCAGACTTTCAAGCACCCTTCAACTATCCATACTATCTTGTACCACTGGTACACATGACCACACACATGTAGAAAAGATAAATAATCACCAATATATGTATTTCATGCTTAACCAGCACTCATCAGTTGGTCCAGACCATTATCACCCACACACATATATATAATCAGGACTCAGTTTTTTTTTTTGTATTAAGATAGAAAACTCTCATACTTTAATGGACAGGCTTCAATCCACTCCAATCTCCAACTCTTCAGCCATCCATACCATTGCTTGCTGAGTATAGTGGTAGATTGGTGGTTTCTGGAACTAAAGGTCCATTGTGGCTCTTCTCTGTCAAACTCTTACAAATTCCTGAGCGATAAACCATGCATATTTATTCATTTTATAGTAGATATTATTAGATGTCAATGTGTTCTTTGGTTAACTGTGTACACCCTTACTAAATAAACAAATTAATTTAAATTTGATATTTTTGTCTAAATTTTTTTATCTGCTAAATTTGATAATTTTTTCCAATCAGAAAGCATATAATATGTATTAAAATTATATAGTACCCAGCAGTGAAAGAATTTGTCACCAGTTGATGTTAGTATATAAGATGATCAAATAAAATATTAATATAAGAAAGTTAAAATGTGAAAAGAAAATAATGAAAAATATAGTTAGAAATAGTAACTCTAAAATGAAGATGACTTGAACACATGGGAATTAATAATAGTCTGAGATTTAAGCCAGAACTGCACAATTGTTGAAATTACATTCCTTCAGAACAAACTGATTCATTATAGCACTACATTAAAAATGGAGGAGTTTTATCATTGAGAAAATGGGCATAAATATACAATACCAGCTCATTGTACTTTATATATAAAAGGAAAAAAAAGTAGTAGATCATCAAGAATGATAAGAATGCATTTTTAAAATTTTTAAGAATCTAAAGTTATTATTAAAACTTATGTAAGTATATATTTATGATATATAATTTGCTAACAAAATAATTTTTATTGTTAATCTTTTGAAAGGAAGCTGATGAGAGATATTATTTAAACATTTTTTGTTGTTGTTGTTTATAAGTTGAAGTTATTAGCATATTTGAAATGTATTAAGTAATTGTTAATATATTTTTAAGAGCTCTAAGGTGAGTAGATGAAAAGAGAAACAGATTTTTGTGTATGATTGAATAACAAATAAGAAGTAACATCTGTTCCATTTCTTCTGAGAGTAAGCCCAGTATGTTTATTTTACATAATGAGATTTAATATTAAAATTATATTTAATTATGTAATAAGATGCAAACGAAAAGAAATACTTAATACTGTAACCGAGAATGAAAAGGGAACACATCCTTCTGAATATATACTGTATTATATTCAGAATAAAAAGATGTGCTGGTAGATAATGTTTTTAAAGCAGATTTTAGTTTTAAATATTTTTTAATTTACTAAATCTTAGATATAATTAGCTAGTGTGCCTGCTTATGACTGATCAAATTATCTGGTTAAAGAATTAGATAATTAGCATTTAATGAGTATATCTGGAACCATAAAAACTCACTCACCTATCCATATGTTTATACTTGAATGTTTAAAAATCACATGCACTGAATCAATTGTATGGGTGTGGTGCGCTTGACATGCACTGACACTCCCTAAATTTGTTTGTAACAATTCTTATTGATTACATTGTAATATCCAAACTTATGCCTCTTGAATTGCCTTGAGACACAAATAAAGGCATTTGAAAGTAATGAGTATAAATAAATCATGTAAATTTACTGGGGAGATGTAAAAATACTTTGTTTGTTTTTAAATTGCTCAAAATTAAAGTCTTTTATAAAAAACACTGCACCTGTTATTTAGGAAATTGCATAGATTGACTTGATCTTTATTGGACTAGTAAGAAGGAGAAGATTTTTGAATAGATATAGGGATCAAAATATAGGAGTGAAAAAGGTTTAGGATTGTGTTGTATAAATTCAATTTTTATATCTCAAAGAGAACATCAAACCATGTTGTTATCTATATGTAGTAATGATATATTTTAATGCTAGGAATAATGAAAACCAAAAGAAGTGTTGCTATGGTGATATTTTAAAAGTTGATCAACTTTTAAAATATCACCATAGTAACGTTATGATCTTTGGGAAAGTTATTAAAATATTATCTATGTACATTAGTTAACTTATACAATTGTAATTAAATTATAAGTGCTAGTAACACCAAGTAAGAGAAGCTTATTAATAAAGGTTTAGCTTTTCTTACTTAGCTTTCCTAGGCTGAGGATTGTGCAGTATACAAATATGTTTTGTGAAATGAAATTGAAGATGAAGAATAAGGACAACAAGGTTTCAATAAAATTATGTAAGGAGAAGAGAAAATCTGAGGAAGAACATTTCCTTACCCACCATTGTTTTTTATTTGGATGTACCAATTAGAATTTTAATGATTCAAGATTGTATTCATTACTGATAATAAAAAAATTCAGTCTTTTTTTTTATTTTTTACCATAAATATAAAATATACTGCATACATTTTGCCTCTATTGATTTGTTAGAATTTTTTTATATTTTAATATGCATTGGAATTGGAAATTTTCTACTTGTTAAATATATATTGAGGTTATTTCTTTCTATTTTTTTTTTTTTATCAGTATTAATAAAAATTATATTAAACATTTTGTATTTATGTTAAAATTGAATTATTAGCAAACTTTTATTCTCTCTATTCGTATTCCATCTGGTGATGTTTTGTTGTTCATGGGATATTTATTATTGTTTTTAAAATTGAGTTATTTTTAAAAGGATTTTTTTGAATACAATCAGCTTTATTTAGAGAAATCAACATGATCTCAAATATGTTAACCATAGTGTGAAGACAATTGGAGATCTAGGTTTCATGATTTAGAATGAAGATGGAATCATATCAAAATTTTATTCTGAAAGGTTATTAATTGTGGCCTGTAGTCAAGTTGCCAGTGTATTTAAGAAAATAAGCCCTGTTTAAGGAAAATTAAGTCTTTTGTATAAACTAGAAATTCGATAAACTCTGGTTCAGAATAGTAACAACATAATGTTTTATATACACTAAAATAGAATTGGCAAGCGTTGGTGGCCTAGCGGTTAGCATAGCTGCCTTCCAAGCAGCCGGCCCGGATTCGCTTCCCGGTCAATACTTTGACATATATATAATAAAAAATAGAATTATGGAGGGAGGGCTGTTTATTAAGAATGAACTCATCATAATACATTTTATAAACTTGAAAAATAAGTTAAATAAAAATAAGCTTCATTTACAGGAAAATCAGAACTAATATAAAATTCTATATTGCGTAATTTATATTGTGATGTGATTGAAAATGCAGATCTGATTAAAGTTACTATATTATTTATTATTATTGTTATTATTATTATTATCATCATCATCATCTTTCAAAGGACTTTATTCAACAAAGTAAAAAAAGGTTACATTGTTTCTTTTGTCAACATATTAGTGATTGTTAGGAATAAAAATAACACAAAGTTTTGAAAGCAAACAAAAGTTCACAATTGGATGAGCTGTTTTTCACCTGAGGTATTGCAATTGTGGCAAGTAGTACCTTTTAATTTTCTACTTTTCATTTCCGATTTATTAATCTTAAATGTTGATTTCCTTCTTATAAACTTGAAGGTAACTGCAATTGTGATCAGGTGTCAATGAAAGTTTTGCATTTTAATATTCAGAAAAGCAATATACTATCCAGTTTATTTTTGAATGTGTTAGAGTGCCTTCTTGGGTTATTGTTATATATGAATTTACACCTTGTAAACAATAAGGGATAGAGGATGAATACACTGATCTTGATGTCAGCAAAGACACCTTTTTTAAATAAATCAAATAGACTAGTTATATTTATTTTTGAAGAGTGTGTTTATTATTAAACAAATGTTATTAAGTTCTGGGCATTAAGAAAAAAAGGTAATCCTGTGTTTCTGAATCTTTGTGACAAAGAATGCATAGATGGTCAAATTTTAGCAGTTTTTTTTATATTTTAGAGAGTGTTGTGTGGGTAGTGAATCAAGATTAATTTTAAATAATAAAATCGTAATATTTTTGATCAAGTGACCACAATTTAAATTTATGGCAAAATTGTTTGTTGGTACAGTTTTACCATCATCTTGTATAGGGTGTAAAAGTGAATGAATTTCTTATTACTTGAATTTATTTTGAGATGGTTTGAAAACCAAATGTCTTCAAATATCTTTGAAAAAGAGATGTTTTATCCATGGGGGTGATTTTACAAGCTGTTTGTAGATTTGAGAATTTTTTTACACCTGTGGAGATTATATTGGTTTTTTGAATTTGAGAATTGAGTAAAGCCTTAGTCTATTTTGTGAGAGCTAATTTTTGAGATGTTTTATGGATATCAAGATTATCCTTTTCCCCCACAAGTGTTTCTTTCAAAGTAAGTTTATTTTATTAGAAAAGACTTTGGTGTAAAATATTGGTGGATTGTAATACGTGATTTTTGTCATGACCAGCATGTTAAAAAGTGATATCTTAGCATAAAATGATAGATAGGATTTGTTAGTGAATTGACTATAATTTCTATATATATATATTTTATATCTATTTTGTGTAAGTGACTGCATTAATGAATGATGTAGGTAGAAATGGAATCCAAGGAATGGGTTAGGTTTGCCTTTAAAATGTTTTGTTATACTACTGCCAGTATAAATGTGTCAGGAACAGAATTTTTCCATGTTAAATGTTAACTTATATTTGTTTGTATAATCTGAAAGAATCTGTAGAAGTTTGGGAATATGTTTTTGGATGGCAAAAAGATTGAGAGATCATCCATATAAGCTGTACATGAGATGTTGGTGTTTTGCCAGGGTATGTAAATTTCAGGTATTTCATTTTCTATGGTATTAATTAGAAGGTTTATGTAGGCAGTGAATAGCAAGGCACTAAGAGAGGATCCTTGTGGGATGATCCGATGTGATATAATTGGAGTGAGGTTTTGCCACTTCGATTAATGTGTATTTCATGATTTAATAATATGTTAGCAAGTAAAGGTACTTTATTTTGTTTTAGAATTTTAAGAAGAATATTTATTATCATGTCAAAGGCTGCTTCTATATATAGCTGGATAATTATTGGACTATTTTTTTTGTTGTTTTTTAACATATGTTTTGAATAGAAATGCAGCCTGCCCAGTTGATGATTCTTTTTTTTGAAAATTGCATTTTTGACAATTTTGATATAATTTAGGACTCTATTAGATCTTTGATTACTGATTCTATTATTTTGATGTCAAAGGGAGACATTAAAATTGAATGTAAGTTTGTTAGTGTGGAAACCAAGAGATATTTGCTAGAGTTTTAGTATTCTATATATGGCTTTAGATAGAAATTTGTGAGGTTAGACATATATTGAGCTATAAATTTATTAAGATGAGCATATATGAACTTAGGGAACTCACCTTTTCCAAGATGACATGAATCTAGCATTGACTCTTCTTTTTTTGTATGGTCATTAGAAGTAAATTGAATTTCTTCTTATGGTGTCTTATATAAAAGTTATGATAGATCGAGAGGAGGATTTTTTGTAACTTGGTAGTAAAATGTGTGATTTGCTCCAGCATGAAATCTCCACAAATAGTATATTTTAATGACAGATTGTACTAAAACTGGAGGGGGGTGACCTAATGCCCATATGATATAATTTCTGATTAAGATGTATGGCTTGTTTAAGAATATTTTTCTTTTTTATTGTTGTTGCTATGTATTCTTTAAGTTGTTCTGAAATAGATTAGTATGTTTTCTTTAATGCTAGAAATCTGAAAAATCATTGTTTAATTGTGATGTTAAAATGATTTTTTACGTGTTGTCTATAAGACTTAGGAGTTTTATTGGGGATGGTATGGTCCTGGTTAGATGATTGATACTGAATGACAGTATATTAACAAATGCACACCATGTTTGGACATGAACCATATGTGTATCTTTCATTTTGTGCAAATAAATATATTTCTCAGAAGAGACATTTAGGAGTGTGTGATGGAAGAAGATGTCTTATGATTCTTTCACTAATGATTTAAAGTTGTAATTATAAATTTATTTAAATGCTCATTAATTACGTAAGTAATATTTACTAAGGCTGTAAACCTCAAGAATATGCACGTGAAAATGTGAAGGTAGGGACCTCTATAGCTTGTGGTTAAGACCTATAGAGGTTTCTACCTTCACATTTTCACGCACATATTCTTGAGGTTTACAGCCTTAGTAAATATTCAGTAATGATTGTTGATCTGACACTGAAATTAAGATCCATAGATACTGCATGATCAGATAGAAGTGAGTTTTTTTAGAAAAATGTTCATCATGTTTATAGTGATGGTGAATAGAATACCAGGTCTATTAGTGATGAGTATCTACCATTATTAAAAGATATGGCTGGCAGAAATCTCTTTATACTCATCATGGAGAATGAAAGAAGATTAGGTCATTATTTTTGTATAAATGTTGAAATCTCTTGTAAGATTGGATGTGGAGTGTTTGTAAATTTGAAGTTCCAATTAGAATTAACTATTTATGATGGTAAGCATAGAGGGGAGTGTATACAAGTGCTATGTTAAGTACTATTGTTTTGTGGTGAAGGGAGATAATTAGAATATGTGCATCAATATAGATGATAATGCCTGTTTCTGCCGATGGTGTGTCTGGTGTTTTTGAAAAGATGGTAAACCCTTTGTTATTTAATTAATTTGTCTGATGGGTTAATTTGTGATCCACTGTAAATCTTTGGTTTCTATAATGTCAAGTATATGTGGTTGGATGATATCTAGTTAGAAGTTTAATTTTTTCAGGGAAGTTTAAGCCTCTGGCATTAAAGTGTTTATATTAAGTTTCATTTAGTGTGTGTTTATTATACTTATAATAAACATGCCAGCATTATTGATTTTATTATTTATGACTTAAAAAAAAAACCTTTGTAAAGTGCATTACATTAGGTCATATATATATTGCTAAATAATATGATCAAAGATAAACAGAAAAAATAATAGATTATTGACATAGAATATAAATAATCTCGTTACATATGATTGTATACTGAATTGTTGCTTAAATATGGATGATAGTCTATCTTTTGTATCACCTGGTCTCACTTACTTTAGTATATGTTAGATGGTATATGTTGGTACCATTTGCTCTTTCGTATGATTATTTTCTTTGTCATATGATAATGATGAAGTATCAGAAATTTTTAGAATTGTTCACAATTTTTACTTTTTTAATTTATTCAACCAATATCAGGAGTATTCATTCATTACTGGATTCTTACTTTTGTTTTACTCATATTTTTCCATGGAGGGCAACCTGGTTTTCTCTTTAATTGAGGAATGTTTTTAATTATCTCTGTTGGACAGATAGTGAGGGTATCGATTATGTCTGGTGATGTTTTGTTTATGGGGCTTGTTGTAGGTGCTACACCAGCATGAGGATTTTGCATTAAATGGTCATTAGATTTTTCTTTGTTTTTATTGATATTAGGCTTGATTGATTGGGGAGCTATTTTTTTGCTATTGTTTATGCTGATTTTTAAACTTCTAGTTTTGTCATCTGTTCTAGATATTTTTTTATTTTCCAATTCTACTGTTGACTAGTACTTCCTTCCTTTGGACATTGATGGGGGGAGGGATTGCTCTCATGTTGCATTAAGTGCAGTATAGCTTAGATCAGTTGCTGATAAAGGAACCATGAATATTAGCAGCTAAGGCACTGGGGTTTTAATTCATTTATTAAATATAATGTTGCTTCTTAATCTGTTGTGTGGTGACATTATCAGGATTTATGTTTTCTCATTGCTTTAAATACGTAGTTGTTACTGAGTGTTGGAATGGGTGTATTTTTAATGCTCTCCAAATGGTTTCATTAGTTTGACAAAATCTGCAATGGAATAATCAAGGTATTTTTAAGTAGGATTGTGATATGATTTACTCATATTAACTAAAATTAGCATGTATTGATCCAAAGTTTTAATTTCTTTTTGAAGTTTTCTTTTTGTTTTCAAATTCTATTACTAAATATCTTGGGGTTGGATATTCCGTAATGCGTAAAATCATGTTCCATAGGTTTTTTTCTTTAATTCTTGTTGAATAAAAGTTTTTAGGGAAGCTATAAAGAGAACAATATTTATCTGTATTATGAGACTTGTTATAGCTTTCAGAGACAATTTGCTGATGTTTGTAAACATTTAGAATTTATGTTGTTTTTTTTCATTAAAAATTTATAGACTTTTTTCTTAAAATTTGGCCATTTCACAGTGTTTCTGATTAAATATTAACTCTTTTTATATATTGCATATGAAGTTTCCATTTTTTAGAGAGATTTTAAAATATTTTTTAAAGCACATTTGCAAAATTTTTAATATGTCTATAATCAAAGGTATTAAAATAGATATTACAGTTTAAAGCAAATCCAAATATTTCTGTAAATAATATTTAAAAAGCTTGTTTTAATAATTTTATCTGTAGAATTAGTTGCTGTCTTAATACACATATTGTGATTTGAAATTTTTGATAATGTTATATTATGGCATATTCTTTTAAAATGGGGTTGTTTTTTAACTAGGATTTTCACATTAATTTGACAAAAATTTACATTGCCATATTTTTTTATGCATTTTATTTTAAAACAAATTCAGTTTTCAAATATTTAAATCAGACAGATAATTCGGATTGATTTGAAAATAAAAAATTTAGTTTTTACTTAATTTTTTTTTTTTTAAACTCTAGAGTTTAATATTTTAATAATTGTGATAGTGAGTGAAATTACTTTCCGATTTGACTTATGCTGAACCATTGTTATTATTTAAGTCAGAAGATCCCAACTACTGACCCTTTGATTAGGCTTTTCCCTCTCTCATACATATTGATTAGTATTTCCTCTCTTCATTACACTCACCCATCTCTCAAAAAAGCCCTCCCCCCAAATTTTTTAGATAATCAAGCAACTCAAATAATGACATAATTAATTCAACATGACTTTTAACAGCTTTAATGCTTATTTCATAGATCCTAGTTTTAATTTTAGTTCTAGTTTTAATGTTTGTTTCATGGATCCTAGTTTTTAAAATCAGGTTCAAATAAAGACTAATATATCCTCAAATCAGGAGCTGCATCAAACTTATTGATATTTATTCTTAATATAGGCATAGGACAGACGAGAATGCTCTTTAAAAAAAGATAATAAACATTTTATTAATTTATCAGTGAGTTTACTCTTCTTTCACTGCTGCTTAGAAGTTAATATGACATTTCTTTTTTTAAAAATCAAACTGTAAAGAAGAATCATTTGAAAGTTCAATCAAATTTTCTTTTTCAGAAACTAATAGTTATTTGGCTTATTGAAAAAACAATTTGTTGAATGGATTTAAAATCCAATTATTTTTATTATTTTGCTTTGGAAAATACTATCTGAATGACACCTTAAGTTCTTTTAAGTGTGCTATTTTATTATTTTTACTAATTTTGACAATTTCAGCTCATTCTTAGGTAAAGAACTGTGAAGTGTCTCAAAATTTTCACCTTGGTTTTTTTTTGATAAATGATTTCCAAAAATCCAATTTCTTGATCATAGCTCAATTTTGTCAGGCATCATAAAGGTGGTTATGGTACTATTTTGTAATCCTAAATTTAGTGTATTTATTTCTGAAAAAATATCAGATAAGTATGCAAGCTGTTGTTGTCATTGATTTTCATGAAACTTAAAACTCAATTCAAAAGGATGGTCTCCCAAAAAAAAACAAAAAACTTGAACTTCACATCTCAGTTCAAACAATCATGTGAGTACTTTTTCTTGTGAAAACCACTCACTTTCGTGTGTAAAAGTAATGTAGTATGGTCGCTACGTATCTCTTCACATAAAGATTTGAATAGTCGGGAATTTGTTGAATTGGCCTTAATACAATTAATAACTTTGACAGATTGATTGAGCACTTTCTTCAATGAATCTGGTAAGGGTTTGGAAGCTAGGATTTGTCTGTGAACACAGCAATGATTCCAAGCTATGTGGGGAGCAACTTCTTTGATGCAACCGTGTAAACCTATATAACAATCAGACATAGATTTTCCACCATTCATGTAAACACCACAATATTTGGACCAATCAATTTCTTTTTCATTGAAATATCACTGAATGACATTAAATATGTCCTCACCTTTACATATTTCAGTGAGAGGATAGCAAAATTGACAGATTGGAAACAATTGCTTTTATCCCCTTGCATTGAAAAGAAGAGACTTCTTTTTATTCTTTCAATTGCTCTAGATTCAATGTCATCAGACATTTCCTTAATTCTCTTCTGAAAAACTATTGTTTGAGAAGGAAATATTGTTAATTTTTCATATATAGTGTTCACCAAATATACATTGAACAAAGTCTTTGGTATAAGGAGATATCAAATTTTCAGTGATTGTATGATTTTTACCACTTTTAGCAATATGATATTTTATTCTGGACAATGTTTCAATCATATTCTCATTGACTTTTTTTGCAGATAATAATTAAAAAGGTAGATTAGAGCTGTTTGATAGTTGCTGTAAAGAACCATCATCTTTTTGCTCATAAATTGGATGTTTAATCTCTAACTGGTGCATCAATAAAATGGTTTCTTACAATCATTAGATATCTTTTCACAAACAATGCACATTGGTTTCAGACAGTCTTCATCTTCCATGAATGAAAAACCATATTTCAAATATTCAACAGAATGTCTTCTCTTCTTTAGTGGAGTATTGGTGTTTAGGTTTTTTTTAATAGTGTTAGTGTTATTTCTTGTAAGAATAGGCCTATCAGCTGCTGCACCCTAATATCCTTGCATGTGTAAATCATCAGACTACTTCAAAGAATTTGCAGCTGTTGATTCAGCACATTGATTTTCAATACTAACTGCAGATCTCTTAAGAGTTCCATTTTTCAACCACTTATTAATTTTGGTGTACAAGGAAGTCACTCCAATAATTTATAGTTAAACACTTAAAATTAAGCACTTACATAAAAAAAGGAACAATCTAGGACTATTAATACACATTACTCACTTGATGCTTAATTGAACACTAAAATGAGTTTTGGCAAAGAGGGGGAGGACACATGCGCTACTGCACAATATGGCTAGTGGTGGGTTAGTCTAATGACAGCTTTCACATAAGTTTCTCTTTGGACATCAAAATTCTACAATTTTGTTTTTTAATTTTTTTTTTTTGACGTTTTCTGCCATTATCAATATTATTTCGTCAAGCGTTGTTAGCCAAGAGATCAGCACAGCTGCCTTACAAGCAAGCAGTCGGTTGCAGACGGTTGTTGCGGGTTCACCTCCTGGCCGATGCTATGACATATGAAAAAAAAACAATATTATTTTCACATACCTCCAACTGGTACATTGCACACCCCCAGGGGTGTGCATACCACAGGTTGGGACCATTAATCTAAGTTAGTGTGAAATTTAGTCTGCCAATAAAAAGTATTTGATTGTCAACAGTAAGTTGTATTTTTTTGCTTATGTTATTTGAATATTAGATATATGTTAGAATTATTATTTCTAATACATTACTAATAAATAAATATATAATAAGTATAGGTATGAAAAAGCCTGTACTGTAGAAAGAAAAAAAAATCATATTTCAAAAGTAGAGTAAGTAAAATATTTTGAAATGATAACAGATGAAAAAAATGTCTTGAAAACATCATATTAATATACTAATTAAGAAATTTTGATATTTTATAACAATGTTTTACAAAATCGAATATATTTTTCTTTTAAATATTCTTATTGTAGTATATAAATCTTTATATGAATTTTATTGAGACATGGAATAACTCTTTATGGTTTTGCAAGCTTCTCAAATATTAATTTAAAAAAAGAATAATTGATGTAAAAGAAGAAAAATATATAAAAAAAGAAAATTACTAAATAAAAAATATTTTATTCAATAAACTTCTTGAATATACAATTACAGAAAAACAAGTTTGATAGTACAGTATTTTTAAAAATGCTTTTATAAAGCAATTTGAAATGTGTTTAAGAAAAACAAATACATACATAGTTTCAAAATATTATAATAAATACGGAAATAAAATAAGAAATCATTATATTCTTAAATTGTTCAATAATTTACCTATTGAATTAAAAAATTTGCAACATTATAGGGACATATGGGGGGGGGGGGGTTTCAGTGATTTAGATTGCATTATATATATAATAATGCAATCATTATTTTTACTATATATAATTAATATATTATTGAAGTGTAATTTGTTCTTATCATTAGCATATTTTGTAAGATATTTAAAATCAAAAGAAAATGTAAATACATCAACTGTTTCTGAAAATTTTACACATATATATAAAAGTGCAACTAGGGCCTAATATATTGTAATTCATATAAATGAATGAATAAATAATATAATTAAAGAGAAATTCATAAAAAGTTATGAATGAAAATGACACTGCTGGATCATGATCCATGAACTTTGAACTTCAAAGCCTACTATTCTATAATTGCATTAAATCACTACGTGGTTAGTGATTGGTGTAGAGCAGTTTTATTCAGTTTGTTTTTCATAATGCCATATTACATGAGTCTGTTTAATTTGACATTTATTGATCATAAATAATAAGTAAAATAAAATATAAGTGAATAGCTTTATTGCTTGGGAGTACATAAGAAATGTTAGTGCTGAAAATGATAAATTTGGGCACAGTTTATTGATCTTCAGCTCCATATTTTACCCGTCTACCAATGCACCAAACTACACAGGATATTGCAAATTATTAATTACTCATTTGATTATCTCACTATGTCACTCACTAACAATATCACCAATATAATTCTATATATACTTCTTCCTTCTTCTTCAGTAATTTTGCTTATTCATATACAATTATATATCTTATTAAATAATCACCATCTTCTTACACCTTTAAGCAAATAATGTTTATTATATAATAACAGTTTCGACTATTCCTCACAGTCTTCTTCAGATCTCAATCTATTCCTTTACCTTTCCATCATTAAAATAAAATGATGGAACGGGAAAGGTAAAGGAATAGATTAAGATCTGAAGAAGTCTGTGAGGAACAGTCAAAACTGTTATTATATAATAAACATTATTTGCTTAAAGGTGTAAAAAGATGGTGATTATTTAATAAGATATATAGTAATATCAACAATATGTAGTAGAATGATATTCCTTAGCCAAAACTGTATGTATTGATAATTTAAACATATAAATTAACATTATTTTAATCAGAATATACCTCATTAACCTATGTCTAGAATAGAATTAATCAAATCTGTAGATTAATACTATATAATTATCACTAACTTTCCATTAATAAACCACAAAACATATTTAATGCCTATGTGCAAATTATCAGTAAAGCTAAACTATATTAAATAAAACTAACAAAGCCAAAAATGTTATTTTTTTATGTACTGAAGTTTAAAATCATTATCTAAATCATTTCCCACTTGATACTCATAAATTTATTATCACAAGGATATTAAAGATTTTAAGACTTCTCATTCGATAATTTGATATACAAAATTAACAAAGCGTATGCTGTGTATCTTTATAGCTTCTCATTCAAGTGTGGCATACGCTTTGTTAATTTTGTATCACAAGGATAGTAAGCAAAAAAAATTAAACGTTTAAATTATATTTATAAAAGTAATATCACATAAAGTGATTGCAATAAAAATATCTTCATAATAATTCATTAAGCATCACATGATCACCGACATTCATTGATTACTCTGGTTGGCACAGGGTGGCACCAATAATTCATATGCTATCAGCTTTATTTTCTTACAAATGTATGCACAATTACTTACATCCATGAATTTTAAATTGATAATACAAGTGAAATACAATTGGCCCAGTTATTCTGTACTTCTGGGATTTTCCATATTAAAAAAAGTTATTCATTAATAAATAGTAAAAAATAAAAGCTTAAAAAATATAACTGTACAGTATTGTAATAATTAAAACATCAGTCCAATAATAGGTAATTCATCTGCTTAAAAAAGATTATTAATTTTTTTTAAAAATTAATTTATTGCTTTCTTTCCTTTCCAGAATGGTACTTCCTTGTAGTATAAGTTATTAATTAAAAAACTGTTGCTTAAAAAAGATTGTTCATTAAAATATATATATATATTATTGTTTGTATTTGTCTGCCAGGAATGTTGCTTTTTTATTATTTTTATGAAAATTTTGTTAAGGTGAAGCTGCTGTGTTTTGTTTCCTCTCAATGTAATGTTTCTTGCAGTAATAAGTTAAATAATTTCTACTCAGTAATGAATGTACATTTATTTAAATTGATTATATTTCCCAGCACTTCAGTTAATTTATTAGTGAATTTCTTTGCACTTTTTATATCAGGCAAAACTCTTCATACAGAAGTGCCTCTCAGTGTCAACCAGAGTAATCAATGGATGCCAGATTGGCTTATGCATAAAATTCCTATCCAGTGCCTACTCATCTAATATCCCCAGACTAGTTTCTGGCCTTCGTCAGTGAGGAGCTTTGCACCTACATCAGGTGCAGTGCTCTCAGATCCAAAGCTCCTCACGACAAAGGCCACAAGCCAGAAACTAGTCTGGGGATATTGAATGAGTAGGCACTAGATAGGGATTTTATGCACAAGTCTTCTGGCATCCATTGATTACTCTGGTTGGCAATGAGTGGTACTACTGTATGGAGAGTTTTGCCTGTTTTAATAACTAATGTGCTAGCATAAGAAATAATGATCATGTGATGTTTAGTGGTTTAGCACTTTTTATATCATATGTAGAACTGTAACAGTTATCATGAAAATTAATGTAACCAATGAAGTACTTTTATTACAGCACTCATGCACTATAAATTTATAATCTTTATTCATAGTGCATAGGCATCTAGAAATTGTTGAATTAAAAGTTGCTAGATTAGTGGTATTCCATCTAAAATGAAAAGAAAGGGGGGTTTATATATTCTTAAATTTTCTTTTGAATTTTTGTATTATTCCTTATAATATTTTAGTTGATTGTCATGAGATATTTATTTAGATTACTGATGATACTATCCAGGAAATTGATCCCAAAAGGCTTAGCATAAAACATCATCACTGTAATTAATACAGCTATTGTGTTAACTACACTTTTTATTTATTTATTATAGTATATCCATTATCCTTACTTCGGAATGAATTTTGGATGTTTAATACATGATTAACTTTCTCTCAAAATTTCTTAATTTTCTTATTATCCCATTTTTCTCATTATGCAACTTATTCTATAAAATAAACCACAACCACAAGAAAGAAAACAAACCAAGAATCTTAATCCCATACGTTCACTCTACAGCTAAGAGCCTTATCAATCAACTATCATGTGACTTTGAAGTCGCTTTCCGTTCACCTCCCAACACCAATAGACTGATAAATAATACCAAAGACAGGATAAAACCTGAACTCACCCCTCAAGTTGGGTACAAAATTACCTGCCCCGAAAGAAATTGCATGGCAATATATTATGGAAAGACCAAAACTAACATTGCCACCAGAGTAGCTCAACACCGATACCTTTACAATAAAACCAAAACAAAGTATGAAGGTAATTCGATTTTTGTCGAACACAAGAGAAACTCTGGACATGCTTTTCTACCTACCACAGCCAGTGTCGTTTGCTCTGAAACAAACGACACCAAACGTAAAGTTAGGGAAGCTTACTTCATTGTGGCTGACCCATCGGTAATCAACAGAAGAGAGGCCTGCTATTCCCCATCTCGTAAATGGTCCATGTAACATCTGCATATAAATTTGCATAAAATTTGCATAGTTTTACAGTTATTAACAGAATAACTCGCCATGAATATGGGACTGTAGACTGTCCCGAAAGTGCTTGGCAGTAAAAATTTTGACAATTTATTAATAGCTTTATTAACTGTGCGCAGAGCACATATATATATTAATTTATATTAATATAAATGCACTATTAAATAATATATATTAAGGCTATAATCTTAAGACTATGCACCTAGATATGACAGTAGGGATCTTACAAATCTTAAACATGAGATTAATGACTTTAAAAGACAAGAATGGATCTTATCTTCGATGTACTTTTTTGCATTTATGATTTGCCACTTTTCATGGTATGGAAATAATTAATAGCTTTCTTAAACTTCATGCTATCATGTAAATTTATAAATACCATATAAAGTAGTATTAAAAGTTGTTATGTAACCATAAACATTGATAATAAAATTTATTATCAGTTATATTTTAATTTTTCAATTTTTTTTCCCATTATTAATATTTAAAATTAGAAACATTTAAATTCACCATCTCCTGTGGCAATTTATCACGAAGATATTGGTCATTAAAAATTTATTTAATTCAGTCTTCTATTTTTGAAAATTTTTTTCTTTTTTATTTCTATTGCATGTTATTACATTAATATCAAGCTTTGCTATCTAAGTCTATGATGTTATTTCATAATTTGATGTTTATTTTTGTTAAGAGTAGGTCATTCATGATATTGATAGCTGATCAGCTTATAATGTTAACTGAATTACATTGACACCTAATTCTATGGAACACCCCCTTTTTTTATATATATATCCAGATACTTGTACTTCTTGAAACTCATGCATTAGATATTACAATTAAAGATCCATTGATTACTCTGGTTGGCACAGGGTGGCACTACTGTATGGAGAGTTTTGCCTCCGTACTGTATGGAGACTGAGGAATGTAAAATAAAGTAGCTAACAGGTTTCTCTGGGCATAATTGCTGAGAGATTCTTGACTTCGTTTAAGGAGAAGCTACAGTACATCACATCACTTCATCATATCCTGTTTAATAACAATTAAAGATAATGTATTTAAACAACATTTTATTAATTTTTTTAATATTTACAAACACAAATAAATAAATAAAATAATTTAATGAATGTCTTCAAAATAAAATCCCAAGGCTGATTAGAGAGAGAGAGAAAAAAAAGTATAAAATTAATAAAATGATTAGAAAATATTAATAACATGCATACATTCAACTGATGTTACATGATAAGTAACTAATGGCTGCTTGGCTATCACTTTTTTTATTGGATGATTTTTAAAAAAATCAATAAAACAAGCGGTTTTTTATGAATTAGGGCAAAGTTCTAAGAGAACCAGAAAGGAAATGTTCTTATTCTAAATATATTTAACTTAATTTGATATCAAAATGTATAATTCATAAAATTAATTCTATATTCATATAAAATTGACAACAAAAAATATATCATCTGGTGTCCATTAATTAACTTAAGCTTATAACTCTTTGAGTTGAGTAAACTGTTTTTAGAAATTGAGCATATATGAAAAAATACATTATATATTGTATTGCTTTAATATCTTATCACATAAATTTGTCAATAGAAGTGTTAATAATCAATTCTGATTACAGTTCAGGAAATTCTTACAAATTGTTTAATTATTCTTTCATTTAGAGTTGTAATCAATACCTTTTCTGTGAATATTTTCATTAGTAACCAAGTATTATGTTAGCTCAGAAAAAAAGAAAATTAATAACAATTGAATGAGTATATTTGTAATTGTTTTCATGGATCTGAATTAAGAAAATGAAATTTTGATTTCACAAAAATTTCATATTGATAAGAATTATTTAGAAAATGCAGTGACCAAATATTTGTGGAGGCATATTCGGTGTTGATCATATGGCTAAAACCGAAAAGATTCTAATGTACAACTTAAAAGAAATTGAAGTGAATAAACTAACTATATGTAGTTAATTGAGATTAAATACATTAATATTTGAATTAAATAGCATGCTATAGAAAAGCACCACAGAATTATTCTGTTGCTGTCATAATAAATAAATGAATTCAAAGAATAATATTCTGGGCAATAGGGATGAATGAAATAAATAACCAAAGGTCTTTATCCCCACAATTTATAAGAAATTTGGTTGCTAAATGTCAGAACTAGTACAATCCATAAACGGTAAACTCCAGAATTATTTATTCTACCATGGACCAAACCCCACTGGACAACAGCAGGGAAGAATTTGAAAAAGAAATTAGTTTTTTTTATAATGGGAGAGCATATAATATATACATATTAGCTTTAGAGTTCACTTTTTATGGCACTGAGAATAACAATAGTAAAATTTAAAAAATGCGGATATGCTTAGATGTTAAAAGCAATGTTGAAATTTGTTGAGACAAAATATATAATATTGATAAAATAGTCATTTCATTTGGAAATTAAGAAATCAATAGAATAGACATATTCGCAGGGGGAAATTATTTGATTGTAATCTGTTTTGATCAGAGAATATATATAAACTGTATATTGCATTTCAACATTTTTAAGTTTAAAAAAAAACTACTGATATTAGTCTCTTTTATTATGAAAATTATTTTAAATTTATCGATTTTTTTTTTTTAAATTTAAAGTAGGTTGTATTTGCAGTTTATATTTTTGCAAATCAATCAATATACATTGAAATATATTTTATTAAAATTAAATGCTTTTTAAATCTATGTGTAGGAATTTTAATGTACATAAACTTTGTTTAAACATTTTTTTTTTTTTTTACATTTCCAATATTTATAATTAAGGAGATATAACCGTCAGAAGATTTTTTTTTTTAAAAAAAATATTATGTCAACTTACTAAGATAACAATAATTGTTTGTGTTTATTCTATTCAGTGTTTATGACGTTTATTAATATTTGTTTAGCAATATACAGATATTTAGTTTTCATATAAAATATTTTGGTCTTATCCCCCCCCCCCTCTTTTATTTTATTATTCCATTATTATTATTATTTTTTATTCATCCTCTTAAATTTTACAAATACATAGAATATAAGCCAATAAACATCACATGACCACCTCCTCTTATGCTTGTGTATAACTGTTGTTACATAGGATATACTATATGAATATTTACAAATTTATTATCGTAAATTATTTTCAATTCATTTCATCGCAAATACTCTTCTATACCTTATATATGTTTCTGTCAATTATTATTATTAGTTGAAACCTTTCATCTATCTTTGGTAATACTGTATATATGTATTTATTCATATGTGACAGTTTTACTTATATTTACTGAAAGTGATAAAGATTGGATAACTAGTCAAACTATAATTTAAATTCCTAAATTCTCATAAGAACACAATGGCAAGACGAGTAATTAGTGCTTTATAAGTGAGAATATGATTCTAAATGGAAGAGCAAATGTGTGAGAGAGAAAACTAGATATTTGGTGAAATGAATAAAAACAAGATTGATGCCCCCTTTAAATTATAAAACAAAAGTGGATTATATATTTGTTTTTTAAAAATATTTTTTGAAAATATTACTTTTTTAATTATATATGCACATATCCAAACATAAACACCATATTTGATTACTTAAAATATGAGAACATTTTCATTTTGTACTCAATTAAATTAATGTTAATTTCAGTTTTTAATATATGTTGATGCATGTACATAATCGATTTATTATTTATATAATTACATGCATTATTTTATATGTATTTATGCATACCATAATCTATTTATTATTTATATAACTACATGCATTATTTTATAATTACTTATGCATAAATGTTTTATTTCTTAAGATTAAAAGTTTTAACAACAAGAAACGACAGAAGAAACAAACATCATGTAGAACAATTAAAAAGTAAGAAAAGATAGTATGGTTATGCTCTATTATGTTCAAATTCTTCTTCATAAGACAACATCATATCATTAGATCACATATAAACATTATGCAAGATGTTAAGTATATCCACTACTATTAGATTGGCAAATTTCCACTTTTCTGTCAATTACGTTTATTTATTCAAATTTGATTTTTTTTTCTTTTTTTATTATTATAAATAACCTAGAAGATAATGATACTGTCTTTTTAAACTAGTTTCCTGCATGTATAGTGATATTTTGGTTTGCTCAGCATAAATTCATTTTCTTGTGACTATCTGTAACATTCATGTACTGGTTTTGTGTTTATTTGGTGATAAATACTGGAACTAAAATATATATAGATTAAAAAAAAATATTTTAAGAGATTAGTATCATTGAGAGAACCTAATTTAAGTGAGCCTGCTACTGATTGGTAGCTTTTTTTTATTTTCAGACCCCAAAATTGCTTGCAAAAGCACATCTTTTGTTGACTTTCAAAAATAAAAGCATGTAACTTCTGTAGTTTGTTTATATATTTATGAGTATTTTTGCAAAATATTTGTGAAATATTTTTTTAAAAATAAGATTGAGTTCAGACTCAGATTTTATTTGAGAATATTTGTTTATAAATGAATACAAGTCAAGAGAAATATAATAATATATGGCAAGAAGTTGTGATTGTTTGAAAAAGAAATGTCATTCCTAATCATTTTAGTTGTTACTTTTTAAATAATTATAGATAAATTTTAAATTATAGAACCCAAATTTTGTTTTATATGTTCTTAACAATAATTCATTTAGGTTTTAGAAATGCAGCTAAAAAAAAAAAATTCATTTGTAATTTTATTTTTATTTAAGAATTGTGAAATAACAAAAAATATTCTAATCATATATTTCAGTTTGTTACATTTGTTCTATACTTGAAAAATTGAAATATTATTTTTGAGAATTATATTTGTTTGTAAACTTATATTTCTAATAAATAGCTTAAAAATTATTAGCAATACAGTGCCAAATAAAGATTTAATAATAAAAATAAAAAGTTGGAAATATAAACCAAAAGATTTCCAGGAACTATCAAAAAATATTATAGCTAAAATTGGAAAAGAACAATATCTGATTGAAATGTTTTCAAATTATATCATGTTATATTAGATTGTTTATATTAACATTCTTGCAAGTATTTCACTATTATAGCTGTGACATCATTAAATTTCTTCAATATCCAATCTTCAAGTTTGCCATTCTAAACAAATGTTATATCTTCTTAACAAGAAAATTATTTCTGAAAAGTTTATAGTATTGAAATTAGTCTGTTGGGCATCTATCTTTTGCTTAACATTAAAAGTAAAACAAAATGTCTATTTTGTAATTATTAATCAAAGTATTGGTTGAGGATATACTTATTTCATTTTTTTCTTCCCATTTATTTACTTAAGGCACTTCATGACGAATCATTTACTATTTGTTTCTATATATTATTGCTGTATAAATACTTTAGAATTTTCTCATTTTTAATTTTTTCTTCTTCATATAAACAAATTTTATGTTTCAAATCAAATCAAACTTTATTGTTTATAAAAAGTTACATTGTTAAAAATACATGGTGTAAAACTACATAGCTTTGGAACAAACAGATAGATATTATTGGTACAGTTCAAATAAATTGTTAGGCAGGTTGTCTGTGGTTCTATTTTCATTGTCTGAAGATTTACTTCATCAGTTTAAAATACGTTTTGATTGAATTAAATATATTCTTTGGACTATACAAAAAAAAAAGTAAATAATTGTTCTTGTTACAGCAAAAGTCATTTGGTTTTTTGAGGTTATGGTCTGTTTCAGATTTTTAATAGTGGCCATGTAGCAGCAAATATATCTGGGTGTGCAATTTTTAACATCTCTGGCTTTCAGTTGTTTGAGCTTATTAGAAAATGTGTTTGGGTGCCTTCTGGTGTTGTTTCCGAGGCAGAAAGTACCACAAAGTATATAAACAAAAAGTTGCTGCATGGACTAGTGTGATGTTATTTTGTCTATATGTGTTAATCATAATCCTGGTATTTTTCAGAGCTGTGAGGTGTGGAATAGATACTGTTGCATTTCTTCTTCCCTGTGGCACAAGGAACAAAAAGTATCAATTTTGGCCTAAAACCTATAGTATTTAATGAAATAGGAGGTAGGTAGAGCATGAAGATTTAGCCTTATGAGAAAGTCAAAAAATTTGGGTTCCAATGACCATTTTTTGAATCACTGCATCAAATGACTGTTGTTCATATTTAGTATTGGTGACTGAGAATCAGTAGTTCTGTCTGGGTACAGCATATTATAAATGCTCCAATAGGTGTATTTACCAATATCCAAAAGAGACACCTGCTTTGGGGTTGGTTTATGAGCAAAGACAAATATCCATTGAAGGTGGTAGTCAGTTTGTGGGTGTTATATGAATGATGCATTCGAGAGCTGGAAAACTTCTTATCAGTGCAACCAGGAGATTAATACTTTTTTTGTTTATGAAAAATTTGAATGAAGTGAAGAACTAATCCATTTCTAGTTGGTGGAAGACTAAGTCATTTTACAAAGATGGAGACTACTTTTCTGTGCCATAATAGCTTGCTACAGAGTGAGTAAATGGATGAAGTGAAAGATTTAGTGAAGTTTATGATTGGTGAATAATAGGTTATTTTGTAGTTACAAGCTGATTGAAAAGACATACTTTTGCATATAATGAGAGGTAAGTTTTGGAGAGAGAAGTGGTTGTGCATTCAGCAGCATCTTACAATTTTTTCTGGCTCATTTGTCTCATTCCAGAAGGTCCTATGTAGAAAGGTAATTCAAGGAAATTAGTTGGTTTACCATGATAAACTTGCATGTGTATCTTACCAGTATAAAGAAACCAAGCTGATGTTTTATTAATGTTGATCTTGAGTTTATATTTGAATCCAGCTAATAGTATTGTATTTTACATTCTGTTTTTTTTTATTTTATTTCAATATCATTATATTCAAATTTTCTAAAGTCTTATAACATATTTGTTGGTACATATTTTGCAATAAAAGCTAAAAAAAAAAAAATGTAAATTTTATAATAATAATAAAAAAACAACATTTAAAGGTGAAATATTTATATATAAGAAATTATGGTGGTTTTTTTTTTTTACTTGTGTAATTAATACTCCTAAATTTATTGAACAGAATATATGTGAAATACTTTATCTCTTTTTAATTTTTATAAATTTACAATTGTTTATCTTTTACAATATTTTAAGCATAATAATAATAATATTTCATTTTTATATTGCAGTTGGTTGGTGGTTTTATTCTTGCTATTGGCATTTGGGCATGGTCAGAAAAAGATACATTTAGCAATTTAAGCAAATTGACAAATTTAGCATTGGATCCTGCATTTATTTTTATTATTGCTGGAAGTGTCACATTTATTATAGGCTTCACTGGTTGTGTAGGTGCTCTCAGGGAAAACACATGCCTGCTTGCAACAGTAAGTTTTTTTTTCACAAAATATTACTCTTTTATTGTTTGAATTTTAATATTAACAAATTAAAAATCCTTCTCCTTTTTCTTTTCAAAAACTTTATTTTCTAATATCAATACTGAACATATATATAATACAAAACTCCAATGTTTCAACTGTTTTCATACAGTCATTTTTAAGGATCTGCAACAACAATATGAAATACATATTTATAAATAAACCTCAATTACATAAATACCTTCATCTTACATTAACTTAAACAGTAACAAACATATTAAACAGACATAATTATATTTTACTTACATTTCTCTCCCACTGCTATTTTTTTATATTACTCTCTCTTTTACATTATTTAATTACAAATCTGTCTTAAAATCTTCCAAGAAACTTTTTATACAAATTTAAAAGCCAACCCTAATTTCAAATAACCTCCCCCTTTTTTAAATCTTATCTAAAACCTATCTTAAAACTGCATTCCTAAACTATAGCTTTAAATGAATATAAAACAAATATAAACATCTTTTTTTATACAAAAAAACTTTTAACAATTTACCTAAACCTATTTAAACATTCATTTTAATTATACATTATTTTATGCCAAAGCAAAAAAACTTTTAACAATTTACCTAAACCTATTTAAACATTCATTTTAATTATACATTATTTTATGCCAAAGCAAATATTATATATTAATAATAAATAAATTTGGAAAAACAAATAATTTTTTTCATATATTTATTATTTCAGTATGCCTTTTTTTTGGGAGGTCTACTTCTCTCAGAGCTTACTGTAGGGATATTAGGATTCATTTTTAAAGACTGGGTAAGTATAATGCTGCTAAATATAAACTTTGTATATAACTTTCATGCTTTAAATCTGTAGCTTTGTTGTACAATTCACTTTACTTATATTGAAGATGAAATATATAATACTCAAACAGGCAAAAACTCACTATACGTATTGCCACTCACAACATAAGAAATGGTGATCATATGATGTTTATATATAATACTCAATTGTCCACGCACTTTACTATTTTACAATGCTTTATTTTCCACCCTTTTCTACTGTTTACAGTTTCGATTGCCTCAGCAATCTTCTTCAGAACATTATATTTCATAATCTCAACTGTTAAAGATAAGATATTATTATTATTATATTTACCAGTTATATTTCCTTTATGATAACAATCTGAATACTAAATACTAAAAAAATTTAATAATCTATTGATTCATTAAGAAGGTGATGTTAAAATAACTAAAAAAACAACTCATAATGCAAAAAATCTTTATCAATTAGTTAGTAAAAACAAATTTTTAAAGATTTTCTTCAATTTATTTCTGTGAAAATACTTTTTCTATGATGAATATCAGTAGAGATAAATTTCACTCTTCTTTAACAATTTGAAACCTATTTGAGAATAGTATCAATTGAGAATAACATTCAAAAACAATAGGAACTATGCAAAACACTTGAATCGAAAAATTAATTCAACAACTATCAAAAATTGGATACTGTTTTTACAGAGGTTCTACATAACAGCTATTGATATGTAAAAAAATTCAAACAAATGTGTTTCACTACATATAAGAATTTGCAATGAAAAAATATACTATTAATTATAATTTCCAAAACAAACCATTTTCAATATGAATTAAATAGATAATTTTGGTAATACAGCATCTATTGATCCACACCGTCCGATGGAGCTGTTTCTATGCTAAAGCACATAAATATGCTGTTTACAAGACCGCTCATAGATCTTACAGCCTGTAAACTGTTCAAACACTAAGATGTTGAAGTGCACCCTTACCCCAACATCTCTAGCATGTTGAACATTATTAGCGACAAGTATGCGATACTTTCTAGAGACATTACTCTTGACTATTGGACAGCATATGATATGAAGGTTTCTGTAGTTGTAATGACGAAAAGTCTATTAGAATGGATTTTTTTTTTTTTTGGCTTAAATGTATTGTAATTGATGTGAGTTAGTCAAAATTGTAACGAATTGTCAAACGGCCTTACTTTCGTTGTCATGGGTCAGAATTCACGAAATGAGGAGTGTAAATCATGATTCAGCAAAGTTCACAATCAAGTCGCGCACTTTACAAGACTTTTTCGAGATCAAAACAGTTCAATGGCAGACGACAATCGTTCGGTGTTGTAGTTTTGAATTGACCTGCTACAGAAGCAGATACGGCAGTGGCCTTTCTTCAACCAAAGAAAAAAATATTTTACCCACCCAGAAAAACTGTCATTGTGGTGGTTGAATGAAATGAAGGTGTTGTCAAACATTTCTGAAATGGAAGGTCAAGCATGTCAATGTCGACCAGGGGGTTTCATTGGCTCATGGAATGGGCTTTGAGGGCTGCCGAATCAGTTTTTCGCAAGCGATATGACTAATTGATTCTTATTGAAGCCGGGATCAGCTTACAGTGAAATGTATTGGAGCGGAGTTGGAAAGGTATCAAAACGCTGTAAGGAATATGACGACAGGTCTTAGAGATTCTGTCAAGAAAGCCTTGTTGTTTCTCGATCCAAAATAACAAAAAGTTTCTTCAAATGTCAAACATTCAAAATTAAAATTGTTATATATGCTGTTTATTAGATGGTTTTCTATTGTTGTTGCTCATTTTGTTTTTGCATAATATATTTGAAATGTTTTTTTACCCCATTAATAAGGATATCAGTAGCTTTTTAAACTCCATTAGATCTTATGATCATTTTTTTTACTTTCAGTTTCATATCAATATTTAGAATAACTTTACCTGTTTCTGTCAAATTTTCTTTCTTTCTTTTGATTATTGAATTGTTTTTTTTTTTTAGTTGTTTATGATTGTATTGATATGCATTTAGTACTGTTTGTTTTGATTTTGTGTGTTTGCTAATAGATGTACACTTGTCCTTCTTCCATTTGTCTATGTTTTTCTGAAATTGTTCCAATTTATTCTTTAATTTTTAGGAATTTACTTGAAATATTGTTCTGTTATCTGATGTTATTTGTTTTCTTAAGGATTTTAATAAGCTCAAATAATTAACTTTGAAGATGATTTGATGATTTATTATTAAATATTTAACAACAATCGTTAATATTATATGATTACTATTTCCTGTGCTTACCTAAGTGGTTTAACAGTATCAAGCTCTATATACTATAGAGCCACTCAGTGCAAGCCTTAACAATCAATGAATGCATAAAATCCCTGTCTAGTGCCTAACTCATCCAATACTTCCAGACTACTTTCTAGCTTGTGGCTTTCATCAGTAAAGCGCTTTAGAACTGAGAGCACTGCATCTAGATCTTAGGATCTAATGCAACCTGCCAATAGACACCTTTTAGTTAAAATATGCCTATACAAGTGAATGAGCTTCATTTGAAAACATTGTTGGGTTTTTATCTTGGGTTCATAGCTTTAAAATTAACTAAATAAGTAAAAGGTGATCACTGGAGGATTGCATTAAATCCTATGATTTAGATGCAGTGATCTCTGATATGAGACTCCTCACTAATGGAAGCCACAAGCTAGAAACTAGAATGGGGATTGGATGAGTAGGAACTAGATAGGGATTTTGTGCACAAACTTTCTTGCATTTATTGATTACTAAGGCTTGCACTGGGGAGTTTGCTACTGGGATGAAGCAGATTATGGGAAAACTTAGGGTGAGGAATGGAAAGGGAAGATAAAGTGGTTAACAGATTTCTCTGGACATAGTTGTTGAGAGATTCCTGACTCTGTTTAAAGAGAAGTCACAGTGCATCACATCACATCACAATATTAATAAAAGTGGAATAGATGGGAGTAAAAAATTTTGGAATTATATTAAAAGGAGAAATTTAGGGGAGAGAGAGATAGTATTATTGGATAGTAGGGAATAGTGTAGCTCTAGAGAAGAATTAGAGAGAATATTGAATAGTTATGTAATGGATATAGAAAAGATGTTAGATGTGAAGGATAGAGAGATTGAAAATATGAAAGCATATAGTAATGGGAATATTAGGTTTACAGAAAATGAACTGAATGAGGCAGGGAAGAAATTGAGAAGTGGTAAGGCAAGAGGTTTAGATGGATGGGCAGCAGAGATGGTAATGAATTTAGGGTGTTGGGCAAAAGTAAAGCTATTATCATGTTTTAATAAGATGGCATGGAAGAGAGATTTTCCGGGTAGTTGGAGTAATATGAGAGTAAGATTATTATTTAAAGGCAAGGGTAAGGATCATAGAAAGTTAAACAATTATAGATCGATAACGGTAACATCAGTTTTATGTAAAGTTTTTTCATATATGGTGGCTGGAAGAGTTGCAAACTGGATGGAAGAAAATAAGATAGTGAGGGAAATGCAAAGAGGTTTTAGGTCAGATAGGCATATAGGAGATAGTTTATTTATAGTTATATAACTTATGGATATGAGTAAAAATTCAGGTAGACAGTTATATATGAGTTTTATAGATATAGAGAAGGCATATGATAGAGTAAATAGAAATAGATTTTGGATAAGTTTAGCAAATCTGGGAATGGATGAAGCTTTAGCGGATGTTATTAAGAAATTATATGAAAATAATTACTATACATATCAATTAGGGGATATAGAATCAGTTAAAGTTAAAAATGGGGTGGGACTAAGGCAAGTATGCTCTATGTCACTTATTTTGTTTTTGTTGTATTTGAGTGAAATGGAGAGAGAAATAGAAAGCGTAGGAAGAGGGGTAGAGATACCATTAGTAGATGGCAAGGGAGTATATCCATTGTCGCATCTTTTATGGATGATGTCTCTTTGTGTGCAGAAAGTAGAGAAGATATGGAAGTTATGCTGAGGACATGCACAAGGGTGGGTAAAGATATGGGGATTAAATTTAGTGGAAGAAAAATCAAATATAATGATGGTGAATACTGGGGAAAGAGAAGACAAAGATTTCTTATTGGGGGATATAAAGTTAAGTGTGGTGAATAGATATAGTTATTTGGGAATCATCTTGAGTAATCAGAAAAATTGCTTGGATCAGTGGGAGAAAAAATTGATAAATGAAGCAAAGAAAAGAAAGGGATTGATAAAGAAATTAAGTATTTTCATATAATAAATATGATGTAGCTAGAATTGTATGGAAGGGAGTGGCAGTAGCAGTGTTAACATATGGCAATGATGTGTTATGTGTTAGTAAAGGAGTATTAGATTACTTAGAAAAAGTACAAAGGGAAATAGGAAGACAAGTATTAGATGCAGAGGTGTGGACAACAAAGGATGCAATTCAAGGAGAAATGGGATGGTCACGTTTTTATAAGAGATGCAAATTGAAAATAGTCAAAATAAGTCATAGATCACATGACCCTATCTCTTGCACTTGTAAGTTATAAACAATAACCAATTTCTCAACAAGCTTTGTGATAAATACTTAGTCAGAGTGCTGGCTCTGGCTAAGTATTTATCACAAAGCTTGTTGAGGAATTGACAATCCTCATTCAAATTTGAAAATGTTCAGTAGATTATAGTTTATGGATAAAAGAATAGCCAAAATAGTATTTAATTGGGTTACAAGTAAAGGGTACAACAAGATGGGTGAGAAAGGTAATGCAGTATACAGAAGATTTGGATAAAGAATTTATGTCAGTATACTTGTACAAAAGGTGGGATTATTGTGTTAGGAGGATTGTTGAGTATTATAGTGTTAAGGAGTGGGATAGAAGAATAGATGCATTAATAAAGAATAGGGAGTTGGAGAGACGGAGAACTAGTATGAAGGGTAAAACAAGTTTAAATATATATAGAAGTAAATGGAACATTGGGTGTGAGTTAATTTATGATAATAATAAGGAAAGTAGTTTATTGTTTAAGGCTCGAATGGGATCTTTAGCAACAAGGGAATATACACGTAAATGGAAAAATATGGGTTATTTAGTCTGCAAGTTGTGTAAGGAAGGTATATTAGGCATCTGTTACTTCAATGTAAATGCTTGGAAGCAGAAAGGATACAAATAATGAAAGTTATGGAAGATTAAATATGAACAAAGTGATTATACAGAAAGTGAGTTATTGGATTTTATATTAGGTTTGGGAAAAGACTAGCGGGATTTAGATATGAAGGTCATGGAGTTGACAAAGATTATGTTGTGGAAATGGTATGGAGCAGATTATAAGTATTAAAGTGGAGAATGGAAAGGGAAGGTAAAGTGGCTAACAGGTTTCTCTGGGCATAGTTGCTGAGAGATTCCTGACTCCGTATAAGGAGAAGTCACAGTGCATCACATCACAATAATTGATATTATTATTGGCAAGTTATCAAAATCATTCTGAATGGAAAACATTGGTGCTGGTTTAAATTATGCATTACCTGAAGTTCAAATTAATAGCATTTCGATTATAAGTCATTTGCAAAAAATGCATTCATTGAAACAATATAATTTCAGAATTATTAAGATGTGGTCTATTAAAATTGCATCCATTAATACTTCTATCGTATTTTATAAAATTATTTAATTAGAAAAATTTAGAGTATAAATTCATTATTTTAGAATTATTTATAGTTATAAGTTGCATGCAGTTTTTTGACCAAGCTTATGACTCTTTTTACTATGAAAAATATAAATACATTTTTAATTCTTATTTGTAAATAAATATTTTCATGACTCTGGAAGAGGAAAATTGTTTTTTCCATATTGGTTTTTGGATTCAACCTTATTACAGAATAATGAGCTTTCAAGCTCACTATATTGCACCTTAGATTATCTATTTTTTCTGCTTATAATCATATATCAACAGCTCTAGATATTGGGTGTGAATGAATATATAAAGTTAGAAAATGAAGCTCGACTACAAATATTACTTAGACAATGTAGTCTGAACTGAGAAATGCATGCGAAAAAATCAAACAATATATTTGTAATGCTCTGAAATATATATATATATATATGGTAGATTGAAGTCATATATTTTAAGAATAAAAATTAATTGTTTTGTAGTCTATAAAATATATTGCTAATAATATTGCATTCTACATTTTTTATTGTTTGTTATTATTTTATTAATTTTATGAAATTATAATAAAAAACATATCCTAATAATTTTAACAAATCTGTAAATACATTACAGCTTTTCAAATATGGAACAAGTAACATTTAGTTGCTCGTGTCATCACATGATCATTATTTTCTATGCTTACACAAGCTGTTAAAACAAGGCAAAACTCTCTATCCAATAGTGCCACCCAGTGCAAGCCAGAAACTAGTGTGGGGATATTGGATGAGTAAACACTAGTTAGGTTTGTATACTTTGATTACTCTGGCTTGCACTGGGTGGCACTACTGTATGGAGAGTTTTTACCTCTGTTTAGTTGTTTATGAACAAATTTATATATATGTATAGAATAATGTTTAGAGAGAAGTCTTTTTAATATAATGATTATTAATTAATAATTTAGCTGTAAGGCAGCATTTTTAATTACATTTTTATAATTTTATTTTTCAATAATTATTGTGTTTTGTTTTCCTAATATAATTTTTGATTCCAATACAAGGATCAGATGATAACCCTACTTGTGACTGAGTTAAAAGATTTTTAAAGCGTGTGAAATTAAATTTTGTACCAAAATTTTCTAATTTCTGCTCAGATATCTGTTGTAAAAACATTCAATTACCATTTTAAAAAAATAGCTATAGTTTTATATAATTTTTATAGCTTGTATCTTTTAATCTATGCATTTATTATTGGTTAATCAGTGACCTTTGATAAGGAAGTTTGTTTTTGCAAAATTGATTATTTTTCAGTGATTAATAAATTTAATCATTTGATTGTATTTTTTGTATTTTTATCCATAAGTCAATCATTATTTAAACTGTTGTATACTGACTGGTTGTGTATATATAGCCTTAATAATAACGTTATATGTGTACACAGTTGGTCTCCAGAAATAATAATGATATGCAGAAAAAGAAAATGAGTTTACCGCAAGAAGCAACAGGCTAATTTGCATCTCAATAAAATCTAACCTTATGCAAATTAGCGCAGAGTTAATAAAATGCCTGCTGAACTTTTAAAGAGTGAGAAGTGGTTAACTTAAATCTGAAGAAGAGATAATAAAACAAAGTAGAAGGGAAAAGGTAAAAATTGAAAGCAGACTTATAAAATTCTAAATGCAGAATAACCAGTATTAGTAGCAGAAAAGAGCTCTAATCATAGTCTAATTCGACTATCTCAAGAAATGTGTGACTATTTAAGCTAATGGGCTTGGATTGAAAACATTAAGGTGTTTTCAGTTTAAGACTCATAGTTTTGTAGTTAAATGGAGATAAAAGGTGGTTGCTGGAGGGTTGCATTAGATCCTAAGATCTAGGTGCAGTGCTTTCAGATCCAAGGTTCCTCACTGACGAAGGCCATAAGCCAGAAACTAGTCTGGGGATATTGGATGAGTAGGCACTAGATGGGGATTTTATGCACAAGCCTTCTGGCATCCATTGATTACTCTAGCTTGTTGTGTGTGGCAATATATAGCGAGTTTTTCCTGTTTTAAATGTGTGAGAAGTAAAGTATTTACAGAACTGCAGTTGTAAAGATATATTTATCTACAGAAATATGAACTGTAACATGATTTAGATTGATCCAGTGTTCAACCAGCAAATAGCTAGTTGATTTATTAATCCTATCTACTAATATTAATGTTATTCAGAGAAAAATAAACTTTTGAATTTATTACTAATCTTTTTGTGTTTGTTTCTTTAAATAAATTATATAATTATTCAGCTGCCAGAATATCCCTTGATACATTATAAACACAAAATGTTTGATCACTTAGTTGGGTTTTATATATGTTTTCTGTTCTTGCTCTATTCATTACATCCGTGATAATTTACTTATTGCAAATTACTATTTTATTTATGAAGCATTGAACACAATATTTAGTGAGAAATTTACATGTATTTTACATTATCTTTAGGAATTAGTTGAAGTGATTTAGAATTGGATTTTTTCAAAAATGATTGTTTTATGGCAGAAAAAGTTGAGAATTACATTTCGTTGTATATTGTTCCAATTTTTTGTGTAAAGAACATCAAAAAACAGTTACAATTTTATGCCAGTAATGAAGTTCGATATGGGTTATAAATATTGATATTTGTCTCATACGAACATGTGATAATTTCAAGAAACAGTGCCCAAAAGAGAAGACTTCATACTATACTATTAGGAATGTAAAGCTATGTAATAAATACAGAATTTTCATAAGATTTAAACATAGAGTATTTAGATAATTTTTTTTTTTTTGTAGTTTTTTTTAATCATCAGTTTTACATAAATGCATGCAAAATAAAGGATATTATAAAACTAAAAGTAAATGGAGAAATCTATCATAGATAAATGGTTTGATGAAACAATAAGTGATGTCAAACACAACAATAATACAGATTTAGAAATAATTTTTTACTTAAGAGAAAAGTTTATATAAATGCTAGAATTTTAAACTTTAACTATTTTTTTAAATAATTGGTTTTGTAAATCAAAAAAGTTTGAAATAAGCTGTAAGGTAGCTAGAAAGCCAAGATAAAAGGAAATGGAGGTGGAAGTATCACATTATTTATTGAAAGAGCAAAAGAACTCTATAATAGTAATAAGGATGAGTCCTTATATGAAAGAGAGCGATTTTAAGTAATCTTAAAGATAATTATGAACTGTCTATAGGGATGGAATCTGTTATGGTTTAGGAAGAACAATTGACTTTTCAACAAGACAAACCTCCAGAAAATTATAATCAGCGTGAATCGTAATCTTCTTTTATCTCTTTTCAAATAGATGATGATTATTTTGAGAAAGAAAAATTATAACAAATTTTCAAAAAGAGAATCCTGTTCCTGAACATAAATATTCTCTTAGCTTTTGTCTCTATTTTCTTAGGAAATTCTGACAAATTTTATTTTTTTAAATTGATTTGAAGCATAAATCTGAAGTTGATAATGCCAAGTATAACAAGTGGGGGAAAAAAAGTGTGTTAGTTGTAAATATGGTCAACAGAAAGAATTAGCTTATATGTGTATATATTCAGACAATTCTTTTGTTTGTTTAGTAAAGCAAGATAAAATTTTCATCAAAACAAATTTTTGTATGATTAGATCCTAAGTTTGGAATATTGTATTTAAGTATAATTGATCGAAAAAGTAAATATCTACCTTTATGCAAATTCTCCATTAAAAATTAGCATGAAATATTGTACCGTTAAGTATTATTTTATTATTATTTCATTTTGATTTTTTTAATATGTTTGTATATAATTATTATATAATATATTAATATTACTTTTACTTGGGCTCTCTGTAGAAATTTTATGATCTTTTAGGTCGCAATGCTTGATGAAAAAGTAAACCAATTTCTTTCTGGTCACATGTTTATATTAATAAGTCAGATGTTAACAGCATCTCTGGAAACCAGTTGTGACACTGTAAAACACAGCATAAATTTTTGTTAAATTCATTCACAATGATTAATATGATTCCACAGTTGATATTAACTTTATCAACACAATTATGTATCCAGCAAGAGATTAGTTGACTTTGCCATCAAACATTGCTTTTTGAAGGAATGTAAAATTTTATAAAGAGTGCAAGTAAAAATAACATTAATATATTACATATTTGTATATTATTATTATGTAATATGTGTACTTTTTGTGATTTTTTTTCCAGTTATATTCTTTTTATACACTGTTATCTACTATATGTTTTTTCAATTATAATTTATTTGAATTGGTATATATCTTACCTTTGCAGGAAGTTTGATTGTTCTTTGTTTGTGTAGTGAATCTAAGATCAAATAGCATTTAAATTAATGCAATATATTGGAACCCAGTGCTTTTGGCACTTGGTTTTGTTTAGCATTATTTCTGCATAAAATCAATGCTATTCTTTAAGAAAAATAAAAAGATGAAATAATAATAATAATAATAATTGGTTAATAAAGTGTGCTATTCATACCTAAACATAGTTTGTGTGGGTAATATATATTCTCTAATGCAATATCATGTTTGTAAAAGAACATGAATAATTTAATTAAAATATTGTTTATTAGAGCAAATTAATATAATATAAAACAAATATCATAAACAGTAGTTAATTTTTAGATGGGTAGAGAAGAAAAGAAAAGATAAATGTCTTATCATAAAGAACAGTAACTTCTGGTAAATCCATTTGTAGAAAATAATTTATGAAGAATTGAAATCACTGATAATTATTGTTAATTAAATGTATTTATTATTTTCATTGTCAAATTATTAATCCATTTAAATAATACTGAAAACTATATGATTGGAATAAGTTTCTCCTTTCTTTTGTTTATGTTATAATCAAATGATTATTATTTTTTTTTTCTGGAAGAGGTCACTAAAGTCCAAAAGAATGACCAATTTCATAATCAAAATCATTTTTTAGAAATCTTCTGCCATCAGTATTTCAAGGAGAGAACCGTGCTGAAATTTAGTAACGCAACTTTTATTTTAATTTTGCAGAAATAAATGTATAATCAAAGGAAAACTCTAATCATATAATGCATTGCTGAACCTTTTGGTAAGATATCTTGTTCTAGGCCATCTATCTAGTTAAAAACTTTCTGCATTTAAAAATGTATTGCTTCCCACGAAAGTTAAAGTTTTCAACAAAGTTAAAATGAGAGAATTAACTAAAAGAATCAGGAAAAATCTTATTGTGTCTAAATTAGGGAAAACAAATGATTTCCAAGTGGGAAATAATTATGTGGTAACTTTGTATCACTTATTAATATTTTCTTGGTATAAAAAAAAAAAAATAATTGAAAGAAATATTAAGAAGGAAAGGAAGATGAACTAGACACATTTTTTTAGCGCTATTTCTAAGTATCTCGTCTGCCTTTACAAATAATGCCATTATATACATTAAAATATGTTTTTATTCACCAAGAATTGTCTAAAAAAAAAAATAATAATTAATAATCATCATAATACTAAACTATACACCTGCATATTTTTTTTTTTAAGGAAAAAAAAACTTTCTTGAAGTAAATATAAGAAAAAAATTATATACGTGCGTTCTTACGGAGAAGTTATTATTAGAAAATAAAATTCTTAGATTATGAACGAAAACTAAATCTCTTAGTGACTTAATAATAAAATTAAATGATATATTGTATTATACACCAGTTGGAATTATTAAAACTTCATATACGATGTAAATCGACTGCAGTTATTATCATAATAATCTCTCGGAAAAGTGCGCATTTTCGTCCATAAATAAGCTAGCTAATAATTAATTATACGTGTAGTCAATAAAAAATGGTAAAATATTCGTCTATGTTAGAATATTCGATTAATCTTCAGTTCTGCTATAATTTTCTTTACCTGATTATTATTAGAAGTGCTATATAAAATAAAACTTTTCATTAAAGAAGAAAAAAAAATGTGTTTATTTCTTTAAAATGCTTTGTAAAAATAGACTGGATGAAAATTCGGTAAAAGTTCACTATAACGGTCTATGGTTGTTTGCCCTCTATTGTTTAAAATTTAAACTAAATTGCTTGAGAATCTGACATGTATGTTATTATATTACAAATAAATTAAAATTTAATCAAATGTAAAAGATAATAATAAAAAAAAAAACCTTTTGAATGTTGGATTAATTACACGACATTAATTAAAATAATTACTTTTAATTTCTTTGAAAGTTAAGATTTTAAACTGTCTACAACTTAAGAATTTAAAATAAAAAAGTATATGCTACTGTCTTACAATTACATGAAAATTTATTCAAATGTAAAAGATAATAAAAAAAACATTTACCTTTTTAAATATAATTACGTCCTATACAGACTAGGAAGTTGGAGACTGCTGATGTTATTGTACGCAGCCCAGCCATCTGAAATAATGTGCGTACACTGTCTACAACTTAAGAATTTAAAATAACTACATTTATAGCACATGTGGCAAAAAAAAAGACACCTTATGTGTTCAACGGCGCGAATTACACGCATACGTGTACAGTTTTATAGTTACAAAAGATGTCTGTTACATGCTTAGTACCTGATAGTGAATTTTTAAGCGTTGCTGCTATTCTGGCAGAAGAATGGAATGCCACCATCGCATCTCAATCAGAAAGGGGTCTTTCTTTTTCCAAAGTCATCTGCCTCTGGCTGGGCTGCGTACAATAACATCATCAGTCTCAACAATGGTGTGTATTTGCATTCGGTTGTCGTCCATCAGGAAAACTTCGTGGATCCCGAAGACCGAGACATACACACCCAGAATATTGAAAACATGTGGATGAGAGCAAAGCGTAAGCTGAAATTCCAATGTGGCATTAGCAGAGCTTTGTTTTCATCATACCTGCACGAATTTGCCCCCCGGAGTAGATACAGCAATACCACTTTTTTCTCCAACTTCCTAGTCTGTATAGGACGTAATTATATTTAAAAAGGTAAATGTTTTTTTTATTATCTTTTACCTTTGAATAAATTTTCCTGTAATTGTAAGACAGTAGCATATATTTTTTTATTTTAAATTCTTAAGTTGTACAGTTTAAAATCTTAACTTTCAAAGAAATTAAAAGTAATTATTTTAATTAATGTCGTGTAATTAATCCAACATTCAAAAGGTTTTTTTTTTTTATTATCATCTTTTACATTTGATTAAATTTTAATTTATTTGTAATATAATAACATACATGTCAGATTCTCAAGCAATTTAGTTTAAATTTTAAACAATAGAGGGCAAACAACCATAGACCGTTATAGTGAACTTTTACCGAAAATTCTTCACCTGTATAATCAGCTCACAGAAAAATAGTTCTGCTAATGAGATAATATATGCATTTGTTTATTGAATGTTTTTTTTTTTTTTAGAAAACTAATTTGTAAAATATTATTTTGTGATATAATATTATTATATGCTAGGATATATTTGTCACGCAATATTTTAAGAATCTTATAATGACAAAGGTATGTCTTACTATAATTATTTTGGATTAATTTTTGTATTTAAGATGAAATCTATGAAGCATATCCGATTTATTAATTGCAGTGACAGATATAAACTTTGCATGTTTGGTACTTAAAAGAAAACTATTTAGATATTTGACGGGTAAAATAAATATTTTGATTTATCAGAAGTGACTTTAAAAAAAAAAAAAAAAATGCTATAACGATATTTCTTGTTTAAAGGGTCAACAAAATATATATTATATTAATTTAGTAATAGTTCCTTTTTAATAGCGCATCCACTTTATTTAGTTGAAGCTGATGTGTTATCTAGTGTTTTTGAATGTTCCTTCATTAGAATTAAAATTATTATACTGTTATGCTGTCATGTCCATTGGTTTCAGATATTGATCGAAGTATATATGGTAACATAGGTTTATTATGATTAGTGTGTTTTTCTTATCTTGCCTAAATGTAGCGTTGATATATGCTTAATATCAGCATATGTAATACTTATAATGTATTTCATTTTGTGGGATGAAAATGAACTCCCCAAAATACTTTATTGTTGCATGAGAGGAATAGTTTTAGATATAATGTTAGGGTATGTTTGATAGCCCATGTGATTGATTCTCATGAATAGAACGATCAAGAGTTTATATAGCATTTAGGATGCTTAATTTGTTTAAATCCCAGGAGAGGATTATACTTGGTGTGTGTTGATTTTAGGCCTGAGTAAGAGGCAAGAAACCACCAAAATACTTAGTGTAATAGTTTACTCTGCAGACATTCGTTGTTATTCTGCATTTCTCATGTGAATATAAAGATAGTTCCACCATGGAAGGTGTTGATTATTGTACTTTGTTTTAAAAGTTAGGCAAGGATAAAGGTCATGTTGGAGGTGTTAGTTCCTCAAGGTGCACTTTAGTATCAATAGTGTGTCAGTAACTGAGATCAATATCTGTATTGTGCTGCTGAATCTTGCTAGTAGTTGACAAGCAAACCAATGGAGAAAGTAATAATTTAAAACGCTTATTTGCTGGAGGAATATTCAAACGCATTGTTTAATGTTAGTTCATAATTAAGTAATATTCATAGTTTAAATTACACTTATGAATAAAATATGTATCATAACTTAAGTTAACATTAAGTTAAATGTAAGATGGTAAGTGCAACTTCTGATAAATGGCCCATAATTAGAATAGGTTGTTCAATTATAAATCTTAATTTGATTAAATTTATAAAAAGTTAGTCAATAACTTTCAAATAAAAGCATTATAGAAAGTTTACCAAACTTATAAATTAGTGTATTGGTAAATGAGATGTACTTTTTAGTTAGTCAATTCGCATAATTGCAAACAGGTGAAGTTATAATTTTAATCCATACCTAAACAATAGACAGATTAATGTTGGTTTATGTTTTGTATCAGTGTAAGATTATTTAATAAATTTGTATATTTTTTTTTTTTGTGATAGTAATAAATTATAGTCTTGTCAATATTTGTTGTAGATTCATTTTTTTTGTATGCTAAATATAAGTGTGTTTGCACATTATGTGCAAAACATTATCTTGAGTCCGAAATCATTTCAAACTCTTAAAAACTTTATATACCAGATAAACAAATTTAAGCAGATCGGAATATTTCATTTCATTTTATTTTAATGAGAATTATTTATGGAATTGCAAACTTCAGACTAAATATTTTGTAAGTGTAAAAATGAATTTATTCCCAAGTCATTAACTCTAACTGCACATTATTCCATTCACATTTTAGTTAAATTGTCGAAGTAATGAGTCTTAGTTAATTTATTGCGTTGTCATGGATGATGAAAGTACACAAAAAGCACCCTTGTCTTTTTATTATTCTGGCTGAGATTCTGGATAAAAGGGCTGTATTATTCAAAATTGTATGTCATTATTAAGTATAATTATTACCTCTTTAATTAATATAGTAGTTGCTGTGAGATATGAAGACACATTGACTGTGAAGTAAAGTAAATGTTTTCTATAGCCAACCAGAATGCCAGTCATATATGACACCACAATACTGTTGAGCATTTTCCTAAATTAAATAAAGAAACCCTGAGATTATTATTGTCATTATAATTATTCTTTTAATTAAGAAGTGATCAATTATTATTGATATTACAATTGTGGCATGGCTTAAAAGAGTTTAACTTATAATTATGCTATAAGAAAAGTATTTTCAGATCATATTGGCAAATGATTTACATATTGGATATATGTTTTTTTTATTTTGGTAACATTAACAAGAACATGAGAAGTTATCATCATTGTTTAAAAGTGCAAATACTTATAGCTCAGAGAATGTGTTTTTGATAAAGAGAGGATGTTATTTTATCCTAAATTTTTTAATGAAGGAATGATGACTGTTTTTTTTTTTCCTATCTTCCCAAGATATTTATTTTATTAATGATAATTTGTTTTATGATTTTAATTTTTGTCTTTGTCTTAACTGCATATCTCTGCAGTTGAATCTTCATATAACTAACCGACCACTGAGCTAGGCTGAGTTTGCACATTGGTGAGTTTGCAGATCATCGAAAATATACTTTATTCAGTTAGAAAATGAAATGTCTAATTATAGAGGCGATTGATGTATTTAGATTAAACTAATTACTGGTTAAATAATATTAGAAGGTTAGAAATAGTATATAGTTCGTGTTAATAAATTTATATATGTTTTTATAGGTTAGAAATGACCGACGATCGATGGCTATGTATGTTGCCACGATAATGTTTAATTCATTTTATTAGGTTAGAATATATATAGAATTTGAGTATAAATAATATGAGCACAAGTTTAAGATTAAAATTATTAAAACCATCAATATAATACTGTAAAACATTGAAAATTGAATTGGATATTATCTACATTTAAATTTAAATTATGTCTATTGTGAAGATGATTTTAATTATATATATATCAATAAGCATCCGCTAAATTTTTATGTAATATTCTGTAATATCTTTTTTTTATAAGGTCAAAGAACAAGCTGTAAAAAGTTTTGAAACATTTATAATTCATTATCGGGATGATCCTGATCAACAAAATCTAATAGATTGGGTTCAGGGAGGTTGGGTAAGTATACCTTTTAAGTAAATGTCATTCTGTTTTAAATCTTTTATTTAGAAGTGGATAATTGGTTTTTAACCAGGTGTAGGAGATTTTGAGAATATTTTGGAAAGATTGGAAAATAAACAAATATTCATCTGATTACACTGAACTTATTGAAGCACAAATAATCAGATTGAAATTATCTTGGGAGGGGGGGGGAATTATGAAATAATTTAATTCATATATATTTCTTATAATAACTTCTTTCATATACACTTTAATGCAAAAATTTTTTTTAATAAAACTTCTTTTTTTTGCTGTCACTTTCGACTGTCCAGCAGTCTTCATCAGAGTTTTAAAAAGCAGTAGTAGTTTGAGAAAGCTCTGATGAAGGCTACTGGATAGTTGAAACTGACAGGAAAATAAAGAAGCTTTATTAAAAAAATTTTTTTGCATTTAAGTGTATATGAAAGAAGTTATTATAAGAAATATATATGAAGAAATGCAAAGTAAGTAAAGGAGAAGAATGAGAGTATATACTTCTAAATAATTTAATTCAGAAATGGTGGTTTGCAGTTCACAAGCCAATTTTTTTATGCACAAATTCACATTCATTTTAAACTTTTGTACTATTGTTCATTTTTTGTATAAAATATATTAATGTAGATATAAATAATATATATTTTCATATTATGTAAAGTTTAAATATTGCTTTACAGTAATGAAACTCGTGATAGTATTTGCTTTCACAAGACCTTTAATGTTTAGATTTAAGGTTGCTAACGAAAACTGCTGAATATTTTTTTAATTGAAATCAATCAAACATGATTTTTTTTTTTTTTATTAATATCAGGATTGAAAATAATTTTTGTAAAGAATAATAGTAAGTTTATAAAATGGAAATTAAAAACTAATACAAATTCATTATGGAACAGTTTTATGTATAATATATATCTAGGCCTTTTATTTTTATAAACAGAGATCTAATTTATTAAATTTAGTACTACAATGTGCAACATTTGTCATTTGTGTTATAGACTGCCGTATCTGGTTTAATTCATTAACAAAATTTATAATACAAAGTTCAAAAGAAAATAATTATCAGGTATGAGCTGGATTATCTTCAGTCTCATATTAACAAATATGTCATTGAAGATCCAGGACAAACAAGCAGATGATAGATCATTATGAAGAGAAGCCATTCATATAGTTACAAGGATTGACATCAATTTAATAATAATAATTTTTTTAAAAAAAGGAATTATCTAGTAGTGATTAGTCTTCATTCAATAAAGGAATATAAAATGATGGAATAAATATTCAGGATTCAGAAAGAGAATGGAGAAATTAAAAAAAAACAGATAGAATTTAAAATCAACTATATTCAGATCCAAATAAATTAAAAAATAATAAACAAACACAGTCTTCTATTTTAAAAATAGCCACTAATTTCAATATATATACAACAAACCACACACAAACTTCTTTATAAATCTTGATTTATTATATGAACTATTATAACATACAAAAATATATGGTACTAATTGGTACGCTAGGCCAGACGGCTGGTGGCATTGTTTCTCTGCTAAAAACATAGAAATATGCCGTTTCCATGGCCCAATATTTCTGTGCTTTTGCAGAGAAACTTACGACCTATAAAACAGTACTGTTCATATTAGCCACTGCAGGCATATACGGTGTTGCACACCAATATTATGGACCCCGCTAATGTACTTTGCGATACTATGCAAATACGAAAACTTAACAAATCACTATCATATGATGTGAGGGTGGAGGGAATTCAAGTGGCCATAATTGTTGTAATATGCATTCTAATTAAAGATCTTACCCGACATACTATTTGATACTAATAATTGAAAGACCGTCGCCATGCTTCCCTACAAATTTTGGAAGGTGGGGGAAATTGCAAAAGCTATGGCCAAGCACCTTTTCCCAGAACTCACATGAATAGCCACATAAATTACGAGACAAATAAAATGTCTGAGGTTGCACGTAGTTTTGGAAATCATTAACTTTGTTTGATCAGTGATGACAAATTATTTGTCAACCCCCATCCGAAAAAAAACCCCATTAAAATAAGATTATAACTGTTGACTTTTTCAACTTTGTTCTTTTTTGTTTTTATTCTAAAAAAATACAGTGACTTTTTTTTTTTTGTTTGACTATACGGCGATTTTTGTTTCGGCTTTATTTGTATATCGCTGCTATACTAAAACTTTTATTTTTAAAAACAATTTTTATTATTTACCTTTTTTTAAAAAAAAATAACTTTTGTCTCTATGTTTTATCTGAGTGACGACAAATTATTTCTCCCCATCTCCCCCCAAAAAAGATTAAAGTAAGATCAAAATATTTGACTTTTTCAACTTTGGTTTTCTTTTTAAAAGGTTTTCAAATACGGCAGCGACTATATGGCTATTTATGTTTTGGCTTGATTTGTATTACATGATGTTTTTAATTTTGCCATTTTTGAAAACAAAATCTTGTCTCATAAATTATTTACAAGAATGTCAAAGTATTGGTTAAAAAAAAAAGTTTGCGTAATACAGCATCTATTGAGCCACACCGTTCGACGGCACTGTTGCTACGCTAAAGCACATAAATATGCTGTTTACAAGGCCACTCATAGATCTTACAGCCTGTAAACTGTTCAAATACTAAGATGTTGAAGTGCACCCTTACCCCAACATCTCTAGCATGTTGAACATTATTAGCGACAGTATATGACACTCTCTCTAGACAATACTCTTGACTATTGTACAGTGTACGATATGAAGATTTCTGGACTTGTAATGATGAAAAGTCTCTTGAACGGATTTTTTTTTTGCTTCGATGTATTGTAATTGATGTGAGTTGGTAAAAATTGTAACGAATTGTCAAACAGCCCTTCTTTCGTTGTCAGGGGTCAGAATTGACTAAATGAGGAGAGTAAATCACGATTCGGCAAAGTTCACAATCAAGTCGCACACTTTCTGAGACTTTTTTGAGATCAAAACAACAGTACAATGGCAGACGACTGTTCGGCATTGTAGTTTTGAGATTGACCTGCTACAGAAGCCAAATGCGCTGGCCTTTCTTCAACCCCAAAAAATTGGAAAATATTTGACACAGCCAGAAAAAAAAAGAAAACAAACTGTCTTTTGTGGTTGGTTGAATGAAATCAAGGCGTTGTCAAACATCTGGAATGGAAGCTCGATCACGTCAATGCCAACGAAGGGGTTCCATTCGCTCATGGGACAGGCTTTGAGGGCTGGTTGGGAATCGCTTTTTCCCAACCGGTATGGCGAATTGATTCTTGAACACGGGATCAGCTTAGAGTGAAGCATATTACAGCTGACTTGGAAAGGTGTCAAAATGGCCATAAGGATTATGACCACAGGTCTTAGAGAGGTCTGTCGAGAAAGCCTTGTTTCTCGATAAACAAAACAAACTAAAAAAAAGTTTCTTCAAAAACAATCCAAAAAGACTTGGTTATAAAAAAAAAAGGTTGTTTCTTTTAAAAAAAAAAGAGACCGGACAAAAAGAAATAATGTTTTTTTTTGTTAAAAAAAAAAAAAAAAAAACCCATTTTTTGATTTTTAAGAAAAATATATACATCAAACCGGTTACAAAAAAAAAAAAAACAATAACAAACAACAAACACAAAAAAAAAAAAAAAAAGTAAAAAAATTCGGTAAACCAAACCAAAAATTAAAACCTGTAAATCACAAGAAAATTTGAAAAACAGCCCAATAATGTTATATCTATTCGTTTTTCACTAGCAACAGCGCCATCGGATGGTGTGGTTCAATAGATGCTGTATTACCAAAGTTTGTATCAAATGTTAAAATATGTCAAAAAAATGGGTAAAAAAAATTGTATCAAATCTCCAAATCTTTTTTAAAAAGGCGGAGAAAATGTCAAAATATTTTTTAAAAAGGTGGAGAAAATCAAAGTCGGACGAATTAGACAAAAAAAAAATTTTTTTTAATAAAAGTCAGAGAAAATGTAAAAATCATTTAATTAAAAATAGTCGGGCCCGGATCAATATAATTGTGTGTTTTTAGCAGAGAAACAATGCCACCAAGCGGCTGCCCTAGCATACTGATTACTATCAAATATATTCACAAAGTTTTGACTATATTCTTTTATAGTCTTTATCAAGGAACAACTTAAAACTCTTCTATAAAAGAATATAGTCGAAATGTTGGAGTATATTTTTATACGTTATAATAATTCATGTAATAAATCAAGATTTATAAAGAAGTTTGTGTGTGGTTTGTTATGAATATATATATATCCAGATTCCTCACATTCTAAATTTTAAGTAGATTCAGGTTTTCAGTGAAATGAAACCTAATTGAATTTTTTTTTTTTTAAAGTGATCTCTAACTAGATTCTCAATTTTTAAAATAAATTCAAATTACTTTAAATCATATCAAGATAATCTGAGTTACAATCTCATTAAGTTTAGATTTCTGTGAAAATTATCAGTTGCCAAAACTAAAGCTAATAATTGTTACATATATGCATAATAAATAATATACTCCCAACAGTATCAAAAAGACAAACAAAAAAGCATTAAAAAAAAAAAAGAATATTAGTCAAGAAAATCAAAATTTCTAAAATAGTTAACTACATTAAACATTTTTAAATTTTCTAAACTTATTATAAATCTTGATTGGAATATTGGGGGGTGGGGGGGAGGAACACTAAAAAACTTAAATTGTTAGCTGTAATAGTAAAAAAAACAAAAACATTTTAATTGTAACTTTTTTTTTTCGGATTAACAGATTGAACATAAAAATAATATTAAGTTTTTTCTTCACTTCTTATCTCTAAACATACTTAATATTTAAGAGTTTACAATTTTGATTTTCATTATATTGTATTATAATCTTAAAAGCTATAACAAAGTGTTTCAAATTCATCTGCACTTTCCATTTTAAAAATTCATTAGACTGATAGAAATTTGTATTTTCTTTTATATTAATATTAGTTTTCTTATCAAAATTGAAAAAGAATAAAAATCCTTTGCTGCTCTTCCACAAAATAATAATCAGACAATAATAATAGATTCTTTACTACAGCTATATAATCAATAATAATTTTATACATAAAAAGCTTTTTTCCGCACCTCGCGCTCTTTTCAAATGTTACTGATCTATTTAACGTTAAATTATTTTTGACATAAAATTATCCAGTGTCCAATAATGGAATTAAAATAAACAATAATAATATAAATAATTAAAACAAATCAAAACCCTCAAAATAATTGTTACATGCATTTTTTATACAATTATATATATATCATAAATGAAATGAATAGAAAATTATATAAGATGATTGTATAAAAAATGCATGTAATATTTATTTAACATATTGTTGTGATATAGTCAATTATTTTGTAATTATTGAATTTATATATAAGGGTTTTGATTTGTTTTAATTATTTATATTATTATTGTTTATTTTAATTCTATGGTTTTATGTCAGAAATAATTTGTTAATGTTAAATAGATTAGTAACATTTGAAAAGGGCACGAAAGCAGGTGCGGAAAAAAGCTTTTTATGTATAAGATTATTATTGATTATATAGCTGTAGAAAAGAATCTATTATTATTTTCTGATTATTAATTTTCTTATGTATCTTTCACAAGGAAAATAGCCTGAGAACTGTATTTTATAATTGTTAGATTTTTAAAAACATCTCAAATAGTAAATAAAGAAATAAAAATAGCATATGATAATTATTATAGAAATTCACTCTATTTATTGAATTTATCACACAAATAAATGATTTTTCAATTCATCAGATCCCATATATCATTTTTTTGTCTCCATTGTCTTCTTGCTTTTGCCCCGAAGTCAAAGACATAGAAATGCACTGTCATTATTTTATTAATTGTCACTTTTTGGCATATATCATTGGCAAGTTATGATCCTAATGCATTATTTTTCCACATGAATAATTGTTATTTTGTTTTTTTTTAAATTTGAATTGCCATTTTTATTTTATTAAAAGTAATAATAATGATTATGTTTGTTTGTTTTTTAATTTTAATTCAGAGATAGAGTAACTTTTTTTTTTTTTTTGATTTTAAGAAAAATTGTCTTTGAGCCCCAACTTTCTCATTTTACTACAAGTTTAAAAAGAGTGATTTTATTTTGTTTGTCTGCAACCTTCTGTTAAAAGTCTTAACATTTTGAAAAACAATAGAAATGATAAAATCTTTCATAAGCAAATAAATATCATTTATTTTATTTTTACTTTTTATAATAAATAAATAAATTTATTATTATATAAGATTATGTCTTTAAAAACATATTTAATGTCTATAGGCAGCAATGCCATGTGGATAAGAGATGCTTTTGTGCAAGGTAAATTTTAACACCTCCTTCCCTTAATTCTATGAAATAAAATTTGTAAATTAAAAGATTTTTTTTTCCAGTGCTATGCAAGAAAAACTTGAAAACATGACTTTAGTCATTAAATGTGTTTGTTAATATGTGTTTTATTCATTTATTTTTATAAAATAAACCCAGAGATTACAACACTTGCCAAAATAAAACAAATTAATATTTTAAAAAATAGAAAAATTTAAATTTTTTCCTTAAAATTTTGATATTATTTTTTGGACAATCCTAAGAAATTGCTAGTAGAGATAGGAAATATCTGCAAATAAGATAATTTTTTAAATATCTAAATGTTTTTATCATATTTAAAAATCACACACATCTATGAAAATATTGCACTGTTCCTCTCCCCTTCTCAGGCGGGTTTTGATATTATATAAGTAATTATAGTTTACTTACATGGTTATTAAAAATATTTATCTATAGCCAGAGTATAAATCTTGAATGCTTTGCTTCTGCAGTCCATTCCACATAGTGAAGAGAAAAAAGAGTCCTGTTGTCTCCATTATTCTTTCTGAACCAATATTTCAATCATTTTTAATTAGCATGTTAATAATTCATTAAAAATAGTTATTGTTTGTTTGAAAACCCATTCAAAATCTTTCATGCATAAATTTATTTACATTATCTATTAACAAAGTTATATTCCTTCAATAATAAAATATTTACACTATTTAATGTTTTATGTGGGTGTTATTCCACTATTAATAACTAATTTATTATAGGTGTCCATAAAGTCCGTGTGTAATTTTAAAAAATTATACCTTTATTAGTATTTGTGATAGAGAAATTATGTAGAATGTATTGGAAATAAGAAAATCTATATTTTTTTTTTTTGTTATTTTATTGTATTTTATTAAGTTTCCACATGTCCATCATCATTAGTAATACAAAGGATAATATGATTATGTAGTTCTCTAAAAACATTTGCCAATTGATTTACAGTAATGCCTGAAATCACTTTAGTTATTTTAGCTTTAAAGTATTCTAATGATCGAGGTTTTATTGCATATGTTTTCACATGTCACCATAAAAGAAAATCTAATGGAGTCAATGGTGACCAAGAAAATGGTTTGTCTTTTCCAATCCATCTGTTCGGAAATTTGTGATTTAGAAACTACCTAACATGCAAAGCAAAGTGGCAAGGAAATATTGTATCATTTTTTTTAGTCCTAATTGTTCTAGCTGAGGGTTAAAGTAATTCTGCAGCATATCTAAGTAGATGTTACCATTAATAAATTAATAACATGACTTTCAAAAATGAATGTTCCTATGATCTGTTTGAAAAGCATAAGTGTAAGCTTATGTATGACTGGAGATTTTGTTCCTTCTTTATAAATATTCAGTCTACACTATATAAATAATGGACTGTTTATTACAATTTATTATAATAACTCACATACTTTAATGGGCTTTCATATTCATCATCAACCATTATTAATTCACTGCAGGATGTCTCTTTTCTGGGTCTTTTAAAATCTCTTGGAATCCAGTTTAAGATTTCAATTGTCCATCTATTACCATCTCTTCTAGCAATATGTCCAGCCCAAACCCACTTCAGTCTTTTAATTTTTTCAATGAAGTCAGTAACACTTGTTACTTCTCTTACCCATATATTGTGTTTTCGATCTCTTCTTTTTACTCCCAACATGCATCTCTCCATACTTCTTTGAGTGGTCTGAAGTCTCTGTATTACTCTTCTATTAAGTGTCCAAGTCTCAGATCCATAAGTAAGAATTGGTAAAACACATTTATTAAGAACCTTCCTTTTCAAACACATAGGCATATTTCCTTTTAGTATCAAGTTATTTCTACCAAAAGCATTCCAACCAAGTTTAATTCTATGATTAATTTCATCCATTATGTTTCCATCTGTATTAATAATCTGACTAAGGTATTTGTAGCTGTTAACTTCTTTTAACTTATCATAATCAATCTTTATTTTCATATTTTGAGAAAATCCATTGAACATTACTTTAGTCTTTTTAACATTTATCTTTAGTCTTGTTTTCCTACTTTCATCTGATGACTCCTGCAACATTTCCTGCAACTCTAAAGCGTTTTTTGCAAAATCAACTACATCATATGTAAAATCTAAATGATTTAAATAATCTCCATTTACTTTCATTCATTTAACTTCCCATTTTAATCCACAAAATACTTCTTGCAGCATTGCTGTAAAAAGTTTTGGAGATATGGAGTCGCCCTATCTTACATCCTTCTCAATGTTGAATTTCCTAGTATCATTATATAATGTAATTGTTGCTGTTGCATTTGTATAAATGTTTTTAAAATATGACAATATCCTGGATCTATACCTTGATGATCTAATGTTTTAATTACTGAAGATTAAATTATAGAATCAAATGCCTTTTCATAATCTGCAAATCCAAAGCATAATGGCAACTCATATTCATTTGTCCTTTCTATAACTTCTCTCAATGATCTACTGTATTAAAACCACTTTTAAATCCAGCTTGTTCTCTTGGTTGGTGGAAATCCAATGTTCTCTGTAAATGAGTTGTAATTATTAAAACAGGCATTACTCTCCATACAGTAGTGCCACTCGGTGCTAACCAGAGTAATCAATGGATGCCAGAAGGCTTGTGCATAAAATTCCTATCTAATGCCTACTCATCCAATATCCCCAGACTAGTTTCTGGCTTGTGGCATTCATCAGTGAGGAGCTTTGTATCTGAGAGCACTGACAAAGGCCACAAGCCAGAAACTAATCTGGGGATATTGGATGAGTAGGCATTAGATAGGGATTTTATTCACAAGCCTTCTGGCATCCATTGATTACTCTGGTTGGCACTGAGTGGCACTACTGTATGGAGAGTTTTGCTTGTTTTAATAACAGTAATGTGATAGCATAAGAGATAGTGATCATGTGATGTTTAGTGAGTTGTAATTATCTTGGTAAAAATTTTGTATAAGACTGATAAAAGGCTGATATATCTGTAATTTCTAATATCTTTTTTATCACCTTTTTTAAATATTAATATTAATACTAGGCTTTCATATTATCAAGGTGTATATCTATATCTGTCAAAGATTCCAGCCAACACAATTACAAAACAAATTGGATTGGAGGGGAAATCATGAATGTAATAATTTTTTGTTTTCATATCTTAAATTCATGCCAAAATAAAACAAGAAATGTTTATAATTACACTTGATTCATAATTATTATTTTTATCCCATCAAAAATTATCTTTTGTGATATTAATTTCATAATTTTATTCAGTGATGTTTGTATGCTGAAGTGTTGTGAAAGTAATTTTAGAATGGAGTCTTACTTTCAATAAAAACTACATACATAAAATGCAATATGAATTTACATTTTGAATAGTTGCAATGTAAAAAAATTAAATTGGGGTGGGGTAGGGTTGAAATTTTATTTTTACTATTTTATGACATGTATATGTATGTACAAAATTAGCATACATTTTATGACATGTCACAATATGTATGTACAAAATTAGCATGTAGTTTGTTAAATTGCTTTTCAAGATTGGCTATAATTTAAAATTTAACAATGACCCAGAAAACTAATCTCCTTACTGAAAGTCTATATTGTTAGTTTTTTATAGTTTTCCTGAATTGATATGTAGAATAGGAAAGTCTTAACTAAAAAAAAAAAAATTTGTGGTGAATCATCATTTTAATTTTTGTCTGAAACCTTAACTACGCTTATATGTATGTTCCCACTCATTTTTTAAAAATTTTATTATTAAAAGAAGCAGATAAATGGAATTTTAAGTCTGTAGCCATTTGTTTTTTCCTTTGTTTAAGAAATACTTTATTTAAAATTTAAAAAAATTTAACTGAAGAGTATTTATTTTAAATCATTAGCAATTGATAGAATAATTATATAATATTTTTAAAAATACTTTATTGATAAAAAAAATTTTCCCTCCTTTTTTTAGCTAAAATGTTGTGGAGTACAAGCACCAAATGATTGGGAAAATAATATTTATTTTAATTGTTCATCAAAAAACTTAGGCAGTAGAGAAGCATGTGGAGTCCCATTTTCATGTTGCAGACCAAAGCATAATGTAAGTAGATTTGATGATTCAGTGAATCATTATTTCAATATTAAGATAAGATATCTTAGTCAGTTGGGGCAAATAAAAAAGGTAAAATTTAAATAAATGTTTCAGCCCTCTTTGGATAATTATTCTTTATATAATTGTATTCCTTTATTAATCCTTAATTAAATTCTTATGGTTATTATTTACATTTAAAACTTTATTTTTATTTATTTATTTATTATATATATAAACACATTTTATTTCATTTATTTAGTAATGGTTTACTTAATGTATAGATTAATATATAGGGTATATGAGCACAGACTTTCACATGACCCACCACTCTCCACACTATCTCATAACACTGATACACTTTAACACATATATGTTGAAAAGATAAATAATCACCAATATACGTATTTCATGATAAACCAGCAATCATTAGTTGGTCCAGATCACCATTTCTACACATATATGTTATAAGTGCTTAGACATATATTAAGATAGCCAAACTCATACTTTAATGGACAGGCTTCAATCTACTCCAACTCTATAACCGTCCATCCAATTGAAAATCTGATGATTGAATGCTTAAAGGCTACCCTGAGGCCGAGATTCTTGGTGGCCTTTGAGCATTCAATCATCAGATAGAGTTGGAGTATGGAATATATTGAAGCCTGTCCATTAAAGTATGAGGTTTGGCTATCTTAATACATGACTGAGCATTTATTGCATATATGTGTAGAGATGGTAATCTGGGCCAACTGATGATTGCTGGTTTAGCATGAAATATGTAGTATATTGGTGATTATTTATCTTTTCAATATATATGTGTTCAAGGGTATCAGTGTTATGAGATAGTGTGGAGAGTGGTGGGTCATGTGAAAGTCTGTGCTCATATATCCTATATATTACATATATAGACACAGGTATATAATAAGCTTGTGGGTTTCAGTTATTAATGTATAGAGGTTAATTTGATTAATTTATAATGGTCTAATCATTTCTTGGTGAAAATTTTATAAGGAATTTTTATTCTAATAAATATCTGAAGCAAAGAAGTGATTAATATTGCTCTAGTTATTAATATATTTAAGTTGATCTTTATTGATTTTTTTTTTAATGTTATCAGATTCTGTAACATTGAGACAACATTCTCACAAAATATTAGTCAATTTGTTGTTACATTATTTACAATAAATATGTGTGTGTGTGCATGTATATATTCATATTTTTGCAAAGCAGAATATTCACTTAGGAAAACTTAGGTAGATTCCTTAAGATTCCAACACAAAATGGGGTATTTGAAGTTTCATATGTCATATTTTTTTGTTTTTATTATACATCAATAAATTGAAATTCAAGAAATAAATATAAATTTAGTTTCGCTATTGTTTCCTAGGTGGTATTACATTGTTATAAATGTGTTCAAGAAATTAACAGTGTTTTTATATAATAAATATGATGTAGCAAGAATTATGGTTAACTTATGATTCTGATGTATTATGTGTTAGTGAAGGGATGTTAGATTATTTAGAAAAAGTGCAAAGAGTAGTAGGAAGACATGCATTAGATGCAGATGTGTGGATGGCAAAGGAGACAATTCAAGGAGAAATGGGATGGTCAAGTTTTTATATGAGAGATGCAAAAAGCAAAATGAAAATGTTTGATAAATTGCAATTTATGATAGTAAGAGGATAACCAAAATAATATTTAATTGGGATACAAGTAAAGGACAGGCAACAAGATGGGTGAGAAAAGTAGTATGGTATGCAGAAGATTTGGATAAAGACTTGTGTCAGTATACTTGTATAAAGAGTACGATGATTGTGTTAGAAGGATTGTTGAGTGTTATAGTGGCAAAGACTGGTATAAATAGATACATTAATAAAAACTAGGGAGCTGGAGAGATGGAGAACTAATATGGAGAGTAAAAAGAGCTCAAATAAATATAGAAAGTAACCAGCTTTTGAAGAAATTTTGTCAGAGAGTAAATTTGAGCATAGGAAACTTATCAAATATTTATGAGGGACAATATACATGGTCTAGAAATAATATATCCCACACAATAGATTATGTATTGATAGAGAAAGAGGGAATGAATAAAGTACGGAAAATTAAGGTGTTTGATAATGAAGAGAGAGTATGTAATAGTGTTCATAATTTCTTTGTAATTGAAATGGTTAGTAATGTGATGGGGAATAGAAATAAAAGTAGAAACAATAGTGAAAGATGTGGATGGAGAGTGAATGATAAGAATAAGTTGGAAGAGTATAAAGTACAAGTTGAAGAAACCATGAAAAAGTTGGTTGGAAATGAGTATGAGGACTGGTGTGATAAAATAGAAAAAGTAGCAAATAGGGTTTTAGATGAGAATATTCAGAAGAATAAAAGTAATAAAAAAAATGAAAGTTAGTGGAGGAAAAAAGCATCAGAGAATATAAGTGTGCTCTTAAGAACAAAGAAAGTGAAAAAGATATTAATGCTAAATGGGAAAAGTACTTAGCTAAAATAAATAATTATAGAAAGAGAATGAAACTAAATAGTAAATTATTGGATGATATTAATAAAAGTGGAAGAGATGGGAATAAAAATTTTTGGAATTACATTAAATGGAGAAATTTAGGGGGGAGAGAGATAATATTACTAGATGAGGAAGGAATAGAGTGTAGCTCTAGAGAAGAATGAGAGAATATTGAATAGTTATGTATTGAATATAGAAAAGATGTTAGATGTGAAGGATAGAGGGATAGAAAATATGAAAGCATAATATTAGGTTTACAGAAAATGAACTGAATGAGGCAGGGAAGAAATTGAGTAATGGTAAGGCAAGAGATTTAGATGGGTGGGCAGCAGAGATGGTAATGAATTTAGGGTGTAGGACAAAAATAAAGTTATTATCATGTTTTAATAAGATGGCACAGAAGAGAGTTTTTCTGGGTAGTTGGAGAAATACGAGAGTAAGATTATTATTTAAAGGAAAAGGTAAGGATCATAGAAAGTTAAATAGTTATAGACCGATAGCGGTAACATCAGTTTTATATAAAGTTTTTTCATATATGGTGGCTGGAAGAGTTAAAAAATGGATGGAAGAAACTAATGTAGTGGGGGAAATGCAAGGAGGTTTTAGGTCAGATAGGCATATAGGAGATAGTTTATTTGTAGTTACATAACTTATGGATATGAGTAGACAGTTATATATGAGTTTTATAGATATAGACAAGGCATATGATAGAGTGAATAGAAATAGATTATGAATAAGTTTAGCAAATCTGGGAATGGATGAAGCTTTAGTGGATGTTATTAAGAAATTATATGAAAATAATTACTATACATATCAATTAGGAGATATAGAATCAGTTAAAGTTAAAAATGGGGTGGGACTAAGGCAAGTATGCTCTATGTCACTTATTTTGTTTTTGTTGTATTTGAGTGAAATGGAGAGAGAAATAGAAAGAGTAGGAAGAGGGGTAGAGATACCATTAGTAGATGGCAAGGGAGTATATCCATTGTCGCATCTTTTGTGGATGATGTCTTTTTGTGTGCAGAAAGTAGAGAAGATATGGAAGTTATGCTGAGGACATGCACAAGGGTGGGTAAAGATATGGTGATTAAATTTAGTGAAGAAAAATCAAATATAATGATGGTGAATACTGGGGAAAGAGAAGACAAAGATTTTTTATTGGGGGATATAAAGTTAAGTGTGGTGAATAGATATAGTTATTTGGGAATCATCTTGAGTAATCAGAAAAATTGCTTGGATGAATGGGAGAAAAAATTGATAAATGAAGCAAAGAAAAGAAAGGGATTGATAAAGAAATTAACAATGTTTTCATATAATAAATAAGATGTAGCTAGAATTGTATGGAAGTTAGTGGCAGTAGCAGGGTTAACATAGGGCAGTGATGCATTATGTGTTAGTAAAGGGGTATTAGATTACTTAGAAAAAGTACAAAGGGAAGTAGGAAGACATGCATTAGATGTAGAGGTGTGGACAGCAAAAGAGGCAATTCAAGGAGAAATGGGATGATCATGTTTTTATATAAGGGATGCAAAAAGCAAATTGAAAATGTTCAATAGATTGCAGTTTATGGATAATAAAGGAATAGCCAAAATAGTATTTAATTGGGTTACAAGTAAAGGGCATGCAACAAGATGGGTGAGAAAGGTAATGCAGTATGCAGAAGATTTGGATAAAGAATTTATGTTAGTATATTTGTACGAAAGGTGGGATGTGTTTGGAGGATTGTTGAGTGTTATAGTGGAAAGGAGTGGGATAGAAGAATAGATGTATTAATAAAGAATAGTGAGTTTGAGAGATGAAGACCTAGTATGGAGAGTAAAACAAGTTTAAATATATATAGACGTAAACAGAATATTGGGTGTGAGTTAATTCATGATAATAGTAAGGAAAGTAGTTTATTGTTTAAGGCTCGAACGGGATCTTTAGCAACAAGGGAATATACATGTATCCTTTTATTCTCATGGAAAAAATTCAATAAAGAAATTTTGGTACTATTGTATTAGCGTGTTGAGACCGCTTGATGGCGTTGTTTCTATGAAAACGCACATAAATTTAATGTTACTGGGCCCACCACCTTATTTGTGAAATAATAATGAGTAATCATATGGGGAATAACGTAATTCACACTTATTTTCCTTAATAAATTACTTTAATTCTTTTTACAATGTTTGTTTTTGTCTCTGGATATAACTACGAGAAATTTTATATAGTCAGACATTTTATCATATGGGTTAAAGTAATTCATTGATTGATTTCCTTAATAAATTGCTGTCAAATTTATTCAATAACAATTTTACAATGATAAATTTAAATCTTTAACAAGTACCTACAAATTTCACATTACTCCTGCTGCAATATAGGGGGCAGATGGTATCCTTTTCACATTCACAAGAATTAAAACTTATCGATTAACAGACATTATTTCAAATATTCTATTCTAGTCGAATTCCCCATCTACGCCAATGCTTGGTGCCAAACCAACAAAATCACACACACCCTCCCTGCAAACTTTAAAAAGTCTACTATCATTTCTTGTCAGATAACTAACTATATCGTGGTGGAAAAAATGAGAATGGTTTAATTACGGACTGTATTTGACTTTTTTTTTGTAATTTTTTAACAAAAATTAAAATGAATCTTTATTTATTCCAATAGCTATCTTTGAAAGTATGTGACTAAGATATGATGAATATTAATAGCACACCTATTATTAATGATTAATAATTTTCAACTCGATTTTTTTTTTTGTTTTGTTTTTTTAAGATTAAGAAATGTATTCTTTTTACAATTTCTTTTTGTCTCTATATAACTATGAGAAATTGTACAGTTCAACATTTTAATTTTTGTAGTTGTTCTCCAGAACCGTGACTTTTTTTTGGAAAAACAGTGAAATTGTAGTTTCCTGTAACCTTTTCTAGTGATTTACACTTTACATATTGGGTTCAGAAGTGCTGTAATGGGCTTATTATTATTACTTTTTAATGGTATGTTAGGTAAGTTGTACTGTAATTACTTTTTAATGCAGATTACAATAGTTCTGCAAACTTTAAATCCACCCACCCTGAAATGGTACAGTAGCGAAGTGTTAACATTGGTAAAAGATAGGATTGTGTGCACTCACACAAACTGTGCAAGGCAAGACAAGCCATTAGTTACAACAGAAAAAAAAAGTTATGGTTATTTGGTTTGACTGCGGCTCACTAAATGGTATATTTATATGCGTTTGGATGGGATCACCACCATCGAGCAGTTTCAACATGCTAATAGAACAGTACCAAAATTTTTTTAGGAATAAAAGGTTCATAACTCTCAGGCCTTATCATATTTCTTAATTTTTTCTGTTTAATAAAATGACTACAAAATAAAATATTATTAAACTTTATCATGACTTAATTTTAAAAATGTTAATTTAACAAATTCAAAAGTATTCCCTTCAATATTAAAATTAATATTAGAATCAAAAGCATTCATTCTATCAACTGTCCTTCAATTTACTTTCCTGAATAACAAACAATCATCAACATACTTAACAAATTATTTTGAAGAAACAGAAAAATGATTAATAACACTAATCTCTAAAAAAAAATTATATAGACAGAGAAGCATCAAAGGAGAAATAACATAACCCAGTAACTTATTCCGTTTTAATTTTATAAAACACATTTCACATAAAACACATCAGTTCCTAAAACAGGCAAAACTCACTATACGTATTGCCACACACAGCAAGCTAGAGTAATCAATGGATGCCAGAAGGCTTGTGCACAAAATCCCCATCTAGTGCCTACTCATCCAATATCCCCAGACTAGTTTCTGGTTTATGGCCTTCGTCAGTCTGGGGATATTGGATGAGTAGGCACTAGATGGGGATTTTGTGCACAAGCCTTCTGGCATTCATTGATTACTCTATCTTGCTGGGTGTGGCAATACGTATAGTGAGTTTTGCCTGTTTTAACAACAGTTATACACAAGCATAAGAGGTGGTGGTCATGTGATGTTTACATCAGTTCCTCCGATAACAATAGCAAATCATGAATAACCTTAGTCTTACCAGCAGAAAAATATTCATGCTTTCCTAAAATTGAAAGAGATACATTAATACTTTTTATTTTATCAACTGATTGATTGACATTAAAAGTGGGTAATTTTTTGAAATGATTTATGAGATGACTATTTTTGTTTTGTATATATATGTGTTTAAATCTATTTTGAATTTCTCTTGAAAATCTCTTATTTGTTAATAGATAAAATCATGCTCATGAGAGAGTTTTAGTATAAATTTGTTTTTTAACTAGTATTCTAATGTTATATGATTTTGTTTTAGTTATCTTTACTAGTATAGCATTAGGCAGTATTTAATTTATATGTATACATACATATTTTAGTTAAAAGATGTGTTACAGGTTTTTTGTGAGATCGATTATTTTTACAACACTGATAGTTATCTATTTTTATCTTGGTTAAACAGATGGTTCAATAATTGTTGCTGTTAGCAGAGACACCTATAACTGAAAGGCAATTAAGCTGTATTATAAATGATGAGATTATATCAAAATGTCTATGCTCTAATAATAAAAATAATAGCAACAACAAACTACATTCTTGGAAGAATCCAAAACTTTTATTCATACTTATCCACTCATATATAATATATACACCCTCGAGGTTCAAAATGCTTGAGTCTGTCTTATTTATATATAAATTGAGGCATAGAAGAAGGTGGGTCCCATCTTTTTCTGATAGTTCTGACTTGTGTTTCAGAATTAAGAGGTCCACATGCAGTTATTATTACATCTGATTGGCTGTACGTTAGCATGTTTAAGGCGCAGGTTTTGAAGGTTTAAGCCTTTCACGTTATTATAATATTATTTGCTTGCGCTTGATAAATTTGATATATTTACATTTGTTACTATCATTTTATTAGATTTAAAAATTGCTGCATAGTAAATCGAAAGATTTCACGTTGTTTATTTATATATAATATTTAGTGAATTAAATGTGAAGGTATTTTAAGTTTCACACTCGTGGTTCGAAATGCTTGAGTCTGGCTTACTTATATATAAATTGAGGCATAGAAGAAGGTGGGTCCCATTTTTTTCTGATAGTTCTGATTTGTGTTTCAGAATTAAGAGGCCCACATGCAGTTATTATTACATCTGATTGGCTGTACATTAACATGTTTATGGCGCAGGTTTTGAAGGTTTAAGCCTTTCACGTTATTATAATAACACTGTATATAATTTGTTGAAATGATTAATAAAAATAAAATTAAATTACAACTAAATAAAGGAGTTGATGTATCTAAAATATTCCAATTTTCTTTCCAAATCTTACATGAATCATTTCATATCTTTATGTACATTATATTATATTTTTTCTTTATTTTGACCATCTTCTCTGATTATTTTCCAAGATCCTGTAATTAAATCTTGGGGATGATTCTTATTAATAAAAATTTTTTTCTTCTAATATTCTATTTAAAACATACAGATTAAATTATAAGAATGATTCTTAAAAATGTCCATAGAAGATGAAAAAAATGTCAAAAATATGTCAAAAATATAATATGATATACATAAATATAAAAATGTTTATAAGGATAAAACAAGATTTGAAAAAAAAAAAGTATGTAGAGTGTTTTATACATTGAAATTAAATGTCATTTTGGAAAGAAAAAGGAGCAATACTTATTAATAAAGTATTCATTAATAAAGAATTAATTTATTAAACAACAATTGATGTGAAGAAGCATCATTTATAACTGATTTTCAAACAAATTCAGATTATAAATTGAGAAAATAAAATTGCACAAACATGTCTCTTTGTATTCACATCTTATTGCAGATATCAAAAAATAATAGTTAAATGTATATAATACACATTTTTAATACATATAATACACTTTTAATAAATACACATATATAGAAAAAATGTTTTCAATATGTATATACAATATGCACACACGCGATTCAATTCTGTTAAAAATACATCTGGGTCTTATTTTATGTGGTAGATAGGTTCCTCAGAAAACGTTCACAAAAGAAATCGCACAAAAATAGACTTAACTTACCTTGAAAAATGGGGGATAGGTTCTGTCATTTTCAGAAATCGCATAAAAGCAAAGCAACAAGGAAAAATTACTTTAAAATTCACATTAAAAAAAATAAGGAAATAAAGTATGATTAATAAAAAATTTCAAATATTTGAAAAAAATTAATACAAGACAAACTTTTTTTATTAACTACACTATTTAATTTTATATTTTTTCATACATATTTTAATCATTACCACTATTTGACAATATGTGTTCGTTGTGAACTGGTAAATCAGATTCATGATGTGATATACAACTAGCGCCACTTTCACTCTTGTGGTGTGTTAAAGTTTTTTTGTTTTTATATTAAAAAAATGAGATTGCAATCAAAACAAAAAGATTATACATTATCATTAGAAAGATTAATTTCAGTTTACAAAATCAATAAAATCTTGTTATTTATTTTAAAAATCTAAAAAATTATTTATTTCTGTTATATCTAACAAAATATGTTTTAAAAGTTTAAAATTTTTGAATATTTATTGCGATATTTTTATACATAAGTATAAATCTATTATTATTATTATTTACTCATTAGTATAAGTAGGTTATTTACATAAAAGCTAAGATTCTAAATACAGCTTCAGGCCATATTCATATTAGCTGCTAATATAACATTATATTTTTGAAAAAAAAAAAAAGTATTTCAAGTCAAAATAAGTTATTAATAATTTAAATTTTTTGATATCTAATAAATATAGTGAAATATGAAAGAAGAAACATGAATCGCATAATTTCAAAATCGCATTAAAATAATCCGCATAAAACGAGACCCATGTGTAATACTTATTAGGACAATGATAGTATAGTTAACAATTTTATAATCAATAATGTTAATATTGTATCTTTTTTAAAAATATATATTTTTTGTGTTTTCTTTTAATAAATAATGGGATATTTGCTCTTTTTTTTTCTCCGTAGATAGATCAATAAATTAGATAACACCTGAGTTATTTAATCCATCTTTTTTTTTACTTATTTTGTATAATAACCTTATCTTTCTCTTTAAAAAATAGAAGAAACTTGTTTTAGTGTTTCTGTATTTTTTTTTTTTATAATATATATTATTGATGAAATAGAAAAGTAATATTAACTATTTGCTAAAAAAGATTACATCAGTTATTTGTTTGAGACCAGAAATTGCATTATGAACTAAAAATCAAAATTGCTTATTTATTAAATATTTTTATTTCTATTTATTAAACAGTCAATTACTTAATTTTCCAATTTACTTAATGTGATAGGGTGGAGATTTAAATGCAATAGAATGTCTGATAGTCTCTGATTACTAAATCTTATAATAGATGAGAGTAAAAAGAGTTTTGTTTTGTTTTTTAATTTTTTTTATTTAATAATTTTTTAAAACATAGTTAAATGAAAATGCAAATATTGAAATCATGGATATGCAGAAGTGAAATATCTGTAAATTTACTGTAGGTAGAACAAAAAAAGGTAAATTATATATATTTTAAACTAAAACAATATGATTATAAATATATCTCTGACACATTCTCATAAGAAAAACTATAATTGCATGAAAATTATCGAAGCTTAGCACTTTCGAGGGCGTTAAATATCCTCATAATCATAGCCTTGGAATGTGCGCAATTATTTGGATATATATATATAGGCAATAGATTCTAAGGCTATGATTATGAGAACATTTAATGCTCTTGAAAGTGGTAAGCTTTGATAATTTTTATGCAATTATGGCTTTTCTTGTAAGAATCAGAGCATATATTTATAATTTACAGTAGTCTAAGAAACGTTTTTCAATTTTATAAATTAAAACAATATGAGTAAATAATTTAAAATTAAATAAATACCTCTGCCTATAAAAGAATTAATGAGACATTTCAGTCGTACAGTTTTGAGACATCATATTTATATTTTAAAATTTAATTTTTATTACAAATACTTAGTTTGTCCCAGTGAAAGATGACTTGTAGTGTTTCTCTCTCCAACTGCTTTAAAATCAATACGTATGTTACATAGTGCATTGTTTGGCTATTCATTACAAAAATTTTGACATTAGCATATCTGGATCATAAATTACGACATGAAATGTGACAGTGTGTGTGATATCTTAGCACACAATGGAATAATTAGCTATCATTACATTTTGTTTTAAAATGGTCAACATTGGTATTGAAACATTGAAATGATTTAAACTGTGTATGGCAGTGAAGCCATGAATTACAATAACATTTTCAAGTTGTATAGCAAGATTTCATGATGGCTATGAGATAATCTATGAAGGCATGAAATAATTTCATATCATAACTTGTGATCCATTTGTGTTAGTACTATAAAATTTTTGCTGTGTATATCTAAATTATGTTGTTATGTAACACATATTGATTCAGAGATTGATCTACAGATAACTTGGAGAGAGAACCAATCACTTTTTTACTGGGACATACTTTGTGCATATGCCAAAATCATAAATGAAATATTTTAATAGTAAACATAAATTTTAATAGCTGAAATATAGATGTAATTAGTGTGAAAGCTAATGAGAAACCCCAGCGAGCTATATGTAAACTATCAATAAATGAAAACTACAGATTGGAACCATCTGTATTTTAGCTTCAATCATATATAAGCATTCCATTTATTGATGCATTAAATGTAGAGCATGATTTACATATATTAATATAAGTTCAGGACATCTATAAGTTATTCTGAAATCACATGGTCACTATCTCTTATACTAGCACATAATTGTTATTAAACAAGGCAAAACTCTCCATACAGTAGTGCACCCTGTGCCAACCAGAGTAATCAAAGACTCCAAAATGTATGGCTGAATTGAGTTCAGATCCATATGATTATATATGTTATTGAACTTAGATTGAAAATATTATTGTGTTTTCAATTTCATTCTCATAGTTTTGTAGTTAAGTAGAGTTAAAAGGTGGCTGCTGGAGGGTTGCATTAGATCCTAAGATCTAGGTGCAGTGCTCTCAGATCCAAGGCTCATCACTGATGAAGGCCACAAGCCAGAAACTAATCTGGGGATATTGGATGAGTAGGCACTAGATAGGGATTTTATGCACAAGCCTTCTGGAATCCATTGATTACTCTGGTTGGCACAGGGTGGCACTACTGTATGGAGAGTTTTGCCTTATTCTGAAATCACTATAACTAATCAGAGAAAAGATTAATTTAATATTTAGAGGTTGTTAAATATGAGCTCAGCCTTTCCCTCTGATTAGCTATAGTAATTTCATAATAACTTATAGTTGTCCTGAAATTATATTATTATATATAAATGATGCTTCCATGTTAATATATCAATGAATTGAAGGTGGCACCATTCTGTTCTTTGTGTTTATTGATGGTTAGTTTACATATATCTTTGCAGTAGTTTCCCTATTAATAAATTAATAATGAAAAAATGAAAAGAACAATGCCTAATTAAATTTATATTAAAAAATAAAAATGTCAGGTGAATTCATTAGCATCCTTTCCTAACAACCAAATTTGACAATCTGAACTATGAATGGAAACATTTCTTTAACATATTGTTAATGTTTAATGATTACTGTGGCACAATATCTCTTTTTAAACTTAGAGATCATATTTTTCTGTGTTCTGTTTTTAAAAAAAAAATCGATCTTTCTGTGCATTAACAGGTTCTTTTAACTACTGAACTTCAAGTTGTTGTTAAATTTTTTATTAAAGTTATCATCACATGGTCACCACTTCTTATGTTTGTGTATAACTGTTGTTAAAACAGGCAAAACTCACTATACGTATTGCCACACACATCAAGCTAGAGTAATCAATGGATGCCAGAAGGCTGTGCATAAAATCCTCATCTAGTGCCTACTCATCCAATATCCCCAGACTAGTTTTTGGCTTGTGGATGAATAGGCACTAGATGGGGATTTTATGTGCAGCCTTCTGGCATCTATTGATTACTCTAGCTTGATGTGTGTGGCAATACGTATAGTGAGTTTTGCCTGTTTTAATAAAATTATGTTAAAATCATAACATTTTTTACTGTAAATCTCAACTTATTAACTCTTTTCAACAAACTATGTAATTCTTTAACACTCTTTGAGTTTGGTTGAATAGGTAAACAATTAATAAATATAAATGAATTAATAGCAGTGTTTTGCTGAAAGCTAGCTCTGTGCTATTAATTAGTTTATATTTATCAATTGTTCACCTTTTCAACCACTAAAGTCAACAAATATTTAAGAATAACATTTATTTATTTTTTGTATATGAAAATGTTAATGATCTAGATTTTTTTAAAATTTAAATTCAATATAGTTTTGTAAGATTTATAAAAATGTTTATTGTCAGAATGGAAAATTATTCTTCAATACTTAACGGTCATTGTTATGGTTATTAATTAATAATATTAAGTAATAGAAGATTTTTCAATGTGCAAACCTATATTGATAATATTTAACACATACTTTGTGCAGCCAGATTTACAATCCATTATTTTCAGGTATGATACTTTTTAAAATTGTTTCTTTGTATTAAATCCTTAATTAAATTAAATTACTGCTATCAAAATTTGATTATGAAAGATACCTGCAAGTTTGTTAGTCTATATTGGTGTTATAGAATTGAAAAAAAGCATATTAATATTTTTTAAATATTCAAAAAGCATATGACAGTGATCTAAGAATGATTATGACTTAAGTTAGGGAAAATAGGATTAGAAAAAAATATATTAGTATTATTGGAAAAAGTACATAAGGAAAATTATTATATGTATTAAGTAATGAAATAGGTTTCAAGTATGATTGTCCTTTATTTCCTATAGTGTTTATATCATTTTTATGGAAATTAGAAAATGACTTATTAAGACGGAATGTATGATATACAAATATCAAAGCCGAGATACACTGAGAAGTACAGATTACTACTATTTTTTGCAGATTTTACTTTTTTTTTTGATATGACAAAAAGAAAATATATTTTTAAGACATGTGGTAGATAAATAAAGAAAATGAATATTAAGTGTAATAAGATAAATCAAAAACATTGATAATTAATAAATCTTAAAAAATGAAAAATCAGAGGAAAATGGGAGAAGTGGAGCATAATTTATCAGAGAATTAAAATTAATAATAAAATAAAATTTACATAAAGGTGAAAAAATTATTGATAATAAAAGTGAAAAGTAAAATAAAGATTGATATTTATTTATTTAGGATAGACAACATTGATAGAATCTTATTCTAAGAAATGGCTATACCATGGCTCTCTAAATAGTATGGTTTCCAAGGTATATGAATTATTGTCATCTGTGAATAAGATTCATTCATGGAAGTAAATGGACATTTTAAGAAGCTATACAAGGTGAAGCATAATAATCGTCATTTCACATGGAAATGCTAAGAGCAAATTAAAAATATTTGGAATAATTTATGGATGGGAACAGACCTGCTAAAATAATCATTAATTATATAATTGGAAGAGATATTGTATAAATTGATTGAGTCAGTATTCAAGTATGTGAAAGATTTGAATGTGTGTACATTTCAATGAACAATCCAATCAAATGTTTTAGAAATGCAGTATGTTAAAAATAGAAAATTTAGTAAATAGAAGGATGGGGAATGTTGTGAATACAAGAACAACATTGAAATTGAAAATATTCACAATTCAGTAGAGAAATGATTTACAACTATGGAAAGTATGTAGAGGGAAAGAAATATATTAAGAAGAAAAAAAATTTAATTTATCTTATGATTTGTGTGAATGTGGGATAGAAAATGCTGTAATGTAATCTAGCATAAAAAATAAAAAAAACAAGTGGAAAATATTATAATAGAAGAAAAGTGATTTATTATTTAAGGCTAGATCAGGAAGTGTACGGACAAAGGAAATATTAACAAATGGAAAAGGATTATGTGATTTGTATGAGTTTGGGATAGAAAATGCTAAATATATTCTATCAGAACATAATTTGATAAAGATGAAATGTTGAAATTGTAGAATATATTTTGAACTGGGTCTGTTTAATAGAAACTATTTCAGTGCATTTAAACCTTATATAACATATAATTTTATATTTTTATATTATAAATATTACGTGAACAGACCGGCCCTCCAAGCAGAGGGGAGAATACCATTGATAGCAGAGCTATCAACGATACCCACAATCAGACCAAGGTATGCAAAGCATAACCCGATCACCTTTCCAGACCATGGCCCACCTCGACTGCTAGATTCAAACCCCTACCACCCAAAACATTTTATTTGTTTAGAGGTAAATGTCAGGTGCCAGCTAATTACAAGAAGCAACTAACATGCCTGGATGGTAGGCCCATAATCCAGCGCTCTAAATATCCCATGACTAGCTCATTCGAAAAGGTAATTCAATAAACTGCTTTAATTAGTGGTACAAGTAAAAGAATTGTCCGACAAATGCTAATTTCCAAAAATAATTTATTCAAATATTTTAAAATTAACTGAGAACTAATTTATGACTTTATTCATCATTTCTTCTTTGAATAAAATAATAATACCTAACATTATATATCATGCACACATATTATCAATAAACATGAAGAATAAATAAATACTGAGCATTAAAACATATATTACATACACACATTTTATCATATGAGCTGTTGTTTATATGATTTGGAAAAGTTCTGGGAATGTTTGCTGCTACACTAACCACATAAACAGTTCCTTTTATGCAGTTATAGAGTTTATTTATTATACTGACTAGAGACTTCAAAGGTTGCAATGGCTACAAAATACTAATGACACAATGGGAATGGGAATAATAAAAAATAATTAATGTTACCTATAGGATTTTTAAACATTTCTCTGGATATACAGCTGCTTCTTCCTGTAAGATGCGGGTTGTATCCAACTGGTTGGATTCTAGATTTAAAGACGAATGTGGTTTCCTTGCTGCATTTCAGTCCGGCAGACAAAGGTTTAAATGGCTCAGGTTGTTAGATATTCATGGCAGCTAATTGGAGACTTCCAAATATTCTAGGGTGGTCAGAGGCTGGAGTACAGCGGCATACTTCTTATTAGCAATGCGTGTCTTTCTTGGCTTTCTCAAAATAAAATTTATTTGTATTCTGGAATAACATTGCTGAAAAAATTATCTGATCTCTGATAATGACCCTTTTTTCCGGGCCTATTTATATGCTATTAATCTTATTGTTCAGCTTGATTAACATTCTTTTTGATTAATTAAATTCCTCATTATCTGTTTTCATCCCTTATTAGATTTTTTTTTTGGATAAGATATACTTTTTAATTATTCCTATTGTTTATTTGTAGCCATCTTTGGATTTAATTTAATTTTTATATTACAAACTTTATTTTTCTTTTTTTAATTCAACTTCTTTTTATACTCACATGTATACACATTTAAATATATTTTTAAAATCAACACACACATTTTCCTATTTTCTTTTAAATCGTTTTTAAATATTTTTTTTTTATTCAGTTAAATTTCTCCCCCCCCCCTCCTTTAATTACTCTTTAATTAGTAAACTTATGAATGATGCCACATTTAATTCTCCCCCCCACCCACAGGTTAACTGTATTTTCTTTTAACAAAAGTCTTCAACTTTTATAAATTATTTTTTAATAACTAATTCTACAGTATTTTTGTTTTGTTTTGTTAAAAAAAAATTTTAAATGATTTATCATTTAATTTTTCTTAAAAAATTAAGAAATGTGAAGTTTTTTTAAGTAGCGGTACAATATATAACTGAAGGAAAGTTTATGGTAAAGTAAATGGAATTTTTTTTTAAGAATTATTTATTCTAAAAAATTTAAAGAGAGATAGGAAAACAGTTTTTATGGATGTGGATTTATGGTGGATATAATATATGAAACATTTCAGGATGAAATGAGATGGTTAAATTTTTATATGAGCATTCATTCAGAAATGAAGTTGAACATTTTGAGATATGGACAATAATATAATGGCAAATATGGTTTTAATTTGATTTTAAGAAAAAAACAAGAAGCAAGTTGATATTATAAAATCTGCTGCAGAATTTGATAAAAAGATTTGTGTCAATTTATTCTCATAAAATTTATGATGAATGTATTATCAAATTCTTAATTGCTATATAATAAAGATTAGAATAGAAGAGTATTGACATTAATAAAACTTCTGGTGGATTTTCATCATTGGTTTATATAAGAAATCACATTAGGGAATTAAGGCAATTTCTTGTGAGTCAATTAGATTGTTTTATCAATTAGGTTATTTGTTATGAGATTATGATTAGTTTAAATAAGTGGTGGTGAACCTTTTTACATGTGTGTGCCAAAAATTTCCAAAAAATATTTATTGAATGATTGTCATTGCAGTTTTTAAAAGTTTATAAAACAAAATAATAATAATTAAAAAAAATCTCTAAATAAACTAAATATAAATGAATGATATTTATTTAGAAGAACACAAGTTGAATAAAATGTAATAGTTAAAAAAGTAATAGCAATTTAAATAAAATTTTGGAAATAAACATATAAAATCATCATAAATAGATATTATTTAATGAGGTTTTTGCTGTTGTACATTGGATGACAAATGTTTTCTATCTGGTTCATATTTTGTCACTTTTAATAATTACAACTTTAAATTATCGTAATAGATTTTTAACTATGAGATCTTTCCATTGACTCGTTGTAAATCGAAAGATTTCGCAAGTATTAATGTGTAATAGGAATTGTGGACTTAATCAGTGAAGTATTGAATAGTTTCATGCTCTTAGATCTAACCGCTTCAGCTTCACCTATTCATATAGAAAGTAGGTTGAAGTAAAGAAGGGTTCCCCTCTTTTCTTCCAAGGTGTAAGCTTGTGGTTAAGACCTGTAGAAGTCCCTACCTTCACATTTTCACGTGCATATTCCTGAGGTTTACAACCTTAGTAAATATCACTTTTAATAATGTACATGCTGAACTAGATTCATCTGTCATTCTATTTCTCAAACTGTCTTTAATTAAATTCATTTCTGAAAACAATGATTCACATGCATATGTAAAGGAAAAAATTGATAATATAGCAGTTGCTAATTTTTTTAAACAATTAAATGTTTCAAAAATAGCATTCCAAGCAGTCAGTAGTTCCTCTTCAGCATTCTTTTTACATACATCCAATAATCAATCATTTTCCATTGTTTCTAACTCATTTCTCAAGTCAACAAATTCTGTTTCCGTATAGAACTGGATTGAAAATCGACTGATTGCATTTCCATAGCTTCCAAATTAAGTCATTCAAAAATTTCTAACTTTAGACTATCCATTGATATTATGTCTGGGTATAAAATAAATTTTGATGTTTCTGAAAATTGTCTGAACTGTGTAAATCTTAAAGAAAATTCATCAACTACCGATTGAATAACAGCACAAAATTCTTGTGTCAATTTTACTTGATCTGACTTCTCAAGAAATTCTAAATCAGTCAAGAACTTTTTTATATTTGGAAAATATTTGAAGATGTTAAGAAATAATATCACGGTTAAAAATTTGTAATTTAACCTCAAATACTTCGATCAAATCAAACATGTCAATTGTCTTATTATAACCTTGCAGTTTCACATTTAATTCATTTAGATGTGAACACATATTAGTAAAAAACATTAATTTCAAAAGCCATTCAACATCCTTTAATTCATTATATTTTTCAATGATTTTCTCATTACGTAAAAACAGTCTAATTTCATCTAAACACTCAATGAATCTTTGAAGAACTTTTCCTCGACTTAATCATCAGACATTGTTGTACATAAATAAATCATTGTATACTGAGTTCACCTCACTTAATAAATTTTTTTGTTGTTGTTTATTTAGAGCTTGTGTAGATATAAAATTGAATAACTTAGTCACAACATTCATAACATCATCCAATGGCTTAAAGCTTATCTTCATGCACAAAATCTGCTAATGTATAATGCAATGAAAACCCAAAATTGAATGTCAAATATGATTGGTAAATAAATTGAGAAAACCATTTTCTTTTTCAGTCATACTTTGAGCACCATCTGTAGTCAGTATACAATTTAGGCAACATCTATTTCTTTTTCAGTGAGTAGATTTGAAACTTTGTTGCAAATATCTATTCCTTATGTTGCTACCAATGAGATTAAATTGATCAATTCTTCTTTGATATTATTCCCAAAACAATAGGAAATAAAAATAGCCAAACAAGTTGATCCATTTATGTCTGTACTTCCATCAAAGCAGAGAGAAATTAAACCAGAAGATTTTATATGGTAAGTTATGTTGTTAGCCATTTTCAGGATTCTTTCTTTAACTGTACTTCTAGTCAAAAGTAAATCTTTTATTCTCTGAATAATTTTTGCTTTGTTTTCAAAATCTTCAAAAAGAAGTGGTGCCCATTTCATCCAAACTTCTTTCATATATTCTCCATAATTAAAAGATTTCACATATTTGGCAATTACATTTGAAATAAAAAAACTAGCAGCAGTTATATTTGAATGATTTTTAATAAATTTCTTTATAGATGTTGATTGAATATTTATATTTTTAAATGTTTGGGCAATATATTCTTTTTGTTCATCTTTACTTTTTTCACAGAGCAATTTATTATTGGTCTCATAATGCTGTTTTACCAATGCTGTTCTCAATACAACTGTTCCTGAATGTAAAACACATACTGCCTTGGTGCCTTTTTTAATCATTTCTTACTCATCAGTCCATCAATTTTGAAATTCTCTACATCTTGACAATTTTGGTTTTTTATTTTCACTAGTTATATTAATATAATGGTAACAAGTTTATTTAAAAATAAATTTAAATGAGCTTTAATAATTTTATAAATTAAAGATTTATTATATGTTAAAATATATTATTATCCTTACATTTCACTTTTACAGCAAAGCTTCAAGCAAAAAAAAAAAAAACATCATTTCATGCTGATTACACATTTCATTCCTTTGTTTGTGATTTTGATTATGTTAAAAAAATGAATGGTGACAACATGTTTAGATCCAAAAAGATTAGGACAGAAAACCATTTTATTACTTTCACTTTAGATTTGAAAAAATTTAATTCATTTATAAAATATTTTACTGAGTTTATTTTCTAGTTTTATTGAAATCAGTTGACAGGCTTATAGAATATGCTACCACAGTATACCGGCACCACTTTATTTGATTTAAAATATCATTCTCACCTAATAAGTATATATATATATTTTTTCAAATTTTGTAATTTTTTGCTTCTAATCAGAGTTCAATTGTCAATTGAATTCTAATAGAAATATTATATTTATTGATTTTACCTTTAGTTTACAGTAAATTTTTATTAGTACAGATTTTAGCAGCAAAAAAAATATTGAATAATTTAAAGCATAGAAAATTATGATATATAAATAGGTTCGTGTGCCAGTAAAAAATTCAAATGTGCCATCTCTGGCACACATGTACTATTCACCATTATTGATTCAAATGATTCGTACGCGTAAAAAAGTTTTTAATAGTAAAATGTTTAGAAGTAACAAGGTATAGAAAGTTTGAACAGGATACCTAATGAAAAAATTGTATTCAGAATGGAATAATTTGGAGATTGTCAGTCCAACTATGTCAAATAAATGTTGAAAATATTAATCATTTATTATTAGAATATTGACAATTGTAAAAGACAAAAGTAATGAATCTGTGAAAATCATAATAATTAAGTGTATATATACAATTAATGTTTTTTATGCTGAAAATGAGATAATAATAAAGCACCCTTAAAGTTATTGACTGTTTAAAGTTTAGACTCTTAATATTGGAGAAAAATAAATAAATTTGAAATTAAAAATGAATAAATTTGAAATTTTAGAGATAAGTGAAGATCAAAATAACATATATGAAAGATGGTTAACTTCTTTTGGGCTTATGGGTTCAAAGATGCTACACTAAAGGAGAAGTCATGCCTTATGGTATTGCATCAATTAGGAAAAAGAATTAGTTGATATTGACATTTCAAAATGGTTTTATATTTTTTAGTAGATAATTTTGTTGAAAATATCTAAATATTATTGATGCATGTTATTATGAAAGTAACTTTAAATTATATTAAATAACCACTATGTCTTTGATATAATAATGACTTAGTAAATTTTATATAAGGGTAATACTGTATATATAATATCTTCTTGGGTTCTCAAATACTGTTTCTTTTGATTTTTTTTTTTAATTATTAATGACAATTTTTTTTTTAATTTGTCCAGAAAAAAAAAATGATTTTTTTTTGTTTTATTTTTTTTCCCCCTCACCAGTACCTACCAATGGTAAGTTGTAAACTGTAATAATTCTATTGTCTTTTGGATGAAATTCAAATCCCCCAAACATTTGCATGTTTCTATTTTTTTTTTTTTTAAAAAAAAGAAATTATCAAGTATCAAGACTGAATAAAAAGCTTTGCTGCATTTTGAAACTTAACAACATAAAGTTTATATTTGAACACATCCATAATTTTTTTTTTTTAATAATTTTTTTTATTGTTGTTGTTTGACCACATAGGCGTTATAAAAATGGTATTGGATTTCTGTCAAGTTCAAGAAATTACGCTATTGCTTGTATATATTGCTTTTTCGTAAGCATGGTTGCACTTAGTTTATTCTACTATTAAGCTTTGAAATAATGTAATGTAATAAAATTTCAAAGAGATGCTTTTATTTTTGCTATATTGTTGTTGTTTTTTTATTTTATTAATAAATATGTTTTAATAGTCATTCTAAGTATACAAAAAATACACAAAGTAATACATATAGAAAAGTGATATTTTTAAAATTTGCATTCCAGTAAATAAATGCCATTATATGTTAAAATATATATGTATACGTAAATGCAATCATTATATATATATAGAAAAATAGATATATTGTTTCAAATATTGAATATGTATTATAAACTATTTATTGTTGCCATTTAAATATTTTTATTATAAATACATTAAACATATATGTATATATTTTTAAAAAAAACAAGAAACGATATAAGACATATCTATGTATAATATAATAATACTAACATTACTTCTTTTTTTCCTCTGTCATAGCATTGGCCGGGAAGCGAACCCGCTAACCTGGGTCAACTTCTTGTAAGGCAGCTCTGCTGACCTCTCGACCACCAATGCTTGACAATGCTAACATTATTTATCTATGCTTTGTCTAACATTATTTATCTATACTTTGTGTAAAAATTTTCTGATGTTTTAAGTGGCGATGTTTAATTTAAAAAAATCAATTAACTTCTTGCTAATCATTTGTTTCTGTCAATGAAACTTGATGTTCATCATTTGAAACATTGGAAAATTTCAGTAGAGGATTATATAAATAACATTAAGATTATCACATATTATTGTGGTATTTAATTAATTTCATATATATCTAGAGAGAGAGAGAAACTCAATATTTCAACCAGGTATTAACTTAATTAGAAACTGCAGATAATGTCTAAAGCACAAAATTTTTAAGCATAGCAATGCAAAAAGTTTGGTAAGTTTTCATTATTGGATTTAAAAAAATCACATTAGAGAATTAAACCAATTTCCTGTTTAGCATTTACATTAAATAATTACGTTGTTTTACTAATTAGATATATTTGTTATGAAATTATGACTAGTTTAGAATATTTATAAGCATACCTTTTTTTTTTTAATAACAAGATGATTTTATGATGTCTGCCCATTTTTTCTTTATATGTATTAAATAGATTATGTCCTGTACATGAGGGGTCAGATTGATTTTAGGTCAACATGGGTGTGACAAGAATCTCGGTTTCAGGGTGGCCTTTGAGCGTTCCATCATCAGAATTTTCAATTGGATGGACAGTTGAAGAGTTGGAGGGTGGAGTAGATTGAAGCCCGTCCATTAAAATATAAGATTTGGCTATCTTAATATATATCTGAGCACATAGCATATATGTGTAGAGATGATAATCTGGACCAACTGATGATTGATGGTTTAGCATGAAATATATATATTGGTGATTATTTATCTTTTCAACATATATGTATTCAAGTGTATCAGTGTTATGAAATAGAATGGAGAGTAGTGGGTCATGTCAAAGTCTGTGCTCATATACCCTATATATTACATATATAAACACAGGTATATAATAAGCTTGTGTGTTTCAGTTATTTAAAATTGTAAAAGAATGAATGATTATGCAAACACAGGTAAAGGCACTGCCAGCATTAGCAAGCTCTTGTAAACAAGTGTTGGCCATTCTAACTTTGAAAGGAAAAAACAATGGTAGAAAGACATTTAAAAAAAAATTAGAAATAAGTATTTTGATGACTATCTAACCTAATCTTTAAGCCAGAAATATATCTACATATATCACACATTTCCTTAATATCTTCTAAGGCTGTTCTTTAATTTCTATAGGGAACTTTATTTTCTGAATTATTTAAACATCTTATTCAATTACAACTTTCCTGTTTATTATATCCTGTAATATTCTTCCCAATAAAAGCAGTTGTTATTGCATTTTTTGAAAGTATGTTTGAGATAATTTTTGTAATATAAATAGGGTTTGCCTTTCCTATGAAAACCATGCCTAAATTCATTATAAAATACATTTTTAAGAAATAGGTTATTGTTCATTTGTTTCAGGTTTAATCCAATAAAAATATTACAATAATATATTGTAATAATAAACATCACATGATCACCATTTCCTATGCTTGCTTATAACTGTTATTAAAGCAGGCAAAACTCTCTATACGTATTGCCACTCACTGCAAGCCAGAGTAATTAATGGATGCCAGAAGACTTGTGCATAAATTCCCATCTAGTACCTACTCATTCAATATTCCCAAGGTTTCTCACTGGCTAAGGCCACAAGCTAGAAATTAATCTGTGGATATTGGATGAGTAGGCACTAAATGAGGATTTTATGCACAAGTCTTCTGCAGTATGTATAGAGAGTTTTGTCTTTTAATATATTGTAATATCATATCCAATAAACTGAATGCTAAGGGATCTAGATCTCGCATACAAAAAACACTGTAAAATAACATTTCTATATGTAACTTACGTCTATGATGAAATATATTATTTTTTTAACTTATTTAATACAATAACAGCACATTGAAGTGTATGTTGCCTCTCAGTACCTACTTAAAAATTTAGCTCATCTAAACTAAGTTACTGGCTGGTAAATAACTTGAGTTTTTTGAACATTAACTATTAACTCTTAATTTTTAAAGATTACATTCAAAACATCAGTTGTATTCACTAAATCACCCTTTCAATTATAAAAATATGATATTCATCAAGCCAAGAAGATGAAGTTCTGCTCTTTTTTTTTTTTTAAACTTGTTCAAATTAAAAGTTTTACCATCTTAATGTCTGTTTCATGAAACTATCTATAAATTATTCCCTAGACCGAATATTATAAAAATGGAAAATAAAATTTGAATAAGTATTTATCCTTGATTAACACCAATTTTTATTTCTCATGCCTCAGACTTTGTATTAGCAATAATAACTTATCTATGGAATTAAATGGCCTGATTAAGATTTGAAATACAGGCATTCTTATATCTGGAACTTAATTGTAAATATAAGGCATCTCAGACTTTCAAGCAACTTCCAACTATCCACACTATCTCATACTACTGATATACATGACCATACACATGTAGAAAAGATAAATAATCACCAATATATGTATTTTGTGCTGAAATAGCACTCATCAATTGGTCCAGATTGTCATCTCCCACACATATATATATACAATCAGTGCTGCAACCTTCAACTATCCCTACCATCTCATACTACTGATACACATGACCACACACTTGTAGAAAAGATAAATAATCACCAATATATATATTTCGTGCTGAACCAGCACTCATCAGTTGGTTCAGATTATCATCTCCCATATATATATAATCAGGGCTCAGTTTATATTAAGATAGCAAATCTTTATACTTTAATGGACAGGCTTCAATCTACTCCAACTCCATACCATTGAAAATCTGATGATAGAATGCCATTCTATCATCAGATTTTCAATGGTATGGAGTTGGAGTAGAATGAAGCCTGTCCATTAAAGTATCATCAGATTTTCAATAGTATAGAGGTGGAGTAGATTGAAGCCTGTCCATTAAAGTATAAAGATTTGCTATCTTAATATAAACTGAGCCCTGATTATATATATATGGGAGATGATAATCTGAACTAACTGATGAGTGCTGGTTCAGCACGATATACATATATTGGTGATTATTTATCTTTTCTACATGTGTGTGGTCATGTGTATCAGTAGTATGAGATGGTACGGATAGTTGAAGGTTGCTTGAAAGTCTGAGTTCAAATCCCCTATATTTAAATACCCTGATTAAATTTATAAAAAAAGAAATTTATAAATCACTCACTTTTTCTCAACACTTGCTTGTGTTTGCATGCCAATAAAAAATCATGCTTATAGTATTTTTTGATTCTTTAAAACTGCATTGAAATTTTTGGTATTCATCTATAACTGGCAGCAAAATGTTCAACAAAAAAATTTTTGAAAATATTTTTTCTGTATGATATCCCATAATAATTACTATAGCCTTTTGTATTTTCTTTCTTTTAATAATTGTAACAATGAAAATCAGGTGGGACAATTTACTTAATTGAATATTCCATAAAATTTCCAGTAGATTTGAAATTAATGTATCCCCATCATATTCTAAACATTTTTCTGGATATCTCATCAAGAACCGTTGTCTTTCCTTTTTAAAATTACAAAGAGATGTTTTAACTGTACTGAGCTGGATTCTTTGTCCATATCTAAATGAGGAGATTGAAATGATATATCATTAAACTCAATTTTTGCCTTCATTATTCAGGAGATTATCAAAATATTCTGCCATGCCATCAAATTATTTTTATCACATAAAATACTGCCATCTATGGAATTAAAAGATTGTAGTATTGGTTTTTTCCTTTTTTAGATCTTTATGTTACTTTCATTGCATAAAAAAAAGGAGGATCTAAAATAACCACAATCAGAAATATATATATATTTTAAAGTTTTAATCCATTAATCATTTTTAAACTTCTTATCAATTATTGAACTTCTGTTTTTAAATATCTATATTCCTTAAGATGCTTCAATTTTTACTTATTATTCCCATAGAATCTTTGTCAGAAAACTAGTCAGAATTCTTTTGTTTTTTAGTGAAGAAAAACAATAGTAGACTTATTTATATCATAATGTTTTCTTAAGAGGATTCTACAACTCATTAGTATGACAATATTAAAAATGTTAAGTGTCAGATTTAGAGTTTAATATTTGTTAAAGTGCAGCATGATTGTAGAAGCTTTTAATAGAAAAATGTCAAATTTTTGAATATAGGACCAATTTTTTGATGCTACTATCATTTAAAGTTTTGAACATACTAGTTTATGATTTGATCAAACAAAATGTTTGAAATAGTCAATCAATATGTTATGCAAAAATTTAATAACATATTATTTGAGTTTATAGCACCAAAACCATTATTTCCAATAATTCTGGATCAAAATATACTCTTTCTGACAGTCGATATGTTAAAGTTGTCTAGAATAAAAAAAATCTTTTATTTGTATTAATGTTGTAACATTATCCATAAATAAATAAAACATTTTTTCTCTGAATTTTCTTAATTTAATCTTATTATTTAAATAGATGTTAACATTACATATTATTCAATATTTAGTAAATCATCTCTTCTCTTGCATTTATATTTTGCAATATCCAAAATTTTATTAATTTGATATTTTATTATTTAACAAACTTTTTGTTAAATTATTTGATAAAGAAATACATCCTTGGAAAAGGTTGTTGAATAATCAAAACATAAGATTAAGTAATAAAATTTAAACATCACAAAAAATAGCATAAAAGTTGATTTACTAAATGCTGTATTAATATTAGCGCATAAGCACTGAAAAAATGACCCTAGGCATTATTGTGCAAAACATCATACATCTAAAAATACTAAATGGGATATATCAATCCAGTACCATGCAGTCTCTTTTATTCGATTATCTGCCCTTCCAAAAAAGCTTGTAGCCACTATCCATTTAATAAAACTATTTTTCTGGATGACGTTTTACTAAGAACAGTTATATTAACCTTAAATCTTGAATTTTTCAATTTATTGCCTCCATTCAAATCTTGAAGAGTTCACTTAAGCTAAGTTCACACAGTTCATTTTAAAAACATCTTTTCTAGATTTTCCTCACTTCCAAGGTAGTTAGGAGATCAATAAAAAGAACTGCCTAAATATACAATCTTTGCCAAGTTGAAATTCCTGTCTGAACTACTTTGCGTAAAGATTACAATTAAAGATTAAATCCGTCACCATGATTGTTTCATAATGTCAAGAATTTATATAATAATCAGAATTGTGATGGAATGTAATTAAAGATTGAATGCTGTGATAGATTCATGATGGCCATGCCTTATACTGAAACTTAAGGCAATGAAGATAGTAAGGTAAAGATGAGGTTCAAAAGACTATTTGCCTTTGATGAGCCAATATTATATCCTACAAAGCAAAAGAAAATACCTTTGGCATGACATTGTATGCTTGTATTTGCAGACTATACTCACATTGCAGACTATACTCATATCTGAAGATAATTTCACAGAGAATATAGATTGGATGATAGTCCAAGAACAGCACTCAATGTGAATGCGCTGCATATGCAAATATCATGCATATTTAATAAATCTTAACTGTCAATTCTTAGTATGATGGATCCATGAATGAATAGGTCAATTCTATTTTATGTATAAGCACAACCACACATAAACATATATACCAGAAATTACATATTATGTTTGAAAAACATTGTATTTAAGTATATAATAAATATTGCCATCTTGCAGGAGTATTGAAATGAATAAGAAATGAAATCTTTTGTAAAAGTTAGAATTAGGTCATATGTAAACGAGGTTGTGTTTATATCTGGAATATAATAGATTTCATTCTGGTTTATTCCTTATATATGTCTGGAACGGATACTGCAAATAATCATTTTGCAATAGCATAACAATCTAATAACTACAGGAGTATTGAAAGCTTTATTAAGCATTATTTGGTTTATTAGTCAAGATCAACATGAACAAATATTTAAACATTTTCATTTTTAGTATATTATAAAATTAGCTAATGCAAAAATATAATAATTCCTTTATTTAAATTCATTCCATGCAGTTGTAATATCAAAATAAAAATGCTTTCTAGCTTTTTTGGAGGGAAAATTGTTTTATCATATTATATGTTTTAAATTAGCAATTGGATGGTCTAAAGCAAAGGAAATAATCTTTATTTCTAAGAAAAATGTCAAACTGATGATTATTCTTTCTAATACATAAATCGTTGTCCAGTTCAGGTGTCTGTGTATTCTATTCAATATATCAAATTTTCAATTGAAATTATTTAGAGATAAATATTTTAAAATTGTTGTAGATTTATCTTTAAGTTTTTGTAATAAGTACAATATAAAATAACCAAATAGTTTATTGTTCAAAAGTTCATAAAAAGTATGAGCACTGAACTGGATTGTAATCCATGAATTTTGATCTCCCAAAATCGTACTCTTCACCAAACCATGCAAGCAAAAAAAAAATGTATAATTGAATGTTTTATTGTTTGGAGTTCTTAAGTAATTTGAGCATCAGAAATGATATAACTTAGCATCTATCCATAGTCTTGGAACTCCAGAATCTGTCGCTCTATTCTTGCATCAAACCATGTAGAATTTTTTATCAAAATTATACTATGTTAGTTTTTAAGATATCTTCTATTTTTGCAAGGAAAGCCACTGTTAGTATGTTTTGTTTTAATTAAACTTTTTTTAAAAGTGTTTGTATCTCAAATAGATTATTTTATAATATTAATATCATCTATATTCTTTATTAATTTTTACAATCCACTATTGACAATTTTGATTGCCCAGCAATCTTCTTCAGAACTTCTACTTATATTTCCAAATCTTAACTACTTTACATGGAGTGAGAAAAACGGGTTTTAAGTAATTTATAGCAGGGGTGGCCAACTTTTGTGTTCATAAGATCTACTTTTTATTTTAAAAATGTGTTGCGATCGACTTGTTGTCATAGGCATAGTCTAAATAGAGGGAGATGTGAAATACATACTATTTTTATATATCTACCTAGTAATGGGCCAAAAACTCATGTCCGGGGGAATTAAAGCAACATGAGTAATTATTAACAGTATTTGTTAATTCAAATTAGCTACATTAAATCAAGATTAAAAATATTATTTTCAATAATGATATGGCTTAGTGGACTTCATCTATCTACAATTGGAAAAAAATTTAGAACAAAAACAAAAAAACTTAATCTTGACTTAATTTGTTTCACTCGTTATCTGACAGTCCTTGCCAGATTGGCCTCGCGATCGACCAAAAATGGCTTTGCGATCGACTTGTTGGACACCTTTGATCTATAGAATGTAATGTATTAAAATGTTTTTTTTTATAGTTTTCAATTAACATTAGACAAATTTCTATAATGAAATGGCCTACTGATTGTTTTTTCTCTTATGTAACTGATATGCCTTCTTTTCAAATTTTAATATCTTCATAATTGCATGATGTAAATGCATATTAGGGTAGTCCATTTTTTTAAAATGTTTAATAAAAATTTTGACATTTTTTTGTAGATATTTCTCATCACTTTATATTCCTTTAAATGTTATGGGTGATTCCTATGAAAATATTGAAATCTCAGGTAGTTAATTGCTTTGTTGTCTAAATCAGTTGTAAAAAAAATTGCTAATGTATATTACTTAAACATCAAGAAAATGAGTTTCCATGATCAAAAACTTATTTATAATATATTTTCATTAAAGATATGTATATACTTAAAAAAATTGAATTTATATCTTCATTCTGTAATCATATCACAAAAATATTCATAACTATGCCAGGTATGGAGTTTAAATTTGCTTATGCAATGTATTCTTGATGTATTGTTAACTCTCTTTATATTTGTTCTTAGTTAAATATAAGATATAAATTTTATAAGTATCTGCTCCAGTTTCCTACAGGAACAAATATAGGGATTTTATAAGGATATTTATGAACTAATTGATATTTATAATTCTTATCTTAAAATAGTGATGGGAAGTATTAAAAGGTTAAAATTGGAATTTATTATAAAAAAGAATTCTATATTGGTATTTATTGTTACTAAAAAAGTAAATCCAAAAATAGATGGATTGATTGAATTTCTACTTAACCATTCAATTGATCCTACTATTGATTAAATTAAATTGAATTAACTAGAATAACGCTGAAGTTGTTAACAACATTTAACAGTAACAGCGGTCATAGTCTCGTTGCATTTAATATGAGTACGAAAGATTCCAAGTATTGAATAAGAATTTACATATATTTTTTATATATACATTTGAATAATTTTTATAACATCTATTGATATTTTATATGAAGTTTAATTTTAAAGATTTGAGTAATTGTGAGAGTTTAATTGATTTGAGCAACAATCTGGGCCATTATATCATGGAAGTTTTTAATTTATGTGAGAATAAGAAAGTTTTTAAAGAAAATCAAAAATTATAAAGCCATGGTGAGAAAATTAAAAGAATTAGATCTTAAAGAAATTTTTTCCCCAAAAAAATAAATTCAAGCAAAAGATAAAAATAGTTTTCATTTCTGTTCACAAAATACTTTAAGGGAAAATAAAATGTTATCATCGAATTATTGTTATCACCAAAAAGATATTAACTGAAATTAAAAATATAGTAAGTTATTACTCATTATATACTTTTTATTAATATTTTAAGTATATTAATAAAATATGCTCAGTTAAGAGAACATTCTGGATTTATCATGACCTTTGAACTGTGTGGATCATCTCAGTTGTAAATGAAATAATTTTAAAATATAGCAAACATTGATCACTATTTCTTATGCTACACATTATTGTTAGTAAAACAGGCAAAACTCTCCATACAATAGTGCCACTCAATGCCAACCAGAGTAATCAATGGATGCCAGAAGCCTTGTCCATAGATCCCTTTCTAGTGCATACTCATCCAATATCCCCAGACTAGTTTCTGGCTTGTGGCCTTTGTCAGTGAGGAGCTTTGGAGGGTTGCATTAGATCCTAAGATCTAGGTGCAGTGCTCTCAGATCCAAAGCTTCTCACTGATGAAGGCAACAAGCCAGAAACTAGTCTGGGGATATTGGATGAGTAGGCACTAAATAGGGATTTTATGCACAAGCCTTCTGGAATCCATTGATTACTCTGGTTGGCACTGAGTGGTACTACTGTATGGAGAGTTTTGCCTGTTTTAACTTGTCAACATGTTTAGATTTTATTGATTATAAAATAATTGTTGAGTCTATAGATATATGTCAATTATTAGTAGTGCTTTAAAAAATTAGTAAGACTGAAAATACTTATATAGATATTAAAAGTACATTTGAAATTTCTGCAAAAATTCAAGATAGAATGATATATATCTCCAGAAGGGTTCAATTTCCCCAAAAATTATTCTCCGAAATTTTGTGGTCTAGACTGGAAAATGTTAAGTTTCAAATGAAATGATAGTTATCTAATCCATGTTAGATTTGAAAATTATGTTTTTTGCCATAGTATGTAATGATTGGCAATGTCATTTTTAAAATAAATAAATAATCGAATGGCTTTGTTGCTCATGATTTCATAAGAAATTTAAGTATTGGAAGAACCAGAAAAGGAATTGATCCAAGGACTTTGCATTTCATATTCCGACACTCTGCTACTGTACTAAACAATGTAAGGCAGTCATATTTGTGAACATATGACACATGAAATGGCACAGAATCCAAACAGGTTAAAAAATATGCTGAATTAAGCCAATAAACATCACATGACCACCACTTCTTATGCTTGTGTATAACTGTTTTAAAACAGGCAAAACTCACTATATGTATTGCCACACACAGCAAGCTAGAGTAATCAATGGATGCCAGAAGGCTTGTGCATAAAATCCCCATCTAGTGCCTACTCATCCAATATCCCCAGACTAGTTTTTGGCTTGTGGCCTTCATCAGTAAGGAGCCTTAGATCTGAGAGCACTGCATCTAGATCTTAGGATCTAATGCAACCATCCAGCAACCACCTTTTATCTCCAATTAACTACAAAACTATGAGTCTTAAACTGAAAACCCTTAATGTTTTCAATTCACACCCTTTATCTTATATAATCATATGCTGAATTATGAATATCAACAACTTGAAATTTATAATTATATAATTTAATTTATTTATCTATTTGTGTGGTTTGCCGATGAAGTAAATATCCCCCTTCCCCCTCATGCACATTCTTTGTAACTTTATTATGAATTTTAGCATCTTGACGTTCTATTTTTAATAATTTATTATATTCAGTCCATCTTTTTTTTTTCAGTAAGTGTTTATAAATTCAACCACTACATTTATCTAATTATTAAAAATTTCAATAATATATTATTTATTTATTTGTGAAGTTATGGACAGTGTGGTATAGTTGGCAAAAAATTGGCTGGTTGGACTTTTTTTTAAAACTTTCTTCTGATGGGAAACAATTGTCAGAAAACTATAGAACCAAATGCTTACAGTTTCAAAATATCCCATAATTTATTTATTAATCATATGGTTCGTTATTTGGTAAATGTATTTTTATATTTTCTTTTTTGTGTTTAATTAAAATATTTACAGTAAGATCTAATTTATTATTTTATTTTAAATATGTATTGTATTTTTATTAAGATAGGCAAATGAAAAAAATTTATAATAAATTATTTTATTTAGGTGAATCTATAAATTATGATGCGAAATGACGTTTTATTTAAATTCTTTATAATAAAAACCATTAAAAGTAATAATTTTCTGTTTTTATAAATTATTTTATTTAGTTGGATTCATTATATCTAATATAATACTTTTAAACATGACTTATAATCATCATATTCTTATTTTAAAAAGCAATTTTTTTTATATATACAGTACAGTATTTCTATTTCATAAAATTTTCTTTTAGAATACAGAAAATAATAAAATTGTATATTGAATTAAATACTATAAAGATTTAAGATTTTTTTTTTCACAAGTATACTATCAATTTAAAAAAAAAAACCAGTGAATTTTGAAAGATATAAAGAAAAAAAAAGATTATTTTTAGATTACTTCATATGCAATTTTAAATTTAATTATTATTAAAAACAAGTGTTAAAGAAAATATAAAAGATTTATTATTATTTTTTTTTATATAACTTTTTTTTTATAACTAAACCATAAGTATAATATATACAAAAATATACAGAGGCAGCATTTTTTTTTTTTTTTAATTTCTTTTCATTATTGAATCTTTAATAGACTATTTTCTTTAAAGTGATATTTTAGCTATCTTATATGGCTTTTATCAGAAGACTACAAACATTTTATGAAAGACAAATTCTTAAAATAACATTCTCAGCAATTAATAGATTATATTAAGTTTATAAAACTTACTTATAAACTTGACTTTATAATTGTACACACAATTATATATATATATTCCTGCAAAAAAACAATCAACATTTGAGAGAAAATATAGATACATACATATCAAAATATTTACCATTTATATTAAAATGAAATGGGGAAAGATGGAGAAATATATACACAACACTAAAAACTGGAGTTTATGAATCAATTTGATAGGTTTAGTACAATTTATTAAGGGTTGAGAATGTTTTCTTAAGAATGTATTACATATATATAAATAATAATAACAATAATAAATATAACGGTAATTAACTATTATATACAGTCTTTTCAATCTGCAGAAGTACTTTTGATTAACTCCTTAACTCTCTTCAACTGATAATAAACAAGACAAAACTCTCCATATAATAGTGCCACCCTGTGCCAACCAGAGTAATCAATGGATGCCAGAATGGTGATCATGTGATGTTTAGTGGTTTTACCTCTTCAACTGCCATTAAATTCAAAAAACATAATGGAAGCAAACTTCATCAACTCAAATCCCATGAATCCTGAGTTTTAAGGTTAGCAGCTTGTCTATTATATTATGTTATTTTTATTTATTAAAATTGCTTCCTTAATTTTTCTTTTATTATGGTTTCTCTCTTCATGAAAACTCTTAACATTTTCAATATCAAACTTAAATTTGTATTTATATCTCCTTTTGTGATCCAACAAAACTGAACAAGTAAAAATGATAATGATTTAATGACTGCTTCAGTTTTTTGGATCATGAAAGGACATGTAAATATAAATATAAGTTTGATATCGAAAGTGTTAAGATTCTTCATAAAGAGGGAAACCATAATAAGAAATAAATTAAGAAGGCAATTTAATAAATAGAAATAAAATTAATACAATTAGTAGACAAGCTGCTAATGTTAAAATTCAGGATAGTTGATGACATTTGCTTCTGTTATATTTTTTGAATTTAATGGCAATTGAGGATGGTTAAGGAATTAACCAAAAATACTTCTAACAGAGTGAAAAGACAATAGTTATTTACCATTATAGCTATTATTTTTATTGTTATTACAATAGTTTTTTAATTAACAGACACTTTATTTGTATTGTATATATATATATGTATTAGCTGCAATAAATAGTTTGCTGTTAATTGAAAGGAATCCTTTGATTTCTTTTTGAAACCTTAAGGATCTGAACAGGGCAGATTCCTAATATATCATACATTCTTGACATTACAATTGTTGTTGCTATATGATTATTTATGTAGTAAATGAACATCGTTCTACTGTTCGTCAATGTACATTAGCTAATGTGAGGAGTTTATTGACTTTTTTACCTCTGAGTTTATAATTAAGAAACACCAGTTTTCTTTTTCAATTGCCTAATAGTTCTTAACTGAAATATCAGTTTAGTTTTTTCAAAGGCAGAATGAATTTGGGCATGAATGTTCTTTTTTATTTACAATATTGACAGACAAAATTAAATTATAGCTCTTATTCCCGGAAGACTCATTAATTGGTACCTGAAATCAGAATGCTCTGCCATTCCCATTCTATGATGATGTTTTATTTAGGTACCTATAATTAGAGATAACTTTCAGGTGAAAGAAGATTGCAAAAGTTGGAAGAATAACTTTCAAATATTAAACGGGATATTGTTAGACTTTGTGAAGTTAGAAGAAAAGGGAACATGCACATTCCTACAAAGTCATAAATGTTGATGCATAAGGGAAATGGAGTTTATTATAAATAAAAAGTGGAAGAACAATATTGTGAAGATTGATTATATATCATATAGAATGGTAATATTAATTAATCAACTTAATCGAAGATACCAAGTATAGATAATTCATGTTAATGTCCTAATAAGTTTTCATTGTAATGAAGAAGTAAAGGATTTTATAGGGTTGTATAAAATGCTTTTGATCAAACCAAATAACATTTTGAATTTTCATGGAAGATTTTAATACTGGAATTGGTAAATGATTGGAAGATAAAAGTGCTGTGGGTAAATTTGATTATGGTGATAAAAATGAGAGAGGATATACATTTGTGAAATTTGCAGAAAAAGAAAAGATTTATATTATGAATTCTTTCTTTGAGAAATGGATATAGTAGCATCCAAACGAAGGCACAGTAGAAGGTACAGTAGAATTTGATTTGATTTTAATTAACAGATAATTTGTATTTCAAGATGGTTACGTTCTTAGTAAATTCCATACAGAAAGTAATTATCAATTAGTGAGATGATAGACATGTTTTAATGCAAAACTAAAAAGATAAAAATTATTTTAAAAAAAAAAACAGTATTAACAGTTGATATTCCTTTTCTTCAGAACCACTTTATTTAAATTAGAACTTACAAATCATTTAAAAATATCAACAATTTTTGATGATGATTCAATTTAAGTGAAATGAATAAGAAGATACTTGATACACTATTAAAAATTGCAATAAAAATAGCTAGTATAAAAGAAGCAGGAATTTACTAGTAGATTTTTTACACAGACAAAACAATGGATGAAGAAAAGAAAGAATGCAAAACTATCCTAAAAATGATTCATTAAAAAGAATTGAATATCTAGAATTTTATAAAATGGTACAAAAAAGAATTAATAACAATATAAAAACTAGCAAAACTCACTATACATATTGCCACACACAGCAAGCTAGCATAATCAATGGATGCCAGAAGGCTTGTGCATAAAATCCCCATCTAGTGCCTACTTATCCAATATCCCCAGACTAGTTTCTGGCTTGTGACCTTCGTCAGTGATGAGCCTTGGATCTGACAGCACTGCACCTAGATCTTAGGATCCAATGCAACCCTCTAGCAGCCACTTTTAATCTCCACTTAACTACAAAAGTATGAGTCTTAAATTGAAAACACCTTAATATTTTCAATCCAAGCTCATTAGCTTATATGGTCACAAGCCAGAAACTAGTCTGGGGATATTAGATGAGTAGGCACTAGATGGGAATTTTATGCACAAGTTCTTCTGGCATCCATTGATTACTCTAGCTTGCTGTGTGTGACAATACATATAGTGAGTTTTGCCTGTTTTAATAACAGTTATAAGCAAGCATAAGAAATGGTGATCATGTGATGTTTATTGGCATAAAACAATATAACTCAAGAAAGCTTTATTTTGTAAAATTAGCAAAATATGCCTAGTGCATTTTCGACTGCTTAATCATATTAGTCATAATCATGGTATTGATGGTAGAAAGAAAGTTGTAGCATTTATTAAAGAAATGAAACATAATAGAGAATTTGCATATTTGAATGGCAAATGAGATATTTATGTTGGTTGTTTTTTAACTGGGATGCAGAATCTCTTGCAATGTGTTGGGCCTCTTTCACCTTCACTTGGCATCATTACTTTCAGAGCAGACTGCACTGGCAGATATAAGTTCAAAAGTGTGGGAAAGTAAGATATAGAAGAAAATAAAAATCTCCTAAAACAACAGGTTAGTGCGGGAAGGAAAGTTGTTTCTGCATTAAGAAGAAAAGATGGGATTAATATTTAAAAAATGAGATAATGAGAAATGAAATTTAGTTTGTGAAAAACAGAAAAGCTCTAGGAAATTATGGAATTATAGTTGATATTTTAAAAGAAGCCGGTGAAGAAGTAAAAAAATTGTTGACAAAATTATATACCAAATATCTAAATGATTAAGTTGTACCATATGAATGAAAGGATGCATAGTAATATCGATATTTAAGAAATGTGATAAATGTTCTAATTATTTATTGAGTGCATAGATAGTATGTGATTATAAAGAGAAAAGGCTTTAACCTTTTTCACAGGCACTTTAAACATTTATTTTTACTATAGAGGGAACTCTCAATTCTCAACATAAAATAGGTACTTTATAAAGATAAGAACAGCTGTCATTTTTAATCTAAATTCACATTTGTATAGGTTAATCTGAAGCATCTTGATTTGAAAGCATGAAGATGTTACTCCTTTCACATTTAAATCCACTATTTTTTTTTGACAAATTAACACATGCAGTCTTGTGATTTACGAGTTAATGTTACAATCTTTTTAATGGAAATATAGAAAATAATGTAATGTTCTAATTATTTATCGAGCACACAGGCAGTATGTTAATTGTAAAGAGAAAGGTCTTTAAGCTTTTTCACTGGTACTTTGAACATTTATAATAGACAAAGGATGTAATTTTTGACTATAGAGGGAACGCTCAAATTTCAACATAAGATAGGGACTTAATAAGATAAGAATGACCATTTTATCTTTAACCTAAATTCACATTTATGTAGGCCAATTTGAAACATCTTGATTTGAGAGCATGCAGATGTTATTCCCTTCACCTTTAAACCCACTATTACCTTTTTGACAAATTAACATATAAAATCTTGCAATTTAGAACGTGTTAATGTTACGATCTTTTTAATGGAAATATAAAAACTAATATAATGTTCTAATTATTTATCGAGCACACAGGCAGCATGTAATTATAAATGTTTAAAGCACCTGTGAAAAAGGTTAAAGTCTTTTCTCTTTTATAATTACATACTATCTGTGTGCTCGATAAATAATTAGAACATTACATTAGTTTCTATATTTCCATTGAAAAGATCGTAATATTAACTCATTGTAAATCGCAACATTTTACATGTTAATTTGCTAAAAGGAAATAGTGGATTTAAATATGAAGGAAGTAACATCTTCATGCTCTCAAATCAAAATGCTTCAGATTGGCCTATATAAATGTGAATTTAGGTTAAAGATAAGATGGCCATTCTTATCTTTCTAAAGTCTCTACCTTGTGTTGAGTTTTGAGAGTTCCCTTTATAATTAAAGAAGTACATTGTTTGGTTATTAAAAACATTTAAAGCATCGCCTTTTTTCTTTAGAAAGGTGATAAAGAAGATATTAGAAATTACAGATTTATTAATCTTCTACCAGTTCTATATAAAATCTTTACCAGGATAATTACAACTCATCTCCAGATACTTAAAAAGAGATGAAAAAATGGATGCAATAAGAAAGTTTTCTAGTATGTTATGGAGAAAAGAGAGTAGCAGTCAGGAAAATTGGATTCAAACTGGAGCGTCGTTCATCCTGTATTGGTTTAATTATAGTTTAAAATGATAATGATGATTGACTAATCTTTTGATAAAATCTATATAAGAAGACAAATGTTTGAAAATAAGTGTTTGATCTAATGCTAATATAAAAGCAAGTCAAAAAAAAAATGCTGTCAATTTTTCATATTTTACATTTATATGCAAATAATAATACAGTAGATCATTCCTTAATTAATGAATCTATATTATGTTGCTTCACTTGAAATTTTAAGTTTACATGAAAGATATAATGAAAATTTACGAGTAGTTTGTTAGTTATTTAGCAATGAAGGACTTGTGTAAATGTAGAATTGAACCATTCAATCAGAGGGGATTGAACACAGACTTTCCAGCTCCTTCATACACATGGCCACATACATGTGAAAAAGATAAATGATCATGCAAAATTATATTAATAAATGAAGCATAAGAAGAGCTGGCTCCTCTTTTTTTTAATTGTCTTATGCTGGGTTAGAGAGTATTTCAAAATATTATAAAGTGATATGAGACTTAATATTGAATATTATGTATATATAAATATATATAGAGTGTTATTTATTGATGCATATACATCCAGAATGTTATTTAGTCATGGCCTGAGGGAAAGTTACATATTTCTTTTAATTGCACATATATTAAGCTATGCTAATCTTATGTTGTCATATTTTCATTTGGCTAATACATTATTTTTATTCAGAATTTCCACCAGTGTTGGTAAAAGTAAACTTAAAAACATTAAAAGCTTAAAGAGTAGGTCAAGCTAATTTGTTCTCGATTTTTTTTAGTTGACATATAGCTTGTTATTTATTCATAGCTTGAGAGAGAGTGGTTTATTCCTTTTAATTACAAAGACATTATAATAAATGGATGGCGTCAAAGTTGTGAGTGGAGGAAGTTTGACAATGGTAAATGAAAATGTAACAATTTATTCTAGATAAATACTTTGCATACAGTAAAGATGTATATGAGAGATTGTGACCTGGCCCAACTGATGAGTGTTGGTTCAGCACGAAATGCATCTTGGGGGTCATTTATCTTTTATTATATCTTTATTTATATGTATTTAAAAAGAATGGGGAAGTATGGAGATGTTTATTACATCTATAAAGACATTATACTATGCTAATTGTGTGTGTGTGTTTATGAATTCAATTTAACATGTGAATCTTTAATTAGTTTGCGGTTTATCTGATGTATTTAATCTTGTATAATATATATTATCTAGATTCACATACTCACATATATAGGTTTGGATAAAATAAGGGGAATAACCTTGTTGTATAGTTTGGGTCCATTATTGTATCAAGAATTGCTATATTTAATGTGAGATTGAATTATAAGAAATATTAGGGATGATGCTAATTTTTCGTTTATTGTTTATTTTTAAAATAGCCACAGAAAATTAATTGTATCTAAACAAGATGTTTGGGAGATTATGAGTAATAAGTAAATTTATTCTCCTCATAATCTTCAAATTTGTATTTGAATATGTGAATTGAAAGCATTATATTTTTGAAAGGTGATTAGGAAACAATGATCTTGGGAAGAATCTGATCCTATGAGTGCTTAAATCAGCCATTATGATATATCTATACACGATAATTTTTGAATAAAGAGAATACTGCTTTCCAAATCATTATAAATTGACCACCATATTTCACCTTTGGCTGAAGTCAATCTAGTTGAGAGGCCGTTTTGATAACCACTAGATATGTGAATGATAATTAGTCCAACCATATGACATAATTCTAATCATGCTTAAATCAGTCATTATAATATATCTATACATGATAATTTTTGAATAAAGAGAATACTGCTTTCCATATCATTATAAATTGACCACCATATTTCACATTTGGTTGAAGGCAACTTTTGATAATCATTAGATATGTGAATGATAATTAGTCTAACCATATCATATGTCTAAATTCTAATCATCTATTATTTTTTTGTTGTTGTCATTGTTCATACCATTTTCTATATTGTAACATTTATCTTAATAAAGTGACATAGAAATTCAACCTCAGCAATAAATATTATACTTACAAAGTTCATAATGGTTTACTTTAGTAGATATTGGATATTCATATGTGGGTCCAAAATGTTTTGTTGTTGCAGTTTTTCATAATACCAATTGGACTCTCTCATTAAGCACTGATTTCTGATCAGAGTTGGTTTTAGAAGTTTTATTTTCCTATTTTTAGAATGCAGCCATCTTCCTTAAGTTGTTAGTTTTGAAAAATGAATTCTTTCAATAGTTTGGGGATAGTGATAATCCAGCTAATCTGTGCCAACAATTTGGCTTTGTTTAAATTCAGGAAGTTTGATTGTTTTTTCTCAGAGATATGAAACTGATGTCACTTTTCTGTCAAATATTGTTTACTTTCTTGTGAATGTTTCTATCAGTGAACAGATAAAAATATCTTGACAAGTATCATTTTTGAGCTATGTGATTTGCTTATATTAATTAAACAGTAGTGAATTGTAAGATTATATTCTGATTGAATGTGTGAACACATAATATATAGAGATGTTTGGCCAAGCATTCAATGCAGAAGGTCTTTATCATATACTTTTTATAAATTAAACCAGTATATGTTGAATGGAATGTTATTCACTTTTATGTTAATGACATGTTTTATATTGATTACCTACCAAATCCCATTTTTTATATTTCTTTTCATATAAGTATTTTTAGTGTTAACAGGCTCAAATAAATGACATTGTTTTTTTGTGTTTGAAAAATATAGATAAATGTATTCTATTGTTTTTTGTTATATTATATAAGTAAATATGTTATATATTCCAGTCTTCAAATTTGTTCATAGCTCCTCTCAATATCTTATATGATAAACCCAGAAATCCAAGGTATATATATATATATTAGTTGTGCTTTATCATGATTTTTAAGTTTATCTTTAGAATTGTTAATGATTTTTTAATAGTAAAAAGCATCACAAATCTATATTAAATTTTTTCTTCATAAGAAAATATATCTTTCTGAGTGTGTAGAGCATTTTGACTTAATAAAGATTCTTTTTTATATTTGAATTTTTTATTTGTTCATCAAGCATATTTTTAGAATGCCCAACATCGATTTTTGTATTTATATTAGTTTTATTATCAATTTAAAATTTGCAGAGTTGTGAATTTCTGAACTTTTAATCTCATCTAGGTGTGTCTAATCAGAAGATCACAACATTATTCAAGTTTTTACTATTAGAGCCCAAATTCCTGGACTATTTAATAAAAGTGAATCTTGATGCTATGCCCACCAACTGGTTCTTACATCAGAAAAGATTCCTGAACAACATTGATCCTTCCTGCCCAATCTGCCACAGATAGGATGAGATCTTTAAGCACATTATATTAACCTGCACAGGCTTGGGACCAGTGAAGCTAATCATAGCCCAAAATTCAGCAATTGATTATTATAAAATCCTCTCCATTAAAGATTGCATTAAGGAGAGAGATTTTCCCATCATAAGAATCTTGACCTTCATTACATATGCCATATGGATCACCTGATGCAAAATGATATTCAACATCCCACAACCAAATGCCCTTTGCAATTTTCTTTGGAACCCTCAGAAAAATTCAAAGTAAAGACAAAATTCTCTCTACTAAGTTTATCTATGAGAATACATGGAAACTTTTCAAGATTCCCAGTGACTAAAGTTCCCAATTCTCCCACGCTATCTCTGCGGAATCATAAAAAATTTGTTCTCTACATTTAGATTTGACAAAAGCATCAACACTGACAGTTCTAGTTCCCAAGTAAGAAGCTCCTGCTGACACATGCTCTCATCTGAACATCACAGTTTGTAACCATATATTTCACTAATAAAGTTTCTTTGAAAATAAAATAATCCCATCTTTTTATAGTAAAAGAAATGCTAAATAATAGTTATAGATGACCCCTAAGATTCAATAGTTTTGTGCACATATGGCCACAATTGCTTTATTTGTCTTTGCAAATTTAAATCTAAAAATGTAATAGTTTTATTAAGATCTCTTCTTTCATTCATTTCATTTTTAGGGATTTTATTTAAATTATTAAGCATTACATGAATTATCTTAATGGCAGTACATACAAACATATCATTAACATGTTTAGCATATATGACCTATAAATTTAGAATTTATATACTTTAATGCAAAAAAAAAAAAAAAACTTCTTTATTTTCCTGACAGTTTCGACTATCCAGCAGTCTTCATCAGAGCTTTAAAAAGCAGAGGAAATTTGAGAAAGCTCTGATGAAGACTGCTGGACAATCGAAACTGTCAGGAAAATAAAGAAGTTTTATTAAAAAAAAAATTTGCATTAAAGTATATATGAAAGAAGTTATTATAAGTAATAGGTTATACAACCTTTTTTTCAATTGAGGTGATGGCTAAACTACAAATGACTCCAGTATTAGATAATTCTATAGCCTAGTTTGAAGTCATTTCCAAAATATTCCTTTAAATATGGTATATATTTTGTATACTTGTATAATTACTGCATTTATGTATGTATATGATTGCATTTGTTTTACAAATATGTATTTATTAGAATATGCACATTTATTATTGTTTATTATTTTTATACCTATTATTTGTAGACTGAGGATGACTATTTAGAATAGTTGAAAGTTTTTATAAAATGGAAAAATGAAATATTTCTGTTGGAATGTTTTTTATTTTATTACATTGTATTGTGTTATATATTTATGCTATATATTCTGAAAATTAATAACCTATTTTATATTACTAAGCTTTTTTTGTGTGTGTAAAATTCTTTAAGATTCATGATTTTAAACTGAATTGTAAATATATATATTTTCTCCATTTTTTTTTTTTTAGGAAATGATTGAGAATAAACAATGCGGATATGATGTCCGTTCTCATGAATATGTAAGTAAACAAAATTGAAAACTAAATTGTATAATTATTATTTTTTAGAATTTAATATTAAGTAAACAGTGTAAAATAACCAAATTAGTCTTAATATAAACAAACAATAGTGATCATTTTTCAAAATTGATTTTATTTATTAGGTTTGATTTTTTTTACAAATGCTTTTAGTAAAATTGATTCTCGAGACATAGTGTACGTTAATTATATCTCATAAACAATTTTGTTGTATTTGTAAAACATTATAGCTTTTCATTAGTATTCAGGATGATGATGATTCATGCCATACTTATCTGATTTTATTCTCTTTCATAACAATTTTTTTTTATAGTCAACATTAGTTTTATCAATATGTAATCTCTAATAATGATTTTAGCTTAAAATCTTTGCTCTATTAATTAAACTTGCAATCATGTCAAATACAACAAAACATGCTATTAACAATAGAGGGAATGATTGTTAAATTTGTATGCATATATATATAATCAAAATTACCCCAAATCCAAACTCAACCAAACTAGCCAAGAAAATAAAATCTTCAACACAATCAATGTTTTCACTGCTTTATATTGTAATGGAAAGGGACCCGTTTTTATGCAGTGAAATATACCAACTTTCATGTTGGTACATTCAAATTAAATGTAATAAAAAATGATAAAAATAAAATAGTTTAATTTAAGACTCATGTTAGTATAATAAAATTAAATATAAAAGAAGAAGAGTGTAATAGTATATTAAATCTCATACTGACATAGCCAAATTAATTATAACTTTAACTTTTAAAAGTTGAAAAGACCTTACTATTGGTTAACTGAATTTCCTATAGTGTAATGAGTTTAGTGAACAAGGTAAAACTCTCCATACAGTAGTGCCACCCTGTGCCAACCAGAGTAATCAATGGATGCCAGAAGGCTTGTGCATAAAATCCCTATCTAATGCCTACTCATCCAATATCCCCAGACTAGTTTCTGGCTTGTGGCCTTCGTCAGTGAGATCTAGGTGCAGTGCTCTCAGATCCAAAGCTCCTCTCTCACTGACGAAGGCCACAAGCCAGAAACTAGTCTGGGGATATTGGATGAGTAGGTATTAGATAGGGATTTTATGCACAAGCCTTCTGGCATCCATTGATTACTCTGGTTGACACAGGGTGGCACTACTGTATGGAGAGTTTTACCTTGTTTATAAACAATTATGTGCTAGTATAAGAGATGGTGATCATGTGATGCTTAATGAGTTTAGTGATAATGTTAAAGATTTCTTTAATTTGAAATGTAAATAGAGAAATAAATGTATACATTTAAAGATGGATTAAGAAAGGTGTTGCCACACTTGACTGAGATGCAAATGGAAATTTTATCATTTCTTTGACACTCTCACTCAAACATTATCATAAAGTATCACTTATTTAAGCCTAACTCATAAAGATATAAAAGAATTTTTATTTATTACAAAATGTCTCTTGTATGGTCATCAGAAATAGATTTAATCATTATAAAAGCACTCCTACATTTTATTCATACTAAAAAAACAATTGAGACTTTATTGTCATGAGGTATATATATTAAACTAATTTAATTCATTAAGTACATTCAGAAAAATAATCAGATGTAATATAAAAAAAAGTATTTATTAACAAGATAATAATAAAATGAATTCAAACTCAGAAAAACTAAAAAATATATACAATCAGTCATATAATATATATTGTGCCAAGGCCAAATTGGCACATGTATATAAAATAATTTTGTTGTAAAAAAATTATTAAAACAAAAAAATCTTTCGCAAAAGAGTTTGAAATAAAAGTTGAAAAATCATTGATTTAAAGTGGGAAGGGGTTTTTCTTAAAGTTAAACTGAAGGTTTTATAAAAAGGAAGTAAAGAGTTTATTATGAAATACAATTTAAAAGCTTTAAAAAAATATATAAATCTCTTCATTTAAATTAAAGAAGAAAAATAATCTTAAAACTAGTTTTGATGTGTAGAGTAAAATTATATATGTGCGTGCGAATGTAAAAAAAATGTATCAGTATTAAATATTATAAATAAATGAAAAATGTATTTTAAAAAAAAAAACACAGCGGTGCGCTACTAATTAAAGATATGAAACAACACGTTTTGAAATAGCTACTATCAATTAAACAATCAATCAAAAAACACGTTGTCTTAGGATTAATTGCTAAAGAATTTCGACAACAGATATTTGCCGGAGGATATCAAAAGGAAAACACTTTGTCGGTATAAATACGGAATATTTTATCGGACAATCATTGAGAGAGTTTTATTCAGTCTAGTTTGCAGTGACAGTCTTGATAACAGTGCATTTCTATTATGAATCCAGAAACAAACATGCACTGTTGAGTAGCTTTTGAAAATATATGCTCGTGCTCCAGCCTTTTTAGTCCAACAAGATCATCAAAACCTGCTTGTGAAATAATGTCTGCATAACAACTCAGAAATCCTCCGTCAAACGTTCAACTGTCTTCATTATAAAACAAATGGATTCGCACAAAATCTCTTCAAGAAACATCCAAATCTAACCGGTTAGATATAATCCATCAGAAGCAGCCAACAACAAGCAATATCCATGTTACCAAAAATCCTAGGTAAACCTTTATTTATTATCATTTATACGTAGTAGCCACCGCTGTAATTCGTAAATATTCAAGATTCAAATTATGTGAACTCTATCATACATAAAATGAACTATTGATATGTGTGTTTAAATGTCAAATGCTATTAATGCTTTATTCTTATATTTGTGAATGCTATATGAGTTAATATGTGCGTGATCATTATATCAGTGTTATTAGTTAAATCAGATAAATACCAGTGTTCTATTATTAAAATCTACAAGAAAATTTAAACTAGTCTAAAAATGTTAATTTAAAATGTGTGTGTATTATATTAAATTTATAGAATGTTTAAAATTATTTAATGTTAGTTAATAAATTGTCTTTAAAACTTAAACTTTATTTGTCGGTCAATTCTTTTTATCAACCTTTTATTAATTCTTTCCACCACCAATTTTGTATAATTTGTTATTGAATAAAATTAGACTGAGCTAGTTTAAGGGAATGTTTCGAGTGCTGGATTATGAGCCTACTGCCGGAATACGTTAGTCTTCAGACTAGCTGGCGCCCCGGAGTATACCCCGAAACAAATAAAGTATTTGGATAGTAGGGGTTTGAATCTAGCAGCTGAGATGGGCCATTGTTGATAGTTAAAGCTATCAATAAGATCTCCCATTTTGCTCGAACGTGCTGGTTCGTTCACGTAACCTTTATAAGATTATAAATGTATTATGAAGGAGTTTGAAACCGGCCAAAACTTATATACATGTAAGTAAGTGGTTTCAGCGGGTCGACCCGGTACAATATATATATTCAAAACTTCTGGAACTTATACAAATTTTTGTTGAATTTACCGCAGATGCCTTGGCTAGCCAAAAAAAAAAAGAAATAATGATAATGCATTTTCTAGATATCTATCTAATAATAATAAAAATTATATGCTACTATTTTAGTATTGTTTCCGCACTTTATCCTTTATACCAGGGGTGCCATGATGTCAGCCATAGTCGACTGTAAGGTCTCTGGAATCGAACGCATAATTTGTTTTTTTTGTTTTTTTTTAAATTTGCATATATAGTAATTTATTTTAATACAATTCTAAAACAATAATTTTCTTTTTTTTTCTTGATTTTTTTTTAAAATTCAGGACCAGCTCTAGAAAATAATTATAAGTAATTTAAAATTGTAATTTAATAAATATTTTATAAAGTGACATGGACAAATTGTAATACTAGAGGGAGCTGAGGTAATTTAACCTTTTGTCTGATGAATTTTCATATTGGCCAGATTGAGTAAAAATTTGAGTGATTTGATTCTTTAAATACGGATCTAGCCTGTTTTCTTTCAGAGTGTATAATAATCAGAATTGTTTTAATTTAGTTTCTAAAAATTGAATTATTTTTACATTCAAATTGGTTAAATGTAACAAAAAATTTAAAATAATGTTAATAACTGAAGAAAAGTATAAGAAAAAGATATGAAAATTAGTCTGCAGTAAAACAAAGGAATTATATTTTAATCAATCATAATGTGAAAATGCCAGTGATTTCTTGTGTCATAGAAATTACGATCACTGATTATTCACTTCTGTTGTCTTTTCTTTGTCTAAAATTAAATATTTTAAATAAAAATCTAAATCTAGCCATATTATTAGTCGATATAGTGTAAAAAGTAATCATAAAATCCATAAATATTTATGAAAAATAGTTGTGTTTTTCTAGTTATCACTTAATATCATTGACATGCAAATAGCTGTCAACGTTATTCACTTGTCTTGAATAGTGGTCAAACACTATTCATTTTCCCTTGATTATTTTTCTTGTAAAATTTAAAAATTTTCGAATCAAAGTTTATATTTAGGTAAATTAGTGTAAAAACTTAATTATGAATGTAAAAAATTATGAGAAATATATTTATTTACATTCAAAATCTATTATGAAAGCATAAAACATTTTGGTTTGATTTTTGACTTAAACAGTTAGAAATGCTTGGAGAACAGTAGCTGCAGTTGACAGTCAGTGCTTTGTGGCACCTTATAAGCGAAAAGAGGCAGGACTATATATAATAAACTGTAATCAGAAATTGATTTTTTTGTAAAAAATACTGCCAATAGCGGATTTGTTCGGAATTAAAATTTTAAATACAGATAAAGCTACAAATTTACGATAAAATAAGCATAAAATAGTGAAAGGGTGACCAAAAATGGTGCAAAATGTAGAAATTACATTTTTTTTTTAATAATCACTTTAAAGTTAGTAGTCATAGTAAAATGTCTTCTGACAATTCATATCTTTGAGAAAAAAAATTCTTCAGTTCCCAAAATATCTTTTAAAAATATCACCAATATTTGTGAGTATTTAAAAAGCCATTATAAAAAAAAAACACTCCAATTTGTAAGTACATTCTAAAAAAACCAGGACTGTTCCGGAAAAAAATGTTTTTTTTTTTCGTTTCCGGTTTGAAGCCCTGAAAAAAATGTAGTTGCCCTCAGGTATACTTTCACCAAAAAAGTTATCCCCAACAGTTAAAAGTTTGGCCACTCCTGCTTTATATAAAGAAAATATTGTAAGGATTTTATATGTAAATATACATGTACATGTGCATATGTATAATAACCTATATAATATCTATGTACCATAATAATATGTAAGAATATATTTTACAAGAGTATGTAAACAATTGTCAATAATTTCAATAATAAATCTTAACAGTTTTTGCTTATATATTAAAGCTATATATGGTTATGTAATAATATTTACTGGAATGAATGATTGCATATTACAATAAAACATTTGTCATAAACCATATATGGGATTTTAAAAGATTGCCTTGCCTTGATATCAAAAAACGTAAGATATAATAAGCATAAATGTTTAATAACTTCAGTTATACAAATGTAATGATGCTTTCAAAAAAAATGGACATTTTATTTTTAATACATTTCAATTAATAGTTTAAAATGATCATGGCCATATATATACATTTATGGATATGAATTTTGATAAGTTCCATGAAATATAAGTATCTAATCTTTTGCTATTGACTACTGGATGCACAGTACAATATTGATTTAATATAACAGTACAGCATATGTGTAAAGGGTTGATTACAATTTTGAAACTGCGCTAGTAAATCTATTAGTCAATTATCTTAACTGTTTAAATTCAATACTAAGTAAAGATTCGGCAACCATGATATCCCAAGCGAAACATAATGTAAGTAAAATCTTAACTTTTATACATTTTATCTAGCTGTAAAGATTTAAATAATAATATTTTGGGTTTGTACAGCAAGTACACATTTGACAAAACTTTATTTTGTTTAGACTAGGGATGGGCAATCTTTTCAGCTAACGGATCAATTTCTACTTTTATTTTTTTAAATGAGGGTCATAAATGTTTATAGATTAAAAATAAAACAACATCCTTATTATTTATTTATTTTTACTATTACATGTTATAACATAAACATGAATTCATAAAGCATATATCAGTATCCATAATAAAATTAAAATAATATTAATCCGGTAAAAAAATTTAATGTGTCATTTGCCAATGCTTATGTTTTGAGGGTCGATTTTAGTAGCAGCAATGCACAAATCGTGCTCTAAATTTTTATCGATTATACAAGTGCTTTGATTTTATGAATATTATTATTGAAAAAAAAATAAGTTCGCACTTATATGTATTTCTGAATAATGAAATTAATTTCTTTGCATTCTCAGTCATATTTGGAAATTCTTAAAAATCCAAATTTTTCATAAATTCAATATTTGTTAATTCCATAAATTTCATTTTGAAATTTGTTTTTTTTCTTGGAAGTTCCGTAATTTCAATCTGGTATTTTTCAGTAATTTTATTTATATTGGATGTCATGAAAATATCTGAAAGTATTTCAAATAAGTTTTTTAGCTTTCAAAATCAGAGAACCTTTCTTGGAATTCATCGTGCACTTTTGTTAAAATATCCATCTATTTTTGTTTTGGATAAATATTACTAAAAGTAGTGGTGAATGCTGAAAAATTGATATTATTGCTATTTAACTGGTTTTCAAAAAAATTCAGTTTTTGTTTAAGAGGTACGAATATGTCCATATAATTTGGTTACTAATTGGGTTTCTTTTTGTCATTTTATATTTAGGTTATTCAAATGAGCAGTTATATCAGTGAGAATGACAGAACACACAACCATTCGCTATTAGATGAGTTTTCCTTTAATTTCCGTGAAAAGCTTTATTTTAATTTTTAATTCAAAAAATCTTTTTGATATAACTCCTTTAGAAACCATTGCATTTTACAATGATATATTAAATTCCCATCAAACTTCACAATAATATATTAAATACCCATGTTTATTTGGATATAATTTTACTAAATTTGTTTAATCCTAACAGTCAGGCCTAAAATCCTAACTCAGGCCTAAAAAAACTTTCTTCATAGAAACCTTAAGCTCTGCAAATTTGAGGCTGATTGGAAACAAAATATCGAATTATTTATTAGAAACGTTATCAACCTAGGATACAATCTTAAAAATAATCACACAATCATTACTAACTTTTATAATAAAATCTCTCACATTACAATTGTTCCCCACAATGATAAAAAAAATCATCTAATCTCTCCTATGTCTCAAAAGTCGCAAATAAGTTAAAAAATATTTGTATAGGTAAATACATTACTTTTTGTTCACCTCCATTTCTTAACAATGTTTTAAATAAATCAAAAGATAAAATCCCCAAAGAGGCTTCACATGAAATTGTTTAAAGGTCAACTGCTCTGATTCTATTTGCTTAAAGGTATACTACGGGGAAAGCCGCACCAACTTGGCCACTAGATTCACTCAACATAAGTATCTGTATAACTGCACTAGGAAAAGCATCAAATATTCCTCCCTTTTCCTCAATTTTATACATAGATCTTTCCAAAGCTGACATCGCTTGTTCAGAGTGCGACAATCAAAAGAGAAAGGTTAAGGAGGTTTTATCAATTGCCAAAGATATCCATGCAGATCAATAAAAAAGACTCCAGCACCCCTCTTTCTAAAAAGTGGTGCTTGTAGCCTTTCAGTATATAAATTTACATTTAAATATTCATTTTGATCTCAATTCAATATATTATTCAATACTTACATTATTTATGGTTGACAACTCCCTCCCCTTTTATTATTCTATGTTTCATACTATATGGTATCAAAAGTACTTAGCTTCAAATAAATTCTTTCATATTTCAAAACAAACCTGTTTATTTATTAAATGTTTTAACCATTGCTTATTTAGTACTTTATCCATTTTAATAATTTTAGAACATAATTTTGTTGGGGAATTATGTAAAGGAAAATAAATTTATCTTATGAATTCATTTTCATCCACATTATTGTTAAAATGTGCTAAAACACTCTTATTTTTTCAACCATCAACTTGGCTTCATCAATGGATATTCTTGGCAAGTTATGGTATCCAAAGCCGAATTTTAACATTATCTCTTTTTCTGGGCAACCTATGGTATCTAAAGTTGAATTTTAACATTATCTCTTTTAATTTATTAAAGATGTTGTTGTTGTCCATTGCCATCTTAAGTTAGGTAAGATATAATATTTCTTTAGTAATATTAAAGTTTTGATCAATATGTCTAATGAAAAATGAATTGAACAGTGTCTGTAAGATCTTTACTTTCATCAAATGCTAGAAAATTCCAATCAAAATAGGAAATTTTTTACACCAATGACTGTTTTACATTTATTGATAATTCTTAAATTCACTTTATAACTATTTTTCATGTCATACTTATATTCTCAAATTTCTTTTTATGCTGGGGCGGATTAATTTTATAACAGTTAGAATGCAATGTTATAAAATCCTTTTCATAAATAATGCTTTTGCAGAATTTTTTGATTCATTTATTCATTTTATAAATCAAATATGTTACTTAATTAAACTCCTTTTCAGATTTTAATATTTTTTCCTTTCCCAATAATTTCGTCACAATCAAAATGTTTTGATGAATAGTACCTCTTAATATTGTGTTTTCTATTAACTGAAATACTTTCCAGAAATATCAGGCATAGTTGGTTTATTATTTTTTTGGAAAAGAAATATTTTTTGTTTCATTTCTCTTGATATACTCAATTTTCTGTGTGTCAGTATTTCTTAGCTTATTCAGTATAGCCATCCTAATAAAAAAAATGTCAAAAAATTTTTTAGAACAGGCAAAACTCTCCATACAGTAGTGTCACCCAGTGCCAACCAGAGTAATCAATGGATGCCAGAAGGCTTGTGCATAAAATCCCCATCTAGAGCCTACTCATCCAATATCCCCAGACTAGTTTCTGTATGGAGAGTTTTGCCTGTTTTAATAACAGTTATGTGATAGCATAAGAAATGATGATCATGTGATGTTTAGTGGTTTAAAAAAAATTTAAAAAAATGAAGTAAGATCTGAGTTTTACTTTAGCTAGTATATAACGTTCATTCCAAAAAATCACTATAAAAACAAACAAAATGTTGTCCGCACCATAGATTAAATCCATAATCTGATAGACCTCACAATATATATAATTTGGTAAAATATTGCATCTCTGGTAGAAAGAAGGAAAGATGTTGAGAAAATAATTATTTTATTTTACTCAACTTTTAATTCAATATTTGTACTATACACGTATTTAAATAGAAGTTTTATACTGGAATATTTTATATATGTGTTTTAAAAATGTCCAAGGGCCGGATTGAGAGCTTTCAAGGATAAGAGTTGGCCAGGAGGCTGGAGGTTTCCCAGTCAGGTTTAGTCTATAATTCTTTATTAAAAATTGAACTAATTAATAGTCGAAACAAAATATAAAATGTAATAAGAATTTAAGGCATCTGAATATATATATATATATAATTAATATTAGTTATTTTGTTTTCTTTTGGAACGTTTTTTTTTCTGGAATATTTTATTAATTTAATTTTGAAGAAAGAGAAAAAAATTCTTTTTTTTTTTAATATAAAATTATTGAAAAATTAGTAAGAGAACTAGAAAGTTTGTAATAATAAAACTCCTAATGATGACAAGCATAGATGCTTGATTTTAATGAGATTTTATGAGTAAATGAATGACTTTATGGGGTTGAAATACTTTTCCCAGTATAACTCATGTGAAGTTTCTGTGTAAATTTTGTAAGGTATTCAACTATAGAAGACTTTATATATGGAGATAATTAATGCATATAATTATTTTTTTAATCTATGAATCCTGGTTCTTTTTTGACTGATGTGAAATGATTAAAATAGTATATAACAAAATAAATCATCAAAATCAGTGGTTTGTAACTAAATAAATTTTCTTTTTTAGTTCTTTTTTTTACTGTTAATTACAAGCTTTAAAACAGTTTATTTATTAAATATACAGTAAATTTCTGATATGCTATTTTTTAAGTTATTATTAAATTATCAAAGTTCTTGAAGGAATTTTACCAGATTTAAAGGTTTTAAGCTATTTGTTTTTTATTAATTCATTTATCTGTTCTTTATTTTGAGTAATTTTTAATTTCTTTTAAATTTGTTGGAATTTAAAAATTTCTAAACTGAAAATTAAATCAAGACAGAAGCAATTTGAAATAATAAAGTGAAATATAGAGTAAATAAGGAAAAAAAATCAAGCTTATAATGTGAAGTTACAAGATGTTTTAAAATGTTTTTTTTTTTCATTCTATGGGCAAATTTTATTTCCATATTTTTCACAATAAGGGGTTCATAAGCAGGACTTTGTCAAATGAATAAAAACCTTTAGATTAAATTCCTTTATTTTTTTTTTTATGCATATTACATAACTTAGTTAAATCATAATATAATTATTTAGTTAAATCATTTTATTTCAAACCCTTTCACAGAGTACCCAGCTCTTTGAAGATATTTGGCTGTGGTCACATGAACTTTGACCAGCTCAAGATATAATCAGAAAGTCTGATAAATAAAAACCCTTCTAAAAAATAGACAAATTTTAAAAATAACTAGCTTTTTTTTTAATAATTCCAACAAAAGTCAATAGCTTAAAAGAAATTTTATCCAAAGACAAATAAAATGAGATGACTTCTCTGTCATTAACTTTTAATATTACTTAAATTAATAGATACAGGTTTTAAAGAAATACCCCTTTTTAACAAACTATTTTGTGAAACTTAACTAAATTTTCAACATAAAACATATATATGCATTCTTTATAAGTACTTTTTTAAGCTATGGATTTTTTAAAGTTATTAAAAATAAAAATTCTTATACACATACATATTTGAAACTTGTGCATGTGAATATTTGACATTTTATGTTCTAGCATGTATGTATTTGTCTATACATATATTTGTCTATACATACTTGTGCATTAGCATGTGATGAATTCAGCAAAACTTATTTTCAATATAGTTACTCTTTTTTTATTACTAATTTAATTTAATTCTTTTGCAAGCGAATAAAGCATTGGTAAAACTTTTAAATTTTAAAACTACTGTTTTTCAAGCAATTTCTTTTTAACTAGAACACTCATCAATCTTTATAATCCACTAAACATCACATGATCACTATCTCATACTAGCACATAATTGTTATTAAACAAAGCAAAACTCTCCATACAGTAGTGCCATCTTGTGCCAGCAAGAGCGTCCATTGATTGCTCTTGTTGGCACAAGATGGCACTACTGTATGGAGAGTTTTGTTTTGTTTAATAACAATCTTTATAATATAAATGTGTGTGAATGTAAAATATTCACATTACATACAAGAGTAGCATCTGTATTTGAAATTTTGAAAAGTGTTAATCTATTTTATATTAGATTCTGATGAGAAAAAAATTATCTATACGACTCTCATAGCTTTCCATATTTTTTTTATTATTGCTTTTTGTTTCTTTTTTTTTTTTTATTAAACATTTTAATTTAACTTAAAAACTCTGTTTGTTTAGAATACATGTTGTAATTGAGTTTTAACAGACTTCTATCAAATCGATATCCTTCAAATTTTGCACATATGTTAGAAATTAATGGCAATGTAATATGACAATGAAATATTTCAGGGTGGTTCCCTAATTTGTTTATTTTAGTGGTGTTGGTAGATTGAATTTCAAACTCATTGATATTTTTCAATGATGCGCACATGAGAATGGTATATATTTTTAAAAGAAAACAATCTAAAAATAAAAAGTATTTACAGTAAATTCAAATAGGAATAAAAATAATCAAAATAAAAGTCATAGATCACATGACCCAATTCTTTTAAGGAATAAAAATAAATCTTAATTTCTATTGATTGTAAACATTGCTTTTAATTTTATTTTATTTTTATTGTAAAAGTTTTTTTTTTTTTTGTTTAGCGATTCAAAAAATGATGTTTCTTTATTTTAAAAAAAAAGCTTCTTTCATAAAGAAAATAATATTAGAATTGATTTTTAATGTTTAAGAATTTTCTTTCAAATATAAAGCAGGCTGTAGTATTATTTTTATTCTTCATTTTAATTTAAATTGGAATAATCAGAAAAGATCTCAATATTAAAAAATAATATATTATAACTGAATAAAAATGATGATATGCTCTTCTTTTAATGCTCTACAGATTTGGGAGCCATTTGTAACTGAATAAAAATAATGACAATGGGAAATGATAACTTTAATATAATCTGAATGAAAACATAGTCCAATTATTGGTCAGAGACCATTTATAACAGAATAAAAATATGGTCATACTGTATTCTTAGATAACCTAATTTTTGATCACCATTTTTAACAGAATAAAAATATGAACCAAGGAAGAACAATGCTAAGTTAATAATGCCTGTGAATTGTAGCATCATTTATAATAGAATGGAAATGATAAATTAAACTAAAGTGAATGTCAATCAATGAATAACAATCTAACACCTAATTAACTAAAACAATGATAATAGTCTTTATTGTAATCTTATAAATTCAAATAGCATTTAGAATGGATAGAAAATAAATAAAATCATTGTTTCAAGCTGTCCTACAAATATGAGTGATATTTGCAATAGATTAAAGATAAAGCAATAAACCCAAATATCATTATCTTATAAGCAATAATCTATGTCTTTTATATAAATTGTTTATAATAGAATGAAAATAATGACAAATAATTAGACAAATTTACTTTTATATTCTTTATGAATTCAAATTCTATTTATAATAATATAAACTTATACACCTGGGTCTCATTTTATGTGGTAGATAGGTTCCACAGAAAACCCACATTAAAAAAAATTGCACAAAAATAGACTTAACTTACCTTGAAAAAGGGAGGATAGGGATCTGTAATTTTCAGAATTCGCATAAAAGCAAAGCAACAAAGAAAAATTACTTTAAAATTCGCATTAAAAAAATAAGCAAATAAAGTATGACTAATAAAAAATTTCAAATATTTGAAAAAAATTAATACAAGACAAACTTTTTTCACTATTTTTATTAACTACTATATTTAAATTTACATTTTTCATACATATTTTAATCATTACTGTTAGCGTTCGTTTGTAAACTGGAAAAAAATCAGATTCGATGTGATGTGATGTATGGTAGTTTCTCCGTAAACGAAGTCAAGAATCTCTCAGTAATTATGCTCAGAGAAACCTGTTAGCCACTTCATTTTTATTCGTGGTGTGATGTACAACTAGCGCCATGACATTGTTTTGGTTCTTCGACGATGATATCTACCGGCGGCTTGTGTAGTACATCATAGCTTAGTTAATACTCAAATACCGAAAGATTATTTTCAGTTTATAAAATCTTGGTTTTTTTATTTTAAAAATCTAAAAGATTATTTATTTCTGTTATATATAACAAAATATATGTTTTAAAAGTTTAATTTTTTTGAATATTTATTGCGATATTTTTATATGTAAGTATAAATCTATTATTATTATTTAATCATTAGTATAAATAGATTATTTACATAGAAGCTAAGACAGATTCAGGCCATATTCACATTAGCTGCTAATATAATGTTATATTTTTGAAAAAAAAAAAAGTATTTCAAGTGAAAATAAGTTATTAATAATTTAAATTTCTTGATATCTAATAAATATAGTGAAATATGAAAGATATTAAGAAGAAACATGAATCGCATTAAAATAATCCGCATAAAACGAGACCCAGGTGTACTAGAAGTTAAACGTTATTTATATTCAAACAAAATGATTCATTGATGGATGAGATAATAATTTAATCTGCCCTACAAATCTAAAATATCATTGATATCTAAATAAATATATATAACTCAATAATTGATTTCCAATTTTAACTAAATAAAATAAAAGTAATGCTATCTCAGCCATGCTATTCCAATAATATCATTATACTCTTATTAATTAAGTTAATTATAATACAATTAAATACTTAATAATAATACAAAATCAATTAACCTAACATATCTCTCGACTTTCACCAACTTATAATACTATAAAATAAAATTATCCTATTAGATAACATTAAAATTTATAATATCCAATCACTTCAATATATAAATAAATGATAGATTCCTATTTGATGCTTATTCAAATGCTATGGATAAGTCATATCCAATTACTCTTTAGTTTAATAAAGCTAAGGTGTTAAAACTTTAGACTATAATTATCAAGACATATGAAAGATTATTGATGTTTATTATAATCAAATATTAATATTAAAATTTAATATCTAAACTGAATTTATGATTTGCATCATCAAATTTTAAATATAATTAAAGCAAATCACTTATTTGTAACAGAATAAAATTTATTACTATTATCAACTCTATAATCCAATAAGATTACGATCTTTATGGCTGTATATTGTCTTAATACAATATTCACTTTTCAATAATGGCTTAAAATACATGAACATCTAATTGCAATTACCTTTACTCATCTTCAATAATTATCATATTTGTTCTATTATCAATCATATCATTTCATATATAATTTCTATCTTAATATAATTGTTACTTGTTATTAGAAAAATAATTATAAGCTTCTAATTACTTATTAAATGTTTAAGAATGTCAAATCAATTAATTTATTGCTATATAAAAATCTATATCTGATTAGATAATAAACATTAAATTCAATGCAAAGAAAACAATATGTAATTATATTCTTTAATCCAACCTGTAGTTGGACTTTCAAACTTTTTGTAGCTGCTTCTAATGAAGTATGTGGTATAATCAATTTGAGAATATTATCCTATCCAAATGCCATTAATCAATATATATGTATTGAAAAATTGAATGGCAATCAAACAAGTTTGCTTGTTTTAAATTTAAAAATCTTTCTATTGTTTGAGAGTTTATTGTATTCAGATATTAATAGAATTATCATAGTTTAGTGATAGATCTCTCATTAGATTCTCAAAATTAAATGTGATGTAGATGAATATAGCAATTTTTTTGTCCATAATTGAGAATTAACTATAGTAGAGTAGGGATTAATGTAAGTAGTTCACATTTAACAAAGAGAAGTGTAGTTTGCATAGTATAAGGAGAATATCGATTTTTTTTATTTATTGCAAAGTTAATAATATTCTACCTTAGAGAAAGTATCTATGATTTTGAATCATTTGATTTTAGTAAATAATAATAATATTGTTATTATTATTTTTTGCCTTTTTTTTTTAAATAATAGGTAATCTTCAATCAAACTCAAAGTAATTCAATAAACAATGTTAATAAAGGTTTTATAAAGAGCTCGCAAATAAGCTCTTAACAAGCTTTGCAGAATATCCTTAACGCCAGACCAGTTTCTGCTACTGGCTTCGTCAATGAAGCACCAGGATATTCAAGCATTAGATTAACAATACCAGGACAAGCCCAGCACTTTATCTAATGAATAACTAGTAAGTAGAAAATCTGAAATTTTCAGACATCCATATGCCTTCCAATCCAGCTATCTAACTTAAATAGCCATATGGGACTGAACTAAGTTCAGATACACCATATATTAATAGCTTTAGCAATATAAAATTGCCAAAGGCTTAATAACAAAAAATAAAATTACAGATAAATCATGTCAGATATCGCAAAGCTTGTTAAGAACTTATTTGTGAGCTCTTTAGACATCTGACTTGATTTATTTGTAATTTTATTTTTTGCTATTAAGGCTTTGGCGATTTTATATTGCTAAAGCTATTAATATATGGTGTATCTGAACTTAGTTCAGTTTCATATAGCTATTTAAGTTAGATAGCTGGATTGGAAGACATGGATGTCTGAAATTTCAGATTTTCTATTTAATAGTTATCCATTAGATAAAGTGCTGGGCTTGTCCTAGTATTTTTAATCTAATGCTTAAATACCCTGGCCACTCACTGATGGAGCCAATATCAGAAACCGGTTTAGAGTTGAGGATATTCTGCAAAGCTTGTTAAGAGCTTATTTGCGAGCTCTTTATAAAACATTTGTAAGACAAGCTTGTTTAAATTAGGTCATGTGATATCTGACTTGATTTATTTGTAATTTTAATAAAGATTATAAATATAAATGACATAGATGTCAAGTGAAAACTTATTAAAAAAAAGATATTATACTTTGCTGTATTATTTTTAAAAGAAATATCACTTGTATCACTTAAAGTGACTGCGATTTATTTTTTTCAACTTATCAGTCAGTACACAGGTTCATTGTGCAATACTTAAATGTATTAATTTTATTTTTTATCCTGAGAATATTTAAGTGGTAATGATTACTTATACAAACATTAATAAACAGTTATATTACAGAATATTAATGATTTAGAGATACTAAATAAATAATTTATATTTAGTTGTTTGTCAGTATAAATTAGATTCAATAAAATATTCCCTTTATTTCTCCTTTATATTTTGTCAAATAGTCAAGTCTCATTAGTTATTATGATTTTAAACCCTGAGAAGAAGCTATTGAAGTATGAGAGAGATAATAAAGTTGAATACATTCTTTTTGTTTATGTCATGAGTTTGATTTAGTTAATTATAAGATGGCATTTTAAAAGTTAGCATACTGTTGTATTAACTGTTAGTAAAGTTGGACATAGAACTAAGAAAGCTTCTTCTCTATTTATTAATTATGTAATTAAAAAGACCACTTTCTGTAATAACGATATAGATGTATAGAATTTGGATAACATTCCAGTTAGGAATTTTATATATATGATTTAAAGAACTAACTCCATTCTCTCTCCTTCCAGTTATATACTATTTCGGTTTGAAATATTGTTTTTTTTATACTATTACAATTTGGACATTCAAGTTCATTGGGCAGTTTGAAGTATTGACTTCTCACCTTGTGTACTATTACAATATTTTAAATTAAAATCATAATTACTAACCTACAAAATATAATTTTGAATTTAGAAAAACATAACTCTTATATTTTAAGCATGTAAAATAAATGTCAACTTAAATTGTACTGCTGTTTACATCGATAAACACCATACAATTATACATACCAACATCAAAAATTAATAATAATAATATATATTAGCAAACAACCTGATTCACTGTCCTCAAATATGACATTTCCAAAATAGTATTATAGTTCTAATATCTATTTCTTAAACCATGATCCGACATTATATTGTTATTCCAGAAAAATAGAAAGATCATGAAAAGTTATTAAATTTGAAGCACATTTTGCTGTTTCCAGTCTTTTTTAAATGTCCAAATCATTCTCTTATCTAGCAGATATTTGATTGATATGACATTCTGGGTATACAGACTCTTCTTTATATCCATAATAATGTAATATAAGCATCCTTTTCTTTAACAAGCTAGTTTCATCCATGACAATGCATTGGAAATTGAGTCACTTTATATCTTGTGTGTAAATAATTCATCAGTTTTATAAAATTGTATTGATAGGTAAACATAATTTTCTGTTGTTAGCATTTAGATCTCATTTTTGAAAAGTAGTTAATATCCTTTTTTAATAGCAAACAAATATTCCTATGGTTTTTTAAACACCATGAATTAATTTTCATTCTTTCAACAAATTGTCACTCTCAAAATTCCTGATAAATCTATTCAGTTAATGGAAGAATACTATTGCTTTTATCCCATCATTCTATCCAATTGATAATTATTCACTTTTAAAAATAAATAAATAAATTACATGAAGGAACTTAGGTTCACTTCTATTGAAGCCAAGACGCAAGAGAACGAGTTTAAACTATTTAGTCTATTTATTAACTTCTTAAACAAAGGCAAAACTCTCCATACAGTAGTGCCACCCTGTGCCAACCAGAGTAATCAATAGATGCCAGAAGGCTTGTGCACAAAATCCCTATCTAGTACCTACTCATCCAATATTCCCAGACTAGTTTATGGCTTGTGGAAATCATCAATAATTATGTGCTAGTATAGAGATGGTGATCATGTGATGTTTAGTGTATTAACTTTTTAATTAACATCAGAGAAATTATAGCAATGCTCTGCATTAATTCTTTGGACAATTTCATCCAGAATCCTGTAAATAAAAATCTTATTACACAATAATAATAACAAATAATAAATAGTTTATAATTATTACATATAATAGGTAATATTTACATTTAAAAAAAATACAAATATTTTTTTAATTCAAAACTACAGTAATTTATACTATATTCTTACCATACTACAATGGAATTATTTTACGCATATTTTCCAACACAATATTATACAATTAAAATAACAAACATACTTGAGACATCAAACATTTAAATGTATTATTTATAATATATTATTGTGAATGCAGTAACAAAAATATACATAATAAAGGAAATAATAATTTTATAAAGATTATACATTTTATTATTTACACATTCTTTTTTAAAATGAATAAAGACAATTCACAAATTTTTATACTAGAATTAATAATAAAATTTCCTTTTTCCAATATTATATGTTGTCATAGCAACATATTCCAATACACTATTAAAATCAAACCCCCCAAAAAAATTTTTTTTTACAATTGACATTACACTACATATTGAAATATTTTATAATAAATACTTTTATTTATTGTGCAGTGCAACATCAAAAAATAATTGTTTTCTTAATCACAATTAGGTTTTTATATTTAATTTGAAATAAAAGTGTGGGGTATCCAGAAATTAATTAATTAATTAAATCACTAATTTTTACAACAGATGATTGAATAGGTTGTTTTCTCATCCCTGGTGTTCACCTTAAGAAGTCGCTATTTCTAGGTAAATTCCTAGAAATATACAGTTTCACTGGCCTTCACCCAACAAAAGAGGACTTTTTCTACGTTATAAACACAGAAAAGTCCTCACGTTATGTTGGATGGAGGAGGCGGCGACGGCGACAGAAGCCAACACAAAGAGACTTCTTTCTATGATAAAACACAGAAAGAGTTCCCGATGGCTGCCGGTTATGGCTTTTTTCTATGCTAAAAGCAAAGAGAAAGAAATGCCTTGATTGGCTGCCATAGTAGTCAATTTTGTTCATCATTTTCTCGTAATAGTAGAATATCTATTTTCTCTGTAGTTTCGTGTGAGAGTGTATGTATTTGAATCAGTCTTAGTTTTTTTAAATTTGATAAGACGTCTATTTTTTTAATGTGTTGTAACTTACTTTACTGTTGTAAGTTTAGTAATAATGTCCTGAAGATTCCATTATGAAGGGGTAACCCTCAAAAATTGCTTTTAAGGGTGCGAAAGGGAAAAAAATTAAAGGATCATGCGAAAAGTACCGTTTTTGCGAGAATTCATCCATGACCAGTTACTTTTGCTATATATATACGCACAAACAAAAACAACCCACTGTCTAATTATTAGGAATTACTTATCCGAAAAATAAAATTAGTTGGGTATTTTTTGTTGTTGTTGTTTTGTTACATTTATTATTTCAAAATAAGATTAGTTTTTATATCTACACACTAACAAAAACAACCCAGTTCCTGATTAATTACTGTCTTTAAAAAAAAAAAAAAAGCAAATTCAACGGGGTTTGATTTTTTTCAATGCAGTCTTTGAATTACGGTTTGTTTGTTTTTATATGTACACAAGATATACCAAAAAAAAAAAAAGAAACCCACTTTCTGATTAATTACTGTCAAAAGAAACGCAAATTAGTCGGCTATCATTTTTAAATTTAGTATTTCAATAACGGTACCCTTTTTATATAGACAGACTTAACAAAAACAACCCACTTTCTGATTCATTACTGTCCCCCCCCCCCAAAAAAAAAGAAAACGGAAATTAGTCGGGTATCATTTTTCAATCGAGTCTTTCAATGACGGTCCTTACTAATAGTAGTCAGGTATCAATTCTAAATTGTAGTATATAAATTACGTTACTTTTGATAGATTTAGAATTATGTCTTGCTTTTTTAATAAAATGATTGATTTACTCTTGACCAAAAATACCGTAACTTTAAAAAAAGACACACATAAAGTCCAAAAAAAAATGAGAAAAAGCCCCGTAACTTTAAAGACACACACACACACAAACTAAAAAATAATCTAAGATTAATAAACATTGACTTATTACATCTTGCTTTTGAATCAAATTATTGATTTATTCGTGCAAAAAAAAAATACCGTAACTTTAAAAAGACACACCTAAAGTCCAAAAAAAAAAAAATTCGAAAAAGCCCCGTAACTTTAAAGACACACACACAAACTCAAAAACAAGATAAGATTAATAAACATTTACTTATTATGTCTTGCTTTTGAATAAAATTATTGATTTACTCTTGTAAAAAAAAAAAAGACCGTAACTTTAAAAAGACACACGTAAAGTAAAAAAAAAAAAAATTAGAAAAACACCGTAACTTTAAGGACACACACACACAAACTCAAAAACAAGATAAGATTAATAAACATTTACAAAAATGAAAAAAACTAACATCATATAATAGTATTAGTTAGTAGAATATTTTATTACAAATCTAAGAAATGAGATCTTTTTAGATCAAATCGATCATTTAGGTCCGGCCCGGAATCGTTATATGTATATGTTTTTAATTAGCATCAACGCCATCCTGTGGCGAACACCAAGGATGAGAAAACAACCGAAATAATTTCTGGACACCCAATGCTAATTAATTATTGGATACCCCACAATTTTCTTTTAAGTTAAACATAAAAATTCCAATTGTAATTGATGAAGACAATTATTTTTTGGCTTTTTAGTGCACAGTAAATGAAAGTGGTCATATAAAATATTTTTAATATATATTATTTTTCATTCAATATTATCTTTCAATCTATTCAGATTTTTTTATTCTCTCTTACTTAATTTTGTTTTCTCGTAATTCAGGGCAAACTAAGAATATAAAGTTTTCCTTTTATAATATATCTATTTTATTGCTTGTTTGACACTTTTCAGATTATATGCAGAAAAATCCTAAATCGTATTGATATGGCTAAAACTTATTCAATTTCTAAGAGTTAATGTAAGAAAATGAATTTAAAATGTATTAGACTTTTTATAATCAAAATGCACAATCGTATATTTTCAAAAACAATCCAGTATGAGAAGACCTCAAAATAATATTTTAAGCCCTCTGCTAAAAATCATCTTTGGAAAACTCCATGATTCATATTGGATCATACTTACAATTAGATGATAATCTATTTTTCATAGTATTTTAGCATAATGTTCATGTGGTTGTCTTGGTGGACCTGATACAACATGTGAAGTATATGTTATATTGAATTTATAAATTAATTCTTAGTTTTTGTATGATTCATGGCTGCCTATCAACTGAGGAATGACTAACAATCATGATATAGTACCATTTATAAATTTGGATTGATCACTGGCTTACACTTTTGGTTTCTAGATTAAATTTTGGATTATATTTTGATTACATCATCCTATTTTTTAGATATGTATAAATTATTTTTACAACTTTATACAATATGATATTCTTAAAGAACAAATATCAAAAGATTTTGGATGCTTGGCTAAAAAGTTCAAACCATTTAATTTTCTCATTGCTGAAAGTTCCACACAAAATAACCAATGATACTCTAATTCTTGCTATGTTCATATCGATTTCTTTAATTATTGGATAAAAGAGATTTGTGACTATTCTTTTTAACCACTGAAGCAGTCACTCAACCAACTGACTTTCTTCTGAGGATTTATTGTTAACAAAAGAAAGAAATCGTGTTTACAAACATTATTTACTGGAAATTAGTAAAAAATTGTGTGTATATATTTAATATATAACCTGGCCAATATTTTAGTAACTAATTTTATTTTTATTTTAGATCAGTAGTATTGCATATATATATATGTACACACACACACACACACACACAAACAAATCACATATACATAAATTATCACATGGTCGCCTTTTCTTATACTAGCACATAATGCATCTCTATATGTTTGTGATTAACTTTTAATTAGCTTGATAAATAAATAATGTATGTCACTGCTATTAAAATTTGTAAAAAAATAATATAAAAATAATAAAAAGTCATTTAATTAAAACAGATTATTGGTTAAGTGTTTATTGATCGACTATTCTAAATATTGATCTCCTCTTGAATGCACAAATGATTGTGATGGAACATAAGCTTGATTTATAATTATTCAATTATTTCTTTTTATTGAGAAATAATCGTATAATTGAAAGATTTACAAACAGGAAAGAATTAAATGGAATAATTCTGACCCTATTCAAACAAAAAAAAAAAAAATCGCCATTTTTAAATGCTACATTTATACCGTTTGTGATGCTTTCTATCATTACCATCACTTAATAAATATAAAAAGTTTATGAGGCATTCTTTTGAGTTTCAGAATCAGATTTTCACCTATTTCTTATTAGAAAATTGACCTTAAAACAGGGAAGAATAATGTTCCTACAATGAATTAATATTTCAGTTTGTTGACTATTATTAATAAAGGCAAAATATTGATTATAGATCTCTAATAGATTTCTTTCTCCATTCTTATATTAAATTTTAATTGAAACATTGAAATTGGACCATCCATCAATTGAAATTTTTACTTTAAATGATAATATAATATTAGTAGCATAGCCTTAGTAAAGATTTATAAAAGGTTTTCATATTAAAATATTAAAGCATCCTCTGATGAGCTCATCGCGTAATAAGATATATATGTGTGTAAAATAAACATTGAGAGATATCAGTCCCGGTCATGTGCAATATTCATTATTCAGTTACTATGAACACATGAAAAAAATGATAAATCATTTTGCATCATATACATTTCAGAAAATCAGCTGGCTTGGAGCAATGCCAATCTTCACACAAACAAAGCAACATTTTCATATTAATAGTAATAAGTCAGTCAATATAATGTTAAACAGCCAAATTCACATGGTTTTCCATAAATTAGCCTATTTAAATATAGTTTAAGCACTAATCAAGGCAAAGTTAGAAACTCATTTTAATAATTAATGTTTGATAAATTACATCAAAATAAGTAATAAATAGATAGCTTGAAATATATTGAATAAATCAGGAGAGACATGACTAACATTTATTAATTTTTTCATTTGTTAGGACAACTGAATATGCAATGTGATTGAAACTGACATCTCTCTTGATTTGTTTTATAAATATTTCAACTTGATTTTTGTTATTTTTTAACATATATATTTCAATGTAATTTTTTAACCAAGTTTTAATTAATAAAATAAGTTTGGTTTTGCTTTAGTTTTTAGTATTTAAATCATATTGGAATTAGCTAATTTATAAAAAAAGATGGCAACACTAAATATTCATGCTTTGACTTAGTCTGCAAGTTGTGTAAGGAAGGCATAGAAAATATTAGGCATTTGTTAATTGAATGTAAATGCTTGAAAGCAGAAAGAATACATATAATAAAGTTGTTGAAGAATAAATATAAGGAAAGTGATTATACAGAAAGTGGGTTATTGATTTTTATGCTGGGTTTGAGAAAAGATAAGGGAGAGTTAGTTATAAAGACCATGGAGTTGACAAAGATTATGTTGTGGAAATGGGATGGAGCAGGATATGGGAAAACTTAGGGTGGGGAATGGAAAGGGAAGTATAGTGACTAACAGTTTTCTCTGGGCATTGTTGCTGAGAGATTACTGACTCTGTATAAGAAGTCACAGTGCATCATGACAAGACTGAATGATTTTAATAGATATTAAACATTTAATATATTCAGGTTTTAATTATAAACATAATACTTAAATATCAGCAATTGTCAATAATCCAAAAAAAAAAAAAAAGATAATCAGAACTGCTATTCATTCTCTGCTAAAGAAAAAAATACACTTTTATATTTGATAATATTGTCAACACCTAATATTGCTTTTTATTGATTTTTGTAAAATTATTAATTATTTGTTTCTTAATACATATTTGATATTTATATTTTATTTGAATGTACAATAGAATTTGTTATCATGAATCAGCTGATTCCTGAAAGCTTTTTTTTATATAACTGGATTAAAATACAAATACTTTGGGCAATTAATTTTAGCCTCACTGCTTGGTCTAAAACATCCCTTCTAAGCAGGAAAAATAAACAGTATATATTAAAAATACATATAAAATTAATTTCTGTGCTTGATGTAGAGTTTAAAGAATATTAAAATTTATCTTTTAAAAAACATAAACAAATCATTAATTTTAAAAATTCCATTTATTTGAAAGATAACATTTAGAAATAATTGTGTATGAGTTGGCAGTCTCATTTCCATTATAATGTAATGCATTCTAGTACTTTTTCTGAATTGAGTGAACCTTAATTTGTAGGCAATACATATCATCACAGGATAGTAATTATATCATGAAAAATAGCAACAAATTCTTCAAATTGCTACTTAATATTTTAAAAAATGATTACCTCATTGATGCAATCATTTGTATTTTATTAGTCTACATTAAAAAAGGAGTTGTCATTTATTTTATAATGTTACAACAAAATTGCCTAAGCTGAAATCCTTTTCACTATTTGTGCACTTTTTTAATTCATTACCTTTTATAAAATGGTGTAGATCTGTGGTATAATCATATTGTTATTAAAACAGGCAAAAACTCATTATATGTATTGCTACACTGCAAGCTAGAGTAACCAATATGATGTCAGAAGGCTTATGCATAAAATCCCCATCTAGTGCCTACTCATCCAACATCCCCAGATTAATTTCTGGCTTGTGGCCTTGAGGTGCCTTGGATCTGAGAGCACTGCACCTAGATCTTAGGATCTAATGCAACCTTCCAACAGACACCTTTTATCTCTACTTAGCTACAAAACTATGAGTCTTAAATTGAAAAAAAAAACCTTAATATTTTCAATCCAAGCCCATCACCTTATATAATCATATAGGTCTGAACTCAGTTCAGTACCCATACATTTTGGAATCTTTGGTTCTTTAATAACCATAGCCACTAATATCCTACTAGGCAGGATTGGTTTTAAGCCAATAAACATCACATGATCACCATTTCTTATGCTTGCTTGTAACTGTTATTAAAACAGGCAAAAATTCACTATATGTATTGCCACACTGCAAGCTAAAGTAACCAATATGATGCCAGGGGGCTTGTGCATAAAATCCCCATCTAGTGCCTACTCATCCAATATCCCCATACTAGTTTCTGGCTTGTGGCCTTCGTCAGTGAGGAGCCTTGGATTTTAGATGGGGATTTTATGCACAAGTCTTCTGGCATTCATTGATTACTCTAGCTTGCAGTGCGGCTATACATATAGTGAGTTTTTGCCTGTTTTAATAACAGTTACAAGCAAGCATAAGAAATGGTGATTATGTGATGTTTATTGCCTTATAATCATATTGTACATTCAAAATTCGAATCAGTAACCATTTGAGATTTTACATTTAGAATTTTTTTTTTTTTCTCTTCATCACTGATCACATTTTGATACTAATTTTTTGGCTGCTTATTAACATCTAATTTTATCTTTTTACTTAAAAACTACCAACACATTAAATTAGTTCACATCATTGTCTGATACATAAAAAAAAAACAATAATTATTAAATCAAAATCTTTGCATGTTGTATTAAGACTGACTTTGAACTGGGAAAACACAAACATCAGCGAGTAGTATTTTGTATTTAGCATTTAGACTTTAATTATTTTACTGGGCTGCCATTAAAAAAGTTTTTGTTGATGTCAGCATTAATCAGCTTTGAAATTCTGCTTTTATAGCTCATAGATAAAATTAAGGCACACTTAAGAGGATACAAAAATATATATATATTTTTACCATAAGAGGAAGAAAAAAGTAAAAAAACTAAATTGATTACTGAGTGTTAGCATTCTGACTATTCTACTGGAATTGTTTTAGATGGGGACATCAGTCAGGTTTTAAAATTTACTTTTACAGCTCGTAACTGAAATTATCAGCATTTAGGAGAATTGTTTTTAGATAAAAGACATGCAAATATTTTCATCACTAGAGATAGAAAGAAATAAGGAAACTAAATGGGTCATAAAACTTTAATGTTTCATTCTAGTGAACACTGTATGTCTTTGCATATATTATATAAATCTTAATTTAGCTCAGAACATGTATTTCTTGCATAAGTTTTCATTGGAGCAGAGCATACCGTTTTTAATACCATTTTTATTTTTTAACAATAAATTATTCAACTGAAAACTTACCGTTAAGCAGAAAACATCTACTTTTAATAACTGTTTTATTATTTTTATTGATTTGATATACTTTTATTTAATATACTCTGTTTTTGCTCATCTATCTGGAAAATAATTATCACTTTCTAATTTCAGTTTTAATTGAAACTTTGCGTGCATATATATTCCCAATGACAAGACACTTTTTTTTAGTTTGCAATTAATTTTTAATAAAGAATAAGCAAAAAAAAATTGGTAATTTTACACATGATGCGATGCACTATGGCTTCTCCTTTATTGAAGTCTGGAATCTCTCATCCACTATGCCCAGAGAAACTTGTTATTCACCTTACCTTCTTTTTCCATTTCCCTACTACATTTTTCCCATATTCTTCTCTATCTTCCTTCATCCCATTTCCACATCATCATCTTTGTTCACTCTATGGCTTTTTTCCCCCCATATGTCATAGCATTGGCTGGGAGGTGAACCGGCAACAAACCATCTGCAACCAACTGCTTGCTTGCAAGGCAGCTGCGCTGACCTCTCGGCTAACAACGCTTGACCCACTCTATAGCTTTTATATCTAGATTCCCCATATCTTTTTCTAAACCCAGCATAAAAACCAAGAACCCGCTTTCTGTATAATCACTTTGTTTATATTTATTCTCCCACAACTTCATTATTTGTACCTTTCTGCTTGTAAGCATTTACATTCACTTAGCAGATGCCTAATATTTTCTATTCCTTAACTTACATAACTTGCAGACTAAATCACCCACATTTCTCCATTTGTGTATATTCCCTTGTTGCTAACAAACCTGTTTGAGCTTAAACAGTAAACTACTTTCCTTGCTATTATCGTAAATTAATTCGCACCTAATATTCTGTTTATATCTATATATATATTTAAACTCTTTTTACTTTCCGTACTAGTTCTCCATCTCTCCAATTCCCTATTTTTTATTAATTGAGTACTCTGTACTACACTGGCACCTAGTAGTATTTAATTGTATCTAAACTTATTTAATTTCCTAATTTCTGGAACAGCATTAAACTGAAAAGTAGAATATAATATTTTTAAAAAATTTAAAGAATGCTTTTATTTATATGAATGTATAAGATTTGAAATACCAGGCATTCATACCTGGAGCCCAATTGGAAATATAGGGGATTTGAACTCACATATATTGGTGATTATTTATCTTTTCTACATGTGTGTGGTCATGTGTATCAGTAGCATGAGATAGTGTGGATGGTTGAAGTGGCTTGAAAGTCTGAGTTCAAATCCACTATATTTATGAGTGTATAAATAAGTGTTCGAAAATAATCATGATTAGTTCATTTTAATGCTTCTTTGTGAAGCTGACTTGGAAATTTCTAAACAATATTGATTCTATTTATGAAAGCGGAAGGAAATATATTTGTTACTTTTAAGAGTATTTATGTGAATCAAAGTATCTTTAAATTTTTGCCTATATTCTTTGCTTATTCTTTTTTTGTAATTAAAGGTTGATTTTTAAAATTTGGAAAATGCTGTCATTACTTGAACTAATGCTTTTTAAAAAGTTTGTTTTAAATTTGCAGATTTGATGGAGAATAATTTTTTTTCAATATATTTTTTAATCCTAGACGCTAAAATGATATTTTTAAATATATAATTAGAGCAATAAATAGTCAAAATAAGAGTCATAGATCACATGACCCTATCTTTTAAGCTTGTAAGTTATAAACAGTGAGGATTGCCAATTCCTCAACAAGCTTTGTGATAAATGCTTAGCCAGAACCACCACTTAAAATATCTCTGTCAGGAACCCCCCAAACCCCTGACCATGGTTTCATGCTTTGGCACTCCTCAGAGAGGTGAAGAGAGATGCCAGGCTAGGTTCAGATTATTAATATATGGTATGGCTGAAGATCTATCAGCCCCATATAGCTATTTGAGTTGGATAGCTGGGTTTCAAGACATGTTTGAAATTTTCAGATTTTCCACTCAATAGATAACTTTTAGATAGGTGCTTGGCTTTGGGTTGGTATTTTTAGATCTAGTGTCTGAACCTACCCTGGCACCTCTCTGGGGAATGGCAAAGCACGAAACCATGGTCAGGGGTTTGGGAGGGTTCCTGACAGAGATATTTTAAGTGCTGGTTCTGGCTAAGCAACTTGTTGAGGAATTGACAATCCTCACTGTTTATAATTAGAGTAAAGTTTGTAAAAAAAAAAAAAAATAAAGATAAAGAATAAGTTGTATTTTTTACATGAAGAATATAAGTGAAGGAAAACATGGAAAAAGATTACTTAAAGCCTAAGAGTGAGTTCAGGAAAAAAGCTAAGAAATGAAATGACATCATAGAAGAATTTTTTACTTTATTGATCTACATAGAAAGATAATATTGACAGACATGATATAAAGACATTATATATGGAAGTCTTATAAATTTAAAACAGGCAAAACTCCACACAATAGTGCCACTCAGTGCAAACAGAGTAATCAATGGATGCCAGAAGGTTTGTGCATAAAATCCCTATCTAGTGTCTACTCATCCAATATCCCCAGACTAGTTTCTGGCTTGTGGCCTTCATCAGTGAGGAGCTTTGGATCTGACGATGGCCACAAGCCAGAAACTAGTCTGGGGACATTGGATGATTAGGCACTAAATAGGGATTTTATGCACAATCCTTCTGGCATCCATTGATTACTCTGGCTTGCACTGAGTGGTACTACTGTATGGAGAGTTTTGCCTGTTTTAATAACAATTTTGAGCAAGCATAAGAAGTGGTGATCATGTGATGTTTGGTGGTTAAGTCTTACAAATGCTATAATTTTAATAAATGCAAATATTTAAATAAATAATCAATAATACATTTGATTTACAAAATATAATTATTCTTAAAACCATCAAAACATCATCTCATCACCATTTCATATACTTACGCAGTCTGTTAATAAGAGTATCAAACTCTCCACATAGTTGTACCACCAAGTGGATCCTAAGATCTAATTGCAATGCTCTCAAATCCAAGACTCCTTGCTGACGAAAGCCACAAGTTAGAAATTAATCTGGGGATATTGGATGAGTAGACTCTAGATAGAATTTTATGCACAAACCTTTCTGCATCCATTGATTACAAAGACTTGCACTTGGTGGCACTACTGTAATGAGAGTTTGGTACTCTTATAATTATTCTTCAGGTATTCATAAAATACAATGAAAAAAGATAACCATTATAAAATGATTACATTTTCAAATGTAATAGTTTAAATTAATCAAATGTTTTTCATTTTTAAATAGCTTGGAGTATGAATTCGTTTATGATTTTTATTTATTCATTTATTTTATAAATTCTCTCTCTTTCATCAACATTAATTCTATGGATAATTTTTTTTTTCTCATATGTCATAGCATTGGCCGGGACGGGAACCCACAACCGTCTGCAACCAACTACTTGCTTGCAAGGCGGCTGCGATGACTTCTTGGCTAATAGACATGAATAATTTTTTTCTATAAACAAATATAATAATTTTGCACCATGTGTTTTTGTTCGATGATAGAATGGTTGACTCTGGGGTTTTCCGTGGATTATCATTTGCTACTAAATATCACATGATCACCATTCTTTATGCTTACACAGGTTGTTTACACAGAGACAAAACTCTTTATACAGTAGCACCACTCAGTGCAAGCCAGAATAATCAATGGCTGCATCCATTCCTACTACTTTTGCTGTTTAAACTTCTTATAAACTCCTAAGTAACAAATCATTCAATTATTTTAGGTAACAGTTTATTTTAGAATTTTCAGTTTAGAGCTATGTTATAAGACAATTGATATTTTACTCCAGTAGAATATAACAGGTTGAAATTTGTTTTACAGAAGATGCAATAAATTTAACTTTTATAGATTTTCTTACTGAGTAAAATTTCCTTCATAATAATACATTATATCATAGTTTTCCTTTAATATTGCATCAAATGCTTTCCTTTTAACCTTTCTTGAATTGCCATTAGATATGAGTCATTGTGTCACTTAGCTCGCTTTGTTCACAATGCATACTTACATTCTGATGTTTGTGTTGACATTATTTAGCAGTACTCAATGTAAGTTTGCATTTTTTGATTTCAGCACATGCTTATAATATTCAGATATTAGTCTGTAAAATTGGATGTAGGTGGCTGTTTTAGTTGCGCAGTGGATGGAAGAAAATAATGTAGTGGGAGAAATGCAAGGAGGTTTTCGATCAGATAGGCATATAGGAGATAGTTTACACAACTTATAGATATAAGTAGAAATACAGGTAGACAGTTACATATGGTTTTTATAAATATAGAAAAGGCATATGATAGAGTAAATTGAAAATACATTATGGATCAGTTTAGTAAATTAGAAATGGATGGAACTTTAATGGATATTATTAAGAGATTACATATCAATTAAGGAATATAGAATCATTTAAAGTTAAAAATGGGGATGGGACTAAGGCAAAGATGCCCTATGTCACCTATTTTGTTTTTGTTGTATTTGAGAGAAATGGAGAGAGCAATAGAAAGACTAGGAAGAGGGGTAGAAATACCATTAATAGGTGGCAAGGGAGTAGTATATATATTCATAGAGGCAATACTGTCTATAAAATAACACCATTCACACTTGTGTAAGCATAATGAATATAATCATGTGATGTTTGATGGAGTCTATACATTATTGGGTCTTTTATTTGCGGTTGATTTTTTTTGTGCACAGAAAAAAGGGATGATATGGAAGTTATGCTGAAGACATGTGCAAGGATTGGTTAAGAGATAGGGATTAAATTTAGTGAAGAAAAATCAAAAGTAATTTTGATTAATATTGAGGAAAGAGAAGACAAAGAATTTTTATTGGGAGATATAAATTTATGGGTGGTGAATAGATATAACTATTTGGGAATCGTCTTAAGTAATCAGAGAAATTGCTTGGATGAATGGGAGAAAAAATTGATAAATGAAGAAAAGAAAAGAATGAGGTTGATAAAGAAATTAACAGTGTTCTCATATAATAAATATGATGTAGCTAGAATTGTATGGAAAGGAGTGGCAGTAGCTGAGTTAACATTTAGTATTGATGTGCTAGTAAAGGAGTATTAGATAGTATTAAATTACTTAGAAAAGAAGTAGGAAGGCATGCATTAGATGCAGATGTATGGATGGCAAAATAAGCATTTCAAGGAGAAATGGGGTGGTCAAGTTTTTATATAAGAGATGCAAAAAGCAAAATGAAAATGTTTGATAGATTACAGTTTATGATAGTAAGAGGATAGCCAAAATAATACTTAATTGGGATACAAGTAAGATGGGCGAGGGTAAAGACTTTGTGTCGGTATACTTGTACAAAGAGTATGATGATTGTGTTAGGAGGATTGTTGAGTGTTATAGTGGCAAAGACTGGTATAGAAGAATAGATACATTAATAAAAAATAGCGAGATGGAGAACTAGTATGGAGAGTAAAAAGAGCTTAAATAAATATAGAAGTAAAAAAAAAAAGATAAATATAGAAGTAAGCAGAATATTGGATGTGAGTTAATTTATAATAATAACAAGATAAGTAGTTTACTGTTTAAGGCTCAAACAGGATCTTTAGCAACAAGGGAATATACACATAAAATGGAAAAATATGAGTGATTTAGTCTGCAAGTTATGTAAGGAAGGCATGGAAAATATTAGTCATTTACTAATGGAATGTAAATGGTTACAAGCAGAAAGAGTACAATTAATGAAGTTGTGGGAGAATAAATATAAACAAGGTGATTATACAGAAAGTAGGTTCTTAGTTTTTATGCTGTGTTTGGAAAAAAATAAGGGGAATCTAGATATAAAGGCCATAGAGTGGACAAAGATATTGTTGTGGAAATAGGATGGAGCCAGATAGAGAAGAATATGGAGAAAACTTAGGGTGGGGAATGGAAAAGGAAGTTAAGATGGCTAATAGGTCCTGACTTTGATAAAGGAGAAGCCATAGTGCATCACATCACACTGTAATTCATAATGAATGAGACTTGGAAATTTAATTAAATTACACTTATAATTATTCTTATCATTCCATTAAATGCTTTTAATTGGTTTGGCAACCTGATGAATTATTACTAGCTGTTAACTTTCTTTATTTATTATAATTTTCATATTATATCAAAATCTATAGTGAGTTTCAACTTCCCTCTATATCTTTGTCTTGTGCTTTTATTTTTATTTTGCTCTTTGTATTTGTTTTGTTTGTTTATTTTTTATTATCTCTTATTATTAACATTTATATAGGGCATCACCAATGTATTAATGTTGAGAATAGTTGATCACAACTGTATCAGTAGCAAAACATAATTTCAACCTGTACCAGAGAAAGTAATTATAAAAGATTCCTATACTGTATACTATGATGAAAATTCTTGAATTAACAGGCATTTATGTTGTATTGGTAGCATTTAATAATATAATAATTATTATTATTGGATAATAACCAAAATTATAAAGTTATTCCTATTATTTTAAAGCAATAATGTATTTGAAGCTAATGTTCACCTTTACAAAGAATCATCCTATAATGTGAAATTCATTTAATGGAATTTTTTTTAGTGAAATATTTTTGAAGATCTATAGGTTAATTGTATTTCATTTTGAAGTTCGAAATTATTTAAAAATTGTAAAATGCTTTATTATTTGTTACTTATGAATATTCAAAGGCAATTTTATTTTTTTCCACTTTTGATTAGACTTGTCTTAGTTATAAACAATAGTGAGAAAAAGATTCCTTGGTGAATTTTCAATTGAGAAGAGTTGAAGGAAGAAAAAAATATGTGTCTCAGTCTAGCCAACACTGTGAAATTATTGTGTTTACTGTGTGAATGTCATCAAAGCATATGTAAAGTTAATGTTAATACATCTCTGCACTATCATTTTATATTTAAACTTTGTTTTTAAATATATATTATTATTAGTTATTTTCCAAAATTATTGTGTTTACTGTGTGAATGTCATCAAAGCATATGTAAAGTTAATGTTAATATTTCATGTGTATATAATTGTTAATACATCTCAGCACTATCATTTTATATTTAAACTTTGTTTTTAAATATATATTATTATTAGTTATTTTCCAAAAGACCAGTCTTATCTATCTATCTATCTATCTATCTATCTATCTATCTATCTATCTATCTGTCTGTCTGTCTGTCTGTCTGTCTGTTTCTCTATCTGCTATCTTTTATTTTTTTGCTTTATTCATCAGCACTTATAATTCATTCTATAATCTCATATACTACTTGTCCTCCTCTCTCTCCTCTGCATATTTTTTCAATGTATTTATAATTTTTCTAATCAATTCAATGTTTTTCTACATCTTCTCAATATATATATACACACAGTGGCACTGTGATATTCACTATATTTTGTTCTAAGCCTCTTTTTTTTTTTTTTTGCGAAACTTGTTTTTAATGCGGTTGCTTTTCTATGTGTACAATATGCATATATAAATTAAGATTATAGTATAAATAACATTAAAATAATAATGTATTTATGAATAATAAATAGAGAGAACACATTTACATAAAAGTAGTAACAAATTTATTGTACTACATCTTTTTTAAAAATAAAGTGATTAGCAAAGTGTTAGACTTTCAGTCCAATTAAACATGCTCTGGATATTTTTTTTTTTAAATAAGTTTTTCCTTCAATAGAAATGAATAGCAATCTCATTATCCTTAGACTATAGTCTCTCTAATTGTTATGATGTTTTCAGTGTAAGCTGAAGAAATATTAGCAACAAATATTATGTAGGATACCCCAAGTTGGAAAAACGGCTATTGCTGTATCATAAAATTTATTAAATTTACAAATTTTAATGTTTTTATTTTTTCTTTGTATATAAAAATATTTACTTTTTTCGATATCATATAATTGAAGAATGTATATCGATAAAGTATATCATAAGTTTCACCATATAATAAAATACATATAGCAATATGTAAATACTTTAAACAGGCTTTAACCTGTATTCTGTGCTTTAAAATTCGTAATAATCAAGCATATTTTGCCGATAGAGGAAACCTTCCAAACCACAACACAAGATAGCGACTTTTATAAAGATAAGAGCTTTCTGTGCGCTCAATAAATTAATTACTACTCTTATATAGCAATATGTTAAATAGTAATTATTCTTTTAAACAAAATAGTCAAGTGTGCTTTCAGTATAATATATCACTCTCACGGCAATCAAGATTTTCAAAAACCTTTTAACAACCAAAATTCCAGAGTTTGCTCAGTTGTGCACAATTAAATCTTTGATTCATAATATTGTTAGAATTAGCAATGTAACATGCTTCTTTAACTTTTCCTATTATTTGATTCTGTGCTTACAATGTTAATTTTTTGAGGACAACACTCATTCCCAAAATTTTATTTCCTGATAAATAAAAACGAATTAGGTTGAGAATTATTTTTTTTATTTTTAGAGATATGCTGCCTCGGATACGTAGACAAACCAGCTTTATTAATGTTTGGAGATTTTATTGTATAAAGGGTATTTATGTTGCATAGATTCCATCTTTTGCAAGTTATTTAAATTTTTTTTTTTTAATATGTGAATTGTTTGTAAAACATCACATAGCCTGAAACAGTAAGATATTTATTTGGAGGTCATGTTATTTAATATTTAAATACACATATAGTATATATATACTTTTAAGCTGGAGTGGATGACTATAGGTAGCTTGAAAGTCTGGGTTCAAATCTCCTCTAATTAGATCATGTTATTATACATTGTATTCTGCCAATTTCATTTTCTAAATAAGTATATAGTTCTATGAATTGACATATTATTTGCATCTATATAAAATTTAACTCAGATTTTCTAAAAAAAATTATAATCAACAGCAGTATCAAATGACTTTCTCATTCTTGTACTAAATTTTAAATTAAACGTAGGTCACTGTATATGTAACAAAGGAAGTAAATCACCCTCTCTGAGGCTATAACTTAAAACCATTCTAAATGTTTAATAAAGGATCAAGAATTGAATGAATTCACCTATTCTCGTTGGCTCTAATGTTTATAAGAATACCTATGTTAACATTATTGGTAATTCAAAGTGAAATTTAATTTATCAACCAGATGGAATATAGCAATTATACTGCTACTTACTATTACTGAGAGCAGTTATACTCACCCTATTTAGAATCATCTCTTGTAAATTTAAATAATCACTGGACACCAGATTGCATGATGCTTTAAAATTTCCATCTCCAGATCAGTTTTTGGTTTTTGCCTTTGTTAATGAAGACTAGAATTCAAAGCTGGAAGGATGTAATGCACTTTATATATCAGCTACTTTTTAGTTCTTTATATTATTCAAGCTGTTATCTTGATATTAAAACCCCATAGTTTTAAATCAATTTCATGACAACTATAGGCTCCTTTTATCTTTTGACTTAGAAGATTAATACCAACAAAAATATCAAATGACTTTTTTGATGCTTATTCATATGCTTCTTTGTATGCTTATTTATATACTGCCAAGAAGCATATGAATATATAAAAATTGATTTGGTATCAATTCTATATAATTTTAGGTATATTAGGCTGGATTTGAAACGTTAGGATTTTTTTTTAAGTTTCACGACAGTTTGAATAGTGTAAGTCCATTAATTCAGTTTTGAATCCTAGTCTTTACTGATGAAGTCAAATGTGAGAAACTATCTAGATGTGGAATTTTGTAATAAAAAAATCTAGTATCCATTTACTCAACCTTACACTAGATGGCTGTAGTTATGACTGCTCTTGAAATTTTATCTTATGACAATACTTTTAGATCTATTTGTATGTAATATATTTATATTAAACCCCATCTCACCCATTACAGGCAGGTGAAGTAATTGGATAACAATTGGTTGCCAGTAATAGTTTCACTGCTCACTATGCCTTCAAGACGATTTATTTTAGCATGTTAATATTCAAAGCTATATCATAAAATTTAAATCTTTGCATGATTAATATACATATCTTTATTGCCTAAGTTGTAAATAACCAATTTTGTTTTATATTACTTTATAAATTATTCTTTTATAGTTTAATTAACTATAGTGAGAGTGTAAAATGCTAGTTATCATTATAACATTTCATATTATTTGGTTTTTTTTTTCTTATGAAGTGTCAAAGTTATTTGTTTACATGTTTTTTATTATAAATTCTTGTTTTTTTGCCTAGAGGAATTTTGTAGTATTAATATAAATCTTGTTTTTAACACATTCTTTTAACTATTTTTTCATTAGCCTTAGGTTCTTATCATGTAATCACTGAACTTTAATTATATGTTAATTTTTATGTTTTGTTGCTTAGAAAAAATACCTTTTCTTTAAAACTAGATTCTTATCATCATGCCTAGTTTCATTATTATTTGAAATTTTAATTTTAAAAAAATTAAATGGTAAAATACAAGCTAAAAAATAGAGGAAGATTACACTCTACATTAGAAAACAATTATAAATAAATAAATTTAAATAAATATATGTATATAGTGAAGAGAATTTGAAAAGATCACTGCTATTAAAATAATAAAAGTAAATAATATATTTTTCAGAAAATATATATAGGCTTTAGTAAGTCCATAGTTATAAATTATAAAGCTAAGTTTACTCCAGAGAAAAATAATAATGAAATGTAAATACATATCTAAGTTTTAAAAGCAATAAAAAAAGATTGCTAATAAGTTTAAAAAGAAATGGAAAATAGATTAGGTAAAAAAAAAAAAAAAAGCTTTATTTTAGATCATTTTTACTTTAAGTTTAATAGCATAGAGACGTTGGTGGACGGGTGGTCAGCACAGCTGCCTTACAAGCAGTTGTTCCGGGTTTGCTTCCTGGCCGATGCTATGACACATGAGAAAAAAAAGATGGTTGGCAGTTAAATTAAACTTAAACAGAAAAAGATTTTAGGTTAAAGGCATTCTACAAATGATTGCCAAAAGATAAACCAAGTTGTAAAGGCTGGATATAACTAATGGATTTAAGAGAGAGAGAAAACTGTGTATTGTTTAAAATCAGACATTAAATAAATTTTAGAAGCAAACAAGTGGATAAAATATTTAAAGCTAATTACTAAGGAATGTGAACAGATGTAATTAAAAGCTGGATCCTTATCATTGTTGTAAAGATGCATTAGCCAAATGAAAAGACAGTTACATTGGAATGTTAGAAATTTATTAATGATATCAAGAGAGGAAAAAAGGAGTATAAATAGTGTGCATTAAAAAGAGAGTTGTCATCAGCTTTTCTTTACTCATCTTAAGCTGCTATTGTCGCTGTGCTGTATCGTGGATGTCACTTTGAGGGAAACGTACCCTGACTTTTCTGCAATGATAGATGTGGATAGTTACGGATAATTCAACCGATGACGTGTTACACTTACCGATTTCCCTTCTGGTAGACATCGTCAATTATTGCATGACAACGTTGTCATGGCAATCAAGTGACTGGCATGATTAATCCATCAGAGAGTCAATTTTTTATTTTTTCACCCGCGAGATTTAAAATTCGTAGAAAGGTTTGGGAAATTTTTTGATTTTTCTGTCTATTATGATTTTGCTATCCACGGCATCACAGTTACTTTTTTGAGCTCTTAATTCGGGTAAAGTGTTTTATTTATCTGTTTATTTTAAATTTACAAAAAAATTTTGTTAATATTTCTACACTTCTGAAACTTACATTGAATTACGTTTAATGTATAAATAATTTTCAATAATTTTTTAAAACAAATTAGCAAAATACAGTACGTTTTTAAAATAACCAAATGCATGTAAAAGTTGTGGCTTGTGATAAAACGTTTTCTCCAGATTCACATTAATTCGGGTAAAGTGTTTTTTATTTATCTGTTTATTTAAAATTTACAAAATTTTTTTGTTAATATTTCTACAATGTGTAAATAATTTTCAATAATTTTTTAAAACAAATGTGCAATATACAGTACGTTTTTACAATTACCAAATGCATGTGATAACACGTTTTCTCCAAGGATGCCATTAATACCAGATTCGCATTAATTCGGGTAAAGTGTTTTATTTGTTTATTTTAAATTTACAAAAATTTTTTGCTAATATTTCTACAATTCTCAAACTTACATTGAATTACGTTTAATGTGTAAATAATTTTCAATAATTTTTTAAAACAAATTTGCAATATACAGACCATTTTTAAAATTACCAAATGCATGTAAAGGTGCGGCGTTTTCTCCACGCCATTAATACCAGATTTGCATTAAATCACGTCTTTTTTATTTAGCTGTTTATTTAAAATTTACAAAAAAATTTTGTTAATATTTCTACAATTCTCAAACTTACATTGAATTACATTTTAATTTTATTTTTAATTTCTGAATTATATCATACAGAAAATTTTTTTCGTAAATTCATCGGCAATTATAAAAATTACAGCTATGAGAGTAATACAATGTCTGATATACGTGTACGCCGAGCCTTCGGCTTGTAAAAAACATCGGAGGCCCCCCCCCACCAATTCCAACGCTACGCGCTGTATTTTATAATTGAGCATAATATAGGGTGGTTTTATATAGTTTTTTTTAAATTATTTTGACGCATGCATGTACATTTTTTAAATTTTTTTTTAGTATTTGCCTGACCTGCATCAGATTTTTTTCATTTTTGAATAGTTTTTATCATGTGACCTGGATAATTCAACCGATGATGTATTACCTTGAAGGCATATCAGTCTAATCTTGCGATTTTTAATGTACAATGTTCATGTGACCTGCGGACAAATTTTAGCGATTACATGTGTCCGCAGATACCTTGGAGACGTTATCTTAAAAATCACAACATCAGACTAATAATATGCCTTCAGGGTAATACATCATCGATTGAATTATCCGTGAGAATCTTTAGATGTGTCCCAGAGCCCATGTCTCTGAAGGTTAAAGATAGCCAGCTAAGGAAAATCTTAATAGACCGCACCGATCTTTTATTATTTATGTACATCTGAGAAGGTCCAAATAGGATTGTGTTTTGCATAAAATAACCGTGAGTATAAACTTTAATATTCACTTAATGTTACCACTAGTATGGTGGCAGGATTAGTTACTCAGTGGCCATATGGGCAGTGAAGATAGAACTTTAAATCAATGACTATTTTGTTATAAATGTAAATAAAGTCAATATGTTAAACCACTAAACATCACATGATCACTACTATATGGAGATTGTTGTTTTGTTTTGAATTGTTTAAAGTCAATATGATTGCTACTCAGTTAAACCTTAATTTATATGTATGTATAATATGTAAATAAATATATTAAAACAGGCAAAACTCTCCATACAGTAGTGCCACTCAGTGCCAACCAGAGTTATCAATGGATGCCAGAAGGCTTGTGCATAAAATCTCTTATCTAATGCCTACTCATCCAATATCCCCAGACTAGTTTCTGGCTCATGGCCTTCATCAGTGATGAGCTTTGGATCTGAGACTACTGCACCTAGATCTTAGGATCTAATGCAACTCTCCAGCAGCCACCTTTTATCTCTACTTAATTATAAAACTATGAGAATAAAATTGAAAATACAATATTTTCAATCTAAGCTCAATAGCTTATATAGTCATATGGGTCTGAACCTAGTTCAGTACCCATACATTTTGTTAAACAGCCAAAGACACCAAAATGTATGGATACTGAACTGGGTTCAGACTTATATGACTATATAAGCTATTGAGCTTACATTGAAAATATTATTGTGTTTTCAAATTTTATTCTTATAGTTTTATAGTTAAGTAGAGATAAAAAGTGGCTGCTGGAGAGTTGCATTAGATCCTAAGATCTAGGTCCAGTGCTCTCAGATCCAAAGCTCCTCACTGACAAGGGCCACAAGCCAGAAACTAGTCTAGGAATATTGGATGAGTAGGCACTAGATAGGGATTTTATGCACAAGCCTTCTGGCATCCATTGATTACTCTGGTTGGCACTGAGTGGCACTACGGTATGGAGAGTTTTGCCTGTTTTAATAACAGTAATGTGCTAGCATAAGAAATAATGATCATGTGATGTTTAGTAATTTAAATAAATATATTCAATTGTTATTAATAATGTTATGGTAATTGTTGATAGTCAGCTTCTAACCCTAATACACAACAATTAATAAAACAATCAAAATAAGGTATAATAGATGCTGAATTACATGAAAGTAGAAGATAATTTGAAGAGAGAAAAATCAGATTAATTATGATGGATACTTAAGGTAGGTCTTTAGTATTCATGATGTTCAACATATTTGTATATATATGATGCCAGTGATTTAAGACTTCTGAATGTTGTTTTTTTTGTTGTTTATGTAGATGACATAAACAAAATAACATAATTCATTTTAGAGTTTGGTGTAGAGAAAGTAATTTAACAATCAAGCCTGACAAATACGTGGTAATTTCTTTTCCAAGTATTATTACAGGATGATTATATTTGTAGTGAACCAATATATTTTAGTTTTATTGGCTCTTTTCCAAGCAATGGCAGAAATATTTTTGGTGATTACAAAAAAAGTATTTTGTTTAATGTATTGATTATTGCTTTAATATAATTTGATTCAGAAATTATAAACATGGTTGACACTAAACTTTTAAAAATTGAACGATATATTGATTAAATATATAAGTAATGTGTATCTAAATTAAATTCAGAAAAATTTTGTAAATTAACATTTTCAGATTATTTTATAGCATAATAAAAATATCAGTATGCCTAAAACGATCTCATTTCTCCTATTTCTATTCAAGTGTCACTTATTGGTAGCTTGAGTAATCCATATTTATTAGATGGTAGTGCAATTATTTCCACCCCCACCCCCCAAAAAAATATTTTGTAGGTTTTGCCTTTACCAGTGACAACTTGGGGTTTAAATGTAAAACCTAAGCAACTATCTTTTTAGCAATCATCTTTAATTTCTTCTTATTTAAAATATCATCTACACTGTTTTCTTTTCAAAAATAGTTCATAACTTTCAATGTATGTAAATCAATACACCAATTTCTTTTTAAATCTTGTTTTTATATGACTATTATAAAAAAATATAACTATACACCAATGGTTTCACTATTTTACAATATAGTCTTCATCAAGGAAACTGAAAGTAAAAATACATAATAATAAATATAAATCACATCAATACATCTTTTTAATTGAAATTAAGCCTGAATTGAGTAAAGAAAAAGGGAAAATAATAGATTTGTTAATTAAATGTGTTTTTGTTTTTTTTGGGGGAGGGAGGGTATTTTTAGATTAATTAATTGAAAAAGAAAAAGAAAATAATAGATTTGTTAATAGAATTTTTTTTTTTTTGGGGGGGGGGGGTATTTTTAGATAAGATATATAAATATAAGAAATGAGATATAAAGTTTTGAGATTGTTGTACTAGAAAGGGTTTGAGGTAAAGAGTATTTCTTAGTGTTTTTTTTTTTTGGAATTATTTGGAATATTTATTATTATATATTTGTATCTTTATTTTCAGCTTCCTTGATAAAGACTGTATTGTAAAATAGTCAAAACATTGGTGTATAGTTATATTTTTTATAATAGTCATATAAGAACAAGATTTAAAAAGAAGTTGGTGTATTGATTTATATATATAACTCCTTCTTACTATTATGTTACCATCTGGGAAACACTGGTTACCAAACTTACCAGAGATGACAGTAGATTATAGATCAGTAAAATGCTTGTTTATTATAGTCAGCGGAAAGATTCAAATGATGTCGCATTGGTATCTAAAACTTTTTCAAATGTAGAGAAAGCTAAAGTTACAAATAATAAAGACAGATATACCTTTAATCGTTGTGCAATATAGAGTGGATTGCAAAAGTAGTTTCCTGTTAACTGAAAAGAGATCTTTAGATTCCTCTTTGAGACTTTAAAAGAATCAAGGAAGGAAAATTTCTAATATCCAGTCATTGCAATCAAAATTGCTATATGATTTGTTCATATGGCATTTCATCAGCATGCATCAGATGGTGAGGTGAGTTTGCTGTCTTTTTATTTCTGAATTTAAGACTAAGAAACATCAAGGTCTTTCTTCTTAGTTTTCTGACAATTCTTAATTGAAATATCATTTGAGTTTTCTTGAAGGCAGAATGAGTATATATGTGAACCATTTTTATAGGTATTTAATTTTCTTCTTCTTCCTTTTCCTATGTATTGATTTCTACTTTAACATATACCATTTACAACTTTCTTAAACACTTTATCAATACTATTTATTTATATCAAAACTAACAGTTTCAACTATCCTGCAGTCATCATCAGAGCTACAATATTCAAATATATAATAATGTAATATTCAAATATATATTAAGGTAATAAAATGGGAAATGATTCTTTATAATGGTCAGGTTAAAATGTATATTTTATTTTTGTTTTATTTTGTGTATTTAATTATGTATATGAATATGTGTATATATTTGAATATTGTAGCTCTGATGATGACTGCAGGACAGTCGAAACTGTTAGTGTTGATATAAATAAATAGTATTGATAAAGTGTTTAAGAAAGTTGTAAGTCGTATGATATGTTTATAGGTATTTACAATTATGTTAGACATATTAAATTATGGCTCTTATTTCCAAGAAATTGTATAGTTGCCATCCAAGGCATGTTGATGTACAAAGGCAGAGGGTGCTAAGGATTTTCTGATTGTGAACCCAGGCAATCATTTGATGAAAAACTTTTATTTAGGCATCTTTAACTGCAGAATATTTTTCAATGAAGGAAAATGACATCAATTGAAAGAATTATCTAATATTAAATGAGATGTTATTAGTCTGTTAAATCAGAAGAAACAATGAAGTCAATTGATTTGAAAATTAAATGTGTATTTTATTATAAAGATACAAATATTGAAGCAATTGAATTCATTATAAATAAAAAGTGGAAAAACAACATTGTAGAGATTGATTTGTATATCAGAAAGATTGGCAAGATTATTTATTAAATTTAATTGAAAATACTATCCACAACATGCATTTATAACTCCAAAGTAGAAGAAAAATGCTTTAGAGATAAGTTTCATAATTATTATAAAAACAATCTGTGAAACACAAATATATTCCCATGTAGAAGATGCTGATTCATTTTAATGTTTATTTGATGCTTTGTGACACTGTCTTCTAACTTTTGTTGAAATTTCATTTTGAAATACTTCAATACCATGTCTAATTGTAGTTTTCCAATGTATTCTATTCTCTACCATATCTTCCCAATGGAAATAATCAATATCACACTTCTTTAGAATATCTTTGAGATAATCCATATAATATAAATGCATAGGTTTGTCCCTCCCATGAAAACCATGACCAAATTCTCTGTAAAATAGCAAAGTTCTGCATTGTTCATTCGTTTTTTATATCCAATCCAATGAAGATGTGATTTTATAATTGTAGACTCCGTGTATCATATTCAGCAAGTCGAAAAATACATCGATTAATCTTGCCATTATATTTTTAAAATTTTAGAGAGCATTCTTAAATGAGACAATTTTTTATTTGTACATACCTTTAATACAAAAAATAATTAAGGTTGTTTTTTTAATAATATTTAACAATTAAAGTTTATCTTTTTTTTTTTTTTAACTTTCTTGCAGTAAAATTTTCCTTTCAATAACTATTAGGTATACAATAACTTAAAAATTTTATTATTAAACTTTATTTTCTAATTGGTTTGCTTATTTATTTCGGTTGTAATTTTAGGAAATTACTGATTTACTCCAGTTGTTGGACAATTTTTTTTTTTTTTTGTAGCTCAAACTGGTAAACTAACAAAAGATAAATACATTTTTATATCATTTAGATATAGTTGTTTAATGAGGTTAATTTAAATTTATTTATATTAATAATTTCATTCTCTGTAGTCAAATTACAATCTTTAGTGTCTATATAAATCTATTTAACCAGTGTGCTTGCCAAAAATTTCCAAAAAATATTTATTGGTGATTGATGCCATACAATTATTAAATCAAAATGTAAACAATTTAATTATTGCAGTTTTTTAAAGATTTATAAAACAAAATAATAATAATAATAATTTAATGTGTAGTATATATGCGATTTATATTTCACACAAATAAAATCATCAATTAAACAAATAAATGTATTACAATAAATAAATAAACAAACGATCATTGAGTTTATTCAGCTGAATACTTTCGAAGGAATACCTTCATTATCAAAGCTGTGTGCAAAATAATTTTTTTGTTTCATATGTCATAGCATCGGCCGGGAGGTGAACCCACAACCGTCTGCAACCAACTACTTGCTTGCAAGGCTACTGCGATGACCTCTCGGCTAACAACGCTTGACTGTGCAAAATAAATTGCGGAGTAAAACTACGAGAAATGCAAAGTGTATGCAAATTATGTTTGCCATTTCTCGTACTAATAGTTTTACTCCGCGATTTATTTTGCACACAGCTTTGATAATGAAGGTATTCGTTCGGAAGTATTCAGCTGAATAAAGTCAATAGTCGTTTATTTATTTATTGTAATTCATTTATTTAACTGATGATTTTATTTGTGTGAAATATAAACCGCATATATACTACTCATTACAAACACGCACACAAAGCGATTATTAATTACAATAATAATTTAACAAAATTTTTAAATAAGCTAAATACAAGTGAACGTTATTTATTTAGAAGAGTACAAATTGAATAAAATATAGTAGTAAAAAATTATAGTAATTAAAACAAAATTTTGGAAATAAACATGTAAAATCAACATAAATAGATATTATTTAATGAGATTTTTGCTGTTATATATTGGATGACAAATGTTTTTTATCTGGTTCATATTTTGTCACTTCTAATAATTACAACTTTAAATTATCGTAATAGATTTTTAACTATGAGATCTTTCCATTGACTCGTAAATCGAAAGATTTCGCAAGTATTAATGTGTAATAGGAATTGTGGACTTAATCAGTGAAGTATTGAATAGTTTCATGCTCTTAGATCTAACCTCTTCAGCTTCATCTATTCATATAGAAAGTAGATTGAAGTAAAGAAGGGTTCCCCTCTTTTCTTCCAAGGCGTAAGCTTGTGGTTAAGACCTGTAGAGGTCCCTACCTTCACATTTTTACGTGCATATTCCTGAGGTTTACAGCCTTAGTAAATATCACTTTTAATAATTTTCATGCTGAACTAGATTTATCTGTCATTCTATTTCTCAAACTGTCTTTAATTAAATTCATTTCTGAAAACAATGATTCACATGCATATGTAAAGGAAAAAATTGATAATATAGCAGTCGCTAATTTTTTTAAACAATTAAATGTTTCAAAAATAGTATTCCAAACAGTCAGTAGTTCCTCTTCAGCATTCTTTTTACATACATCCAATAATCAATCATTTTCCATTGTTTCTAACTCATTTCTCAAGTCAACAAATTCTGTTTCCATATAGAACTGGATTGAAAATCGACTGATTGCATTTCCATATCTTTCAAATTAAGCCACTCAAAAATTTCTAACTTGAGTCTTATCCATTGATGTTATGTCTGGATAAAAAATAAATTTGTGATATTTCTGAAAATTGTCTGAAACTATGTAAATCTTAAAGAAAATTCATCAATTATTGATTGAATAACGCACAAAAGTCTTGCATCAATTTTACTTGATCTGATTTCTCATGAGATTCTAAATCAGTTAAGAACTTTTTTTAGATTTGGAAAATATTTGAAGGTGTGAGAAATAACATCACTTCAAATGCTTTGATCAAATCAAACTTGACAATTGTCTTATAACCTCGCAGTTTCACATTTAATTCATTTAGACGTGAACACATATTAGTAAAAAACATTAATTTTGAAAGCCATTCAACATCCATTAATTCATTATATTTTTCAATGATTTGCTCATTATGTAAAAACAGTCTAATTTCTTTTAAACACTCATTGAATCTTTGAAGAACTTCTCAACTTAACCATCAGACATTGTTGTACATAAGTAAACCATAGTATACTGAGTTTATCTCACTCAATGTGTAGATATAAAATTGATTAACTTAATCACAATGTTCATAACATCATCCAGTGGCTTAAAGCTGGCTTTCATGCATAAAACCTGTGATGTATAATGCAATAAAAAACCAGAATTGAATGTCCAATATGGTTGGTAAATAAAGTGAGAAAATTATTTTCATTTCCAGTCATAAGCACCATCTATAGTTACTGATACAATTTTGGCAACATCTATGTTGCAAATATCTATTCCTTTTGTTGCTGTTACTAATAAGGTTAAACTGATCAATTCTTCTTTGATATTATTCTCAACACAATAGCAAATAAAAATAGTCAAATAAGCTGATTCATTTATTATGTTTGTACTTACATCAAGGAAGAGAGAAATTAAACTAGATTTTATATCTCTTTTTTGTTGGTAAGTTATGTTGTTAGTCATTTGCAGGATTCTTTCTTTAACTGTATTTCTAGCCAATAATAAATCTTTTATGCTTCTGAATAATTTTTGCTTTGTTTGCAATCTCTTGTTAGTTATAGAGATCAAACACTATAGTAATCATATACATGTTTAAGAAAATAGAATGTCACAACTTTCCTATTTTTCTTATTATAATAATCTTTTCCACCAGGAGTTTGAAAGTTATCAATTAATAATTTTTAACAGATGTTATAGTTGAAATATTTTTTAGAATTTGGAAATGTCTTGTATATATTATTTATATGAATATTTTTTAACCTAAAGTTGTGTTCCTTATTATCTAGATCTATGTACAGATGGATGTATATAAACTGCCTGTATTTGATGTTTTATTATATATATTCCACAAAAATATACAAATAAATACTATAGCAATAAATATCAAAAAATTGCTAAGCCAGGCTTTTGGAGTATAGCATCTTTATCAAAGCCTGTCTACAATTTATTTGAGCTAATTTAAATATATTTGAGCTAATTTAAATATATATACTAATGTAAATTGAAACATCAGTTACTAATTGGACAGTTTAACAATTTATTTTAAATTAATTACGCTCTCATTATAAATTGAAACATCAACTCTTATTAAGAGGAATACTATTGGCTTTAATATTAATGATATTTTTTGAATAAATTATATGCCAAGCTTTTTTAATTTTTTATTATACTTCTTCAGGTAAATAATTCCAGGTTTAAACAAATAATCAGTATCTTATATTCAAAAAATACATAATTATACACTATTGCTTTTAGCTCATTTATAAAGGTGAACTTGCTAAGCTATTCTAAGCTTTAAATTTACTCTTGTCTCTCTTCATCATCATTCTAAGGATAAACTTGAAAACGATGATAATGTCCAGTTGCTTTATGTATTGGATTGCCAGATATACAATGCTAGATATTATGGAGAAAGATAGCAAATTTACTAGAATACCTTAGTGAGTTCATCTTTATAAATGAGCTAAAAACAGTAATGTATATAATATTTATGTATTGGATTGTGAGATTTACAATGCTAGATACTATGGGGAGAGATGAGCAAATTTACTAGAATACCTCAGTGAGATCACCTTTATAAATGAGCTAAAAACAATAATGTGTACAATATTTCTGTAGTGTAATTTTCACTATACCACTCACCCACAAGGTAGGTACTGGTTTCTATCTACCTTTGGCACCTTTAACACTTTATTCACATATCTTTAGTTATATATTTATGATTATACTTCTCCAGAAGGTGTTAAAAGCAGACAGAAATCAGTCCTACATTGCGAGCGAGTGGTGTAGTGAAAATTATTCATTATTGGTTAATCTCTAGTCTATATGAATGACTAATAAAAATTATTAATATATATTCATTAAATGATTTGTGTCAAAGTTATGAAGTTAACGCATTTGACACTTATCAAATAATCTATAGTAATTTGCAAACTACATATAGACTGAACAATGTTAAAGACATGTAAAAGATTGTGGTCTGAACCAATTGATGAGTGCACAAATTATATGTATATCTTGGGGATCATAGATCTTTTTCACATCTTTGGTCATATGTTTATGATTACATCCCTCCACAAGGTATTAAAAGCACATAGAAACCAATCCCTACCTTGCATGAGATTGGTGTAATGAAAATTACAAGATAGAAATATTCATTATTGGATACGCTCTTGTAACAGTAGCCAGGTTTGAACCCTGTTACAAGGGAAGTTGATGGCCATGGATGGAGACATACTTAATATAGGCATAGCTCACATAAGCCCTGTTTTAATTTATTCAATTACCATATACGAGAGATAATTTATATATAGAGAAAGAAACTGATTTTAAAGTTTTTTACAAATATAATTAAATGATACCTGGGGTCGCCTGTTAAGCTCTAGTCTGATGTATTATGACTAATAAAAATTATTAATACATTGGTATATATATTTAAATTTGCTAAAATAAATTTTTAGATTGGCTTTGATAAAGATGCTCTGCATTGAAAGCTTAACTTAGCAATTTTTTGTTATTTATTACTGCATCATTTGTTGCTTATACAGTCTTGAATGTTGCTTCCTACCTTCTTTAAGATTTATTTTGTTCAGCAGTTTTTCAAATTATTTGTCTATTTCTGTATATAAAAAAATGTCTTAAAATCATAAGTATGTTTAATTTTTAATAATAATCTTAAAAATATTAATATTAGTGTATATAAAAATTTTTGAAATTATTTTCTTTAGCCTGGCAATGTAGCTGATGTAATTTATGATCGGGGTTGTTTAGAAGCTGCAGAGAAATGGTTGGAAGGAAATCTTGTGATTGTTGCAGGGGTAGCAGTAGGAATAGCCGTTTTACAGGTAAAAAAATAAATAATAATGCTAATTCCTTTTGTATAGCAAGAAATTTCTATTTAAGTCTTAATATTAGTAATAGGGAATGTCATTGTTTCTAATACCTTCTCTAATCAGAATTTTATCAGATACTACATAATATTTCTCTAGATGCAAACTGATTTATTTTTAAATGGCTGTATATATATGGTATGTTTTTTACTTTTTAAAGTTATTTAGAGTGTTTATGCATTGTTGAATAGAGTAAGTATAGGATTATGTTAACATCAATCTGCAAAAGGATTAGTAATTAAAAAATTAGCTAAGATTGTTTTTACAAAAACAACTATTATAACTCAAATTAAGGATCACCCCCAAAAATCTCCCCCCCCCCGGGCGCCTTTTGGTTTGGGCTTAAAAATTTTTAGGGTGGGGGGATCCGCCTGTTAATTCCCTTTTTTTTAATTTTTTTTTTCCCCCTTCTTGGGGGGAAAAAAAAAAAAAATTATTTTTTTTTTTTTTTTTATTAAAATAAAAACAAAAAAAAAAAATATTTATTTTATAAAAAAATAATTTTTGGAAAAATTTTTTTAAAAAATAAAAAAAAAAAAAAAAAAAAAAAAAAAAAAAAAAAAAAAAAAAAAAAGGAAAAAAAAAAAAATTTTATTTTTTTTTAAAAAATAACCTATATTACTTATTATTGCTAAAATCCCATTGGCTAATTAATTATTCCAGAGACTTCGAAAGCCATTCAGGAAAAGGATATATAGTCCATACAGATATTTATTTTATTTTGTGTAAACATTTGGATTCTTTGTAATAAGAATATTTGTAAGTAACTGTATATAATATATATTTGTGCAAATTCATGATATTTGTGTGCTCAGAGTACATTTGCTATTATTTGTTATTAAAACTTGCATCTTATAATTTTTCTAATCAGTTTATTCTAATGATAAGTCCTTTCCATGTTCTCACCATGTTCGATTAACCCATGAATGAATCTCAGTTACTCACAGAGATTAGTTCAACATACATAGCACTGACACAGTTGATAGTCTTTTTAATAAGTCAATAAGCAGACTGGGACAATCTACAGTTTTTTTAATAAGCCAATAAAAAGGATGGCAGTAGTGCAATCAGTAGTCATTTAATTAGTCAAAAAGAAAGATATATTTGGCACAATAGACAATCTTTAAGAAAAAAAATTGATAAAATGTTAGCACTAGACATACTTCAGCATTAAGACCTGAATAAGATATTCAGTTTGATAAATTTGAGGAAATTAATTTCACACAGCTATGCACATATATTCAAATTGTGGGAAAATGTCATTAACAGGTCTCAAACATCTATTGACAATTTGGATATAGATAACATTTCTGCATAGCCATTGTGTAAGGCAAGAATAAAAAAATTTTTCTTTCTAAATAAGATTGAGGATAATAAATCAAAATTAGTTGCAATATTGTGTTTTGGGGGAGAATGTTTGAAATTATTAATAGATTATGTGAACCACAGGATGCCACTGAGTTACTTATGAAAAAATAACAAAATTTAATCATTTCTTTAGTCCAGGAATATTCAAACATATAGTTGGACTATGTTTTAGAAATAGAAACAATTCATAGGTAAGAACATTCATAAATACAATATAGCATTCAGGGAAGACTAAAAAACCTATTTACAGAAGCTTCATGGATGAAGCTCTCTTCAAAAAATTTTTATGGAAAATGGAAGATGATAAATTGAGACAACAACTAGTAGCTAATGTGGATTCTAAAAAGTCAGATATTCAGCACATGAATTAGTATTAAAACAGTGCAAAGGATTTCAAAATATTGCATTGGCATAAAGGAACAAATTTGAATTAATAAAAATCAAATAAAAAATGCAAAAAAAATTCTTGCAAAAAAAGATTTCTATGCCAACTAACATTAATATTATTGTTGCAGAAAGGAAGGGAAATTTAGTTCACAGTTGCAAATGGAAAAATGTGAGATTCTAGATCCATAAAAAGAAAGCCATCTGAAAAAGTTTGCCAGAAGGCAGAATGTGTTGATAAAAAATCAAATACTGCTACTGGTCAAAAAACCAGACAGTAAAATTAAAATAAAAGAAAATTCAATTGATTTTAAGTGAGAATGGTTCAGACCCTTAGAGATCAAACTGAATGTGATAAAGTATATTGCCTTAGAAAATAAAATAGCAGATCATTTTTTAAAATTTATTTGAGGCTGAAAAAGGAAAGTTCAATATGCAACTAATTAAAGTTTTGTTTATGGAGAGTGTAGAGCCTGTAATTTATAAACTAAGAAAAATACATTATGCCCATTAGTTGCAAATTGAATATTAACACCAGTAAAATAATCCGAATGGGCAATTCCGATTGTTATTATCATCAAAGCAGACAGTTTATTACACATTTGTGATGATTATTGCAAAACCATGAATAAAAACTATGTAAAAATACATATCCTGTACTAAAGGTCAGAGAAGTATTCCCATCAATGCAAAATTGATTATATTTTACAAAACTGGATATGGTAGCAGAATTTCACCAGATCCCAGTAGATGAAGAATAGCAAAAGCCTTAACAATTACAGAGCGTATGGGACTTTTCGAATGTAATCATTTACCATTCAAGATTGATGTAGTTTAGAATATTTTCCAGGCAAAAATATACACGCTATTACAGGAGTTATATATGTTATTATGATGATGTATGGATTGTTGTGAATTCCAAATCAGGATTCTAAATGGCAGTGACAAATGTGTGTGATCATTTGAAAAATTTTGTGATAAGACTTAATCTTGAAAAGTGTATGGGAAACTGAAGAAATAACTTTTTTTAAGATGTAATAGATCAGGCAGAGGAAACCATTCTACATCTGAGAAAGGTGAATCAATTAAAAAAGTCCCTATGCCTATGAATGTTATGCAGTTTTAAACTTTTCCAAAAATTAAATTTTATGAGAGTTTTTTTTAAAAGGAAAGGTTTATGTAGCAGTCTTTGTAAGATCCTCTTCAAAAAAAAAAATCAGGGATAGAAGTAGGGAAAAGTGCAAGAGAATGACTTTAAGCAGATTAAAACCCTACTGAATTATGATAAATTAATAATGCATTATAATAGCAATCTGGAACTATATTTTTTTTAAGTAAGTTTATTATAATGATAAGCCCTTTTTATGCTCTTACTATCCTCAGTATGTCTGACTAATCTGAAAATCAATCTCAGCCTAGCTGAAGATAGTCCATCATACATAGCAATAAATCTCCCATGTTTTTAAAGCATCCATATTCTTTTGGAGGCTTAAACAATTATTAAAGGTAAGCATCAACTGTTATTTATAATATTTATTATATAATATATATATATATATTGGAGATTTGTTTTTATATTTATAAAAAAAAAAAAATCATAAAAGTTTATTGAAATCTATTGTTTAAAAATTTACAAATATTGAAAATTTTATATCAATTGATTTAAAATAAGTATTTCTATCCCTCCAATATTTTTTTTTCTTCTTAGAAAAAAATAAAATTGATAAAAAGACAAAATAGAAAAATACATCTGTATTCAATGATTATGATAATAATACATTGACAAAATAGAAAAACAATTTTTAAAAGGTAAAATGAAAATCACACTTTAGTTCAATATCTATTTTACAGGGGGCGCTCCATTTATAGTCATACTTTGCTCCATGTCTTGTTATACAATCTAAAAAAAAGGATTGATTTTTGATTGTGGTTTTTTACTGCCTTAAGCTTATTAATAATTGTTTCTGGGTGTCTTCATAGATTTGGGTCATATGTAAATATGCATCTAGTGCATTGGAAGGCAAGTGAATATGGCAAGATGAGTAACAGAAATAAACTCCTGAGAAAAATTAGGGAGTAATAGCGAGATTGATTCAAAATCTGGTGGCAGAGTGAGATATATCCTATCCCAAAGAGTCTGTAGAATACTAATGAAATATATGGTACAATGTTTCAATTTTTCTGTGTGACATTCCACATGTTAGATCTAACAAAGGCAAAACTCTCCACCATACAGTAGTGCCACCTTGTGCTAACAAGAGTAATCAATGGATGCCAGCTTGGCATCCATTGATTACTCTTGTTAGCACAAGGTGGCACTACTGTATGGTGGAGAGTTTTGCCTTTGTTTACAACAATTACGTGCTAGGATGAGATGGTGATCATGTGATGTTAGATCTACTTGTTCAAGAGGTCATCTTTATCTGAAGAAAAAATAAGATTCAAGATTAAATTTGATTTTAAAAATCTTCAGTTTGAAGTTTTTATTTCTGATCCCCAATTGTATCTCAAAAGATTCTATCAGAAGAGAATCTAGAAATTTAAATTATTTTTAGTACTGTATTGATATTTTCTTCAGGGGATAAAAGAAAAATATATATATTACTTTTACTATGATGAGAAGTGGTTCTGAAATGTGTGAGCCAATACTGAATCAACTTTCAACTATTGAAGAATTTAAATGTTTTTTGAATGAAAAACATTGATAGAGAATAATATCCTAAAGCATGCGTTTATTAATTTATAAGTTTCATAATTTATCGATGTTTGCTTTTTTTTTTTTTTAAATTTAATTTTTAAAATTGTGAATATATTAATTTGTTTATCATATTATGCTCATTATTTTTTAATGTGTGGATAATCAAAATTAAAGAAAAAATGTTTTTAAATTTTTTTTTATCTATCAGTTGTAAAAATGTAATGAGCTTTCTTGTATAGAAATGATAGAAGTTGTTGAAATATAGGAAGTTGGATGAATAATATTCCATCTGTAATTAAAATTCGCAAAGTTCTTACAATTTTTAAGGGAGATGGGGCTTTAGCCCTGTGCTTAGAAGTAGTCAATTAAACTTATTTCAGAAAGTCTATAATGAAATAGTGTTCAGTCGTAACCAAGATAATATGAAATACATGGATATAAACAATACTGATGATGCTTTATATAAACAAAACTGATTCTAATCTTAATAGTAAAGATTTTATAAATAAGATAAAAATTTACTATTGTATCATGCATTATTTTGCATCGAGTACAAAGAATGAATTATCTTTCACGTTTATATTTAAAGAAAGCAAAATTTTTTGAAATATATATTAATAAAAAGATTGTGGATAGTATCAGAAATTGATGTTGGCAGTACTGATGAAGAAGAATTACTAATAGTGTTTTTTAAAAAAAACATATGATCAATTAAAAAAGATTCAGAAATATAAAATCTTTAGATGGTAATAAGCAAAAAGATTTATTGATCTATGGAATAGTAATTATACCATGCTTCAAACGCTCGTTGATGAAGTTAGAAATATCAAAGTTAAATATCAGACTTAGTGCTTTCGAGGTCTTTCAACCTCATATTCATAGCCGAAGAGTTAGACTATTAGCAGTACTGATACTTCCCATGCAAGACTCAATCACTGTTTAAGAAAAAAGATATCTTATTCTGATTGATGACAGTAAGAATGATGAAACATGGAAAATTCAGTTACTTAAAACATTAAATAACTAAGTGCTTACATTTTAGAAAAAATGAGTATAATGGAGGGAAAATGCTTTAAGTGAGCAAAATTAACATGTTACGTAATCACAAAAAAATCTACAGAATTTAAAAGTAATTACAAATCTAGTGTTTTTTGCTTTGAAATATTCAGTATTTGAATTTGACAAAAAAGAAACAGCGACAAAATTGATCCAACTAAAAGACTGAATGATATGATAAACTAGTAAACTCAAAATTGAATTACAGTTTTCAACTGCCTGTAGAAATTGTATTACAATCCAACATAGTACTGAAAAAGCAAAATAGTCTGAATAGAATTAGAAAATCTTGTTGTTAAGCTAATTTTAACAGTAATGATAAAGCTAACTTTTGCTTCCATAATAAAAATTTTGTTTTTAATGCTTCTGTTGTGCCTTATTTTATTTCATTAGCTAAATTCAGAGATCTTGATTAATTTAATTGAGAGTATATTCTCTCCTAACAGAACGTATTATTAGACTGAATAATCACAGTATTATGGAGGTAATTAATTGCATAGATTTCTTATAGTAATTATAAAATATTGGACAAAATCTCTAAGGCAGTTTTCCAAAATTATTTATTACCAAGAAAAGGCTGTATTATTTGTCCATCCTTTATTTTATGGAAGGAAATGCTTCTATTTTTTCAACTTTTATTGAGGAAAATTTTCTAAAGAATATGCACACATTCTTTGTATGCAGAGAGAATTGTAAAAATTTATATCTAATATTTTTTACAGGAAAATGTAGTAATTATAAGTTCATATAAGATTATAACACAGTAACTATTCAATTAGAAATTAATATAGAGCATATATTATATTTACTGTGTCTTTAAATCATTTGCAAATAGATAATAAAATAAAATAGATGTTATTATTTTTAAATTAAGTTTAGGAAGTATCTTTTCACTAGCATTAAGTCCAAAGACGCAGACCCTGAACTTTATACTCATAAAACCTTAATATATTAGATAGTAAATGCAGAATTTTTTATTGTAAATAACATAATAAATAAAAGATATCAGCTTGATCAATTATAGAAATATACATACTAATCTTTTTTTTTTCTTTTACAGATATGTACATCACTTTCAATCATTCAAAATAACGTTACTGTCATTCAATTCACTTTCTTGTAAAAAAATAAACTCCTGAAACTTTTTCACATCAATATTTTTTCTATTTCTGCATGAATGGAATTAATTTGTTACAATTGAAGTTTCTTTTGAGATAGAATTGTAGTTAATGCTTGTTTGAGATATTAATCAATGCTATTTCTATAGGGATTTAGATAATTAAAAATTTAACGTTTCCCTACGATAAATACCATTATTTAGTATTAATTTTTTAATACTTTAATTACATTCATTATCATTAAGTAATTTTTGAATATGTAATTTGTATCTCACCTATTATTCGTATGGACTAATATATTAATATTATTTTAATTATTAAAACAGGCAAAACTCTCCATACGGTAGCACCACTCAGTGGAAGCTAGAGTAAAGCATCATGTGATGTTTAATTATTAAAAAGTCTGTCAAATTTAATGTGAAACGTCTATATTTTTGATAGGTTTATAATTTAAAATAATTTTAATGGGATATTTTAATATTTTCATGTAAAAAACTTTATTTAAAAAAAAATGCTCCAAACAGAAATCTTTCTTATATATTTTTATTTAAATAGTTTGGTGAGATGAAATCTTGTAATTCAATTTTCACTTATTTTTCAATTTCTTATTTAGTTGAAACTTTGTACACATTGTATTCCTGCTGAAAATACATTTTTTTTAGAATTTTAGCAAAAAATTACTGAAAGATTTAAATTTTGTACTTAACATTTATGCTAGCAATGTTTAAAAGTGAATGATTTATTGAAAAGGGTTTTCATAATTCAATGTTATGTAAAACTAAAAAATAGAAAATTTATATGTATTTTTTTAATTAAGAAAACAAATTCATAAAGCATACATGCAAATAGTAAATGTTTGCTGATTTACATTTAACATCTGCATTTTGTATAAGAATTAAAACAGAATTTCTTGAAATCTACTTATAAATGTTAAACTAGATAAGAATTAAAAACATATCTTCATGTTCCTTACTATGAATTTTTATCGAAAATGAAGAAAGCTTTTTTAATTAAGTCAAATTATTCTATTCTGCTTTAACACCTCCACATATATTAATACACTGCAATAATATAAATATAGGCAAAACTCACTATACGTATTGCCACACACAGCAAGCTAGAGTAATCAATGTATGCCAGAAGGCCTGTGCATAAAATCCCCATCTAGTGCCTACTCATCCAATATCCCAGGCTCCTCACTGACAAAAGCCACAAGCCAGAAGCTAAACTGGGGATATTGGATGAATAGGCACTAGATGGGGATTTTATGCATAGGCCTTCTGGCATCCATTGATTACTCTAGCTTGCTGTGTGTGGCAATACGTATAGTGAGTTTTGCCTGTTTTAACAAACTTATACACAAGCGTAAGAAGTGGTGGTCATGTGATGTTTATTGGCTTAATATAAATATACTATATGTATTACTATTATTGAAATTGTATTCATTATAATTTGTGTTTTTTTTTAATCTAGATTTTAGGTATATGTTTTGCCCAGAATCTCCGAGCAGACATTTTTGCACAGAAATCTAAATGGCGCTGCTGACAATGTTGTGGTAAGGAGACTCTGTAGCAGCTTAAGATCCACTGATATCTCTTCCAAGAAGATAACTGGTGGTCAGCCAGAGAACTAGACTTTTGACTTCTACATAGTCAAGCCTGTCGTTATTCAGTACTAACTAAACATAGCAATTATTAATTGTCCATTATTTTTTTAATTATTTTAATTATAAAAAGGCTGTCAAATTTAATGTGAAACGTATATATTTTTGATAATTTTATACTTTAAAATAATTTTAACGGGATATTTTAATATGTTCATCTTAAAAAAAAAAATTTATATAATTTATATTAATTATTTTTTTTCATAATTTGTTTCACTTTAATTTTAATACACATTTTAATTGCAATTAATCTTAAATATACCAAAACAAAATAACTCAGTGATTTAAGTTTTGGGTTAAGAGAGAAAAATTTTAATTTAACAAATTATATAACTTCAGTGTGTATATTTATACTTATTTGTATATATTAAAAATATTGAATGATAATAACAAACCATAGAATTATTTTCATTAATTTCTTAACCTTCTTCACCGAAAATTATTTAAATTCAAATATAGTGGAATAAGCATTTCTGCTATATTTGAATTTAGATGGTTTTCAATGGAAGAAGTTTCAGAAATTAACTGAAAATAATTCTGTAATGTGTTATAGTTTATCACCATATAATTCATTATTTTTACTACAATATTTATTCCATAATGGACATGTTATTTTATTGGTATATACATATACCCCCATACATATATATATGCATATTGATAATCATACATTTTCTCCGTACATGAACATTATATGAATAAAATATTACGTCAAGCATTGGTGGTCGAGAGGTCAGCGACAGCTGCTTTACAAGCAGTTGTCCCGGGTTAACGGGTTCGCTTCCCAGCTGATGCTTTGACCATGGAAAAAAAAATATTAATGCATTTATTGTTATTTTTTGTAAATTCTAAAATTCAGGTATTTACTTTTTTTTTTCTTAGAATGAAAACATAAAAAGTAGTTGAATAAAAACAAAAACTTGTAAATAAAAAGTGGATGATTAGAAGAAAAAAAGATTATAGAGAGAAGGGACTTATGTTAATACTTATTACTGTTTTATTGTCATCATTATTGGGATAATTATTAATAGAAAAGATACTTATGTGTCAATATGTATTTCCATCTCATTAAATTATAACATATTGTATTATTTACAGATTCAGTAAATTTAGATGTATATATATTAATTGCTAATTGGTGTATCTCACATTGATTCAAGATGTTTTATAAGTTTTGTTTCCACTCAAGAACATTGTTTCTTATCATAAGTATCTATATAAAGATGTTTTGTTGAGATTTTTTTTTCATTTTTAAAGTCATATACAAGATATTATTTCTGCAATATGGCAATGTGTGATTTTGTAAATATGCAGAATGTAGGTCTTTCCAAATTCAATCCATCTTTTCCGATCTCGAGCCTCTCTTCTCCACATCACCCCTGCATATTTTCTTATCCATCCATTTCACATGTGTTTTCTCTCTGTATCTTTTACAATCTCTTGGAATCCTGTTTAAGATTTCAATTGTCTATCTATTATGATCTCGTCTAATAATATGTCCAACCCAATTCTACTTCAGTCTTTTAATTCTTTCAATGATGTCAGTAACATCTGTTTGTTCTCTTATCCATGTATTAGGTTTTCGATATATATATACAATTAAGATAATTGGATTTCTAACTCATAATCTAAATTTTTTGAATTGTTCTACCATGATTATGTATGCATATATATACATATACATATTTCACTAATAAAATTGGTTTTTGCTCAAAACTATATTGATCCACGCCTACTCAACACTAATCCGGTTATCAAATCAACCTTTTATCATTAATAAAAAGTTGCCTTGACAGCAGATTGAAGATTTTTGGTGATGAGATGATATGGACTGCTTTCATGTATTTAGGATTAAAACTTTTTTAAAATGAATATGCTTAAATTGTCAAGTAGCAATTCTATTTTTTCATATAGATATTTACAAGTTTAAGGCGTATAATTGTGCTCTTTGGTTGTTAATATTTAAATCTAGTAGTTCATCAATCATTCTTCTAACATTTTAATCAGCCTAAATTAAATCAATATGTGCATATTTGTATGTGTCTGTATGTATGTGCATAAATCTAGGGCAAGTAAATGAAAATAGATTCATTTTTCATTTACAAAACTGATTCGATAATAAAAGGCCAATGTATAGTTATAAATTGTATTAGGAAAGAGTATCGTTCTAGTGGTCACATATAATTACGCATGTAGAGTGGAGATGGCCAAGCTCTATCTATCGGTGAAATAATTAAACAAATTCACTGCACCACATTTAGCAAAATAAAGAATAGAATTGTTTCTATTCTTTAGTTCGCTAAATGTAGTGCAGTGGATTTTCTCGATTATTTCATGGTTAGATGTAGTTTGGTCATTTTCACTCTGTTTTCTCATACATTTAATGTTGTGCAAAATTATTTTCCAACGAAGATGTATATGATATAGATGATGGTTTACAAAACTTTTTTTAAACATCTTAATCTATTTTTTTATGTAGTTATCTGCAAGTGTACACAGATATCTTATATATTATAGATTGATTTTGGATACTATAAAATTAATGGGCAATTACTAATTGTTTGGCAGCTTTAGAATGCCAAGAATTTTTTAAAAAATATTTTTTCTGAATTTGTATGTTGAATTTTGTGCATGTACATAAGTGTATGAATGTGCAAATCTTTCTCTCTATCATGCCATAATTCGTCTACAATTTTTGAGATACAAACTGTTGGTGTGAAACTTTTTATTATTATTATTATTATTATTGAAAAAAAATTGTATTTAAAATCAATAAGTTTTACTGCTCAAGGGAACAAATTGTAAATATATATATACTTTTTTGTAATTTTTTTTTTTTTTACATTTTAGAATTATGGTAGAGAGAAGATTTCTTACAGTTGTGTAGTTTTTGAAGTTATAATTAATTACGTCATCAGTTTTGGTGGCTTTCGATAATGTATTTTTTTAAGCATCCGCCCGATTTTTTTTTCCTTTTGTAGACTTTTTTAAATTATGTCATTCTTTTTAATGATTAATAGATTTTTTTTAAAAAACAGAGAGAATTTTGTTCATATTAATATATTTAAATGTGTAGTTATATATAATTTATTCTAAAATTAATTTAGAACTGTTATTATCACCAGATACTATCATTTCATAAATTATCCTTTCAAATTATTTGTTTTTATTTTTGATTAAAATCATATTGCCGTTTGAAGGGAAGGAGATAATTTATACATTCAGAAGTGAAAGGAAGATACGTTTTGTATCTTTTTGATGGTAATCATGATGCTTTAATGTTTTTAATTGTAAATAATTATTATTATTATTTTTTATGACATATGTTGAATAATCATGATTATTTCCTACATTTATTTAACCAAAAATAGGAACAAAAAGTTACTTATAGTAGTGCATAAATACATACAATCATTTTATCATAAAGTCAGAGGTATTCGTAGTTAAACTTATAACTGATATCAGTAAACTAGACAATTTCTGATCTCATGTCAGACTTATTTAGTTGAATAAATTTGTAATAATTAAAAGTTTGCTAAACTTTCACTTGCGCAATTGGCTCTCAGACAGCCAATCAGATTTTAAACAGCTGTCTTAAGAACGATCAGGCTTCGATACATGACAGAAATTTTGATAAGAAAAGGATGATACCAACCTTTTCTCAACTTAACTTTTTATATATATAAGCCAGTCTTAAGCATTTTAGCCTGAAAGCTTGAATATATAAACATAGACACTTATCATTCATTGTGTTATTAATTTAAGATATTACGACGCAAAATCTCAGATTTACTACACCGCAATTTTCTAGATGTTAATATAATTTATCAGCAATGTATGTAAATAATATTTGTCTAAATCGCACATTGCTGATAAATTATACTAACATCTAGAAAATTGTAGTGAAGTAAATCTGAGATTTTGCGTTGTAATATCTTAAATTAATAACACAATGAATGATAAGTGTATATGTTTATATATTCAAGCTTTCAGGCTAAGATGCTTAAGACTGGCTTATATATATAAAAAATTAAGTTGAGAAAAGGTTGGTAGCATCCTTTTTTTATCAAAATCTCTGTCATGTATCGAAGCCTGATGTTCTTAAGACAGCTGTTTAAAATCTGATTGGCTGTCTGAGAGATAATCGCGCATGTGAAAGTTTAGCAAACTTTTAATTATTACAAATTTATTAACATCATGCAATTTAGACAAATATTATTTAGTTGAATAAAGAAATTGGCTTAATTTCAAAAATTAGTCTTTTAATATTCCCAAATTATTAGATAGAACAGTTATAAAATATAAAGGTATTGGTTGAAATAATTTTGCAATTCTGTTCTTCTCACTGATAAAAAAACCACTGTTAAAAACTAATCTGGAGACCTGCTTGATGCTATAACTTGGTGTTCATTGATTACTCATGCTTACAAAAAATAGCTTTAGCATATGAATAATTAATTAATCTTATATAGATCATTTTATAACTGTGATGATACTTGACTTATAGCTTTTAATTGTCACATGATCACCATTTTTTATCCTTGCACATAACTGTTATTAAAACAGGCAAAACTCTCCATTACTCTGACTGGCACTGAGTGGCACTACTGTATGGAGAGTTTTGCCTGTTTTAATAGCTTTTAATTGTGTTTTAAAATAAACATTAAAATTATTCAAGTCAAAATTTCTCTAAAGAAAATGAATATAAAAATTTATGTTTTTATTTTAAATGTTTTGTTATTCCTAATATAGTAATTAAGAACTGCATGATATTTTTGATATTAGTACTCAGATTTAGGATTTGAAAAGGTAATATCAGTAAATTTGGATATTTATGAGATTGCAATATTTGTTTGTTTGTTTTTATTACAATCTTTCTTTATTTGTTTATATTTTGTGAAACCTAAATTCTTTATACAGTATAATTATATATGCATAACTTATGGAAATTAACTATGTGAATATTGTTACTGATTGCTCTTTAAAAATACTATATCCCAGTATTTATGTAAATTAGTTAATTTGTTACATCAAAATTAATCACAAGGATTAAATTATTTTTATTTTTATATGATAAACTTATTATTAAAATTTATTGTGCGTGATACTGCCAATTTCTTTTATGATATTATTTACATCAGACTGTGAGCTGTGTCTTATTTCATTTTTATGTTTTAAAGAGTTTAAAGTCATCTCTTTGGGATAATTTTGAGTCCTCAATAGCTAGAATAGATTTCTCTAACATATTTATGTATGATTTATTTATATCATAGTTAAGGAATGGTGATACTTTTTTTTCCAGGAAAAAGTTTAATGATATTTTTTCTTTAGTTTTTAACCAAGTCAATAATTTCAATCCCCATCCTTAAATTAAAATATATTCTATCAAAGATTATTAGAATTTTCAAAATAATAGGCAATAACAATTGGAATATTTTTCTTCTATTGTATAACTAAATGATTATAATTTATTTTAAAATACTATGATATTGAAGAATTGTTCTATATACATATATATATCAAGTATAACAAAAAAGAAAACATATGAATTATAATTTCTTTAATATATCCACAAATGTAAATGTTATTTTTTTAAAAAAGGTTGAAAATTTTTGACTATAGGGATAATTATTAGTTTTAGAATAATAAATACATAAAGTTTATGCTAGCATTCTATTTGAAACAAATTAAGAAAATATTTTTTTATTAGAGGGGGAAATGGGTAATGTGATCAATTTATTTAAAATTTATACATATTTTAAATATAGTCATTATGTTGAATAATTATCTGTTAAAGAAATCAGTCTTCTGATATTTTTAGACTGTTTGTTCTATAATATTAACTATAGCTCTATAAAGTTCATAATGGTCGAATCAAAATATTCATACCTAAGTAATCTTTGGCATTTTAAATATAAATAGTATATTATCTGTTATACTTTGCTTGTTCTAACTACCTTAATCTTGTATTCTGTAGGCAGAGAATGGATGAAGAAAAGTGCTTAGTAATAAGTATCTAAAAGTATTTTTGCTATTTCTCAAATTATCACTTGATTTAAACTCAGTGGAATATATATCCAATTTATCACTGAAGAATTTATCAGTCATTTATTATTTGATTCAAAAAGATAAAAATAAAACAGACAACTATAATTTAATATTGACTTCAAATAGATTCTTTAAGAAACTTTTGAAAACTTGACCATAATTATATCAGTATTCAACATTACATTATCATTATCAACAATGGATGATTGACTGACAAACTAAGTGAACGAAACTAATTGATACTTTTTTAAAATACCCTGAATGGTTTATCATAGTGATAAGAAGTGTGCTGAGAATATGTATATAATTTGATCATCATTTTAGTTCTTAAACATCACTTGATCTCCTGAGCAGCTGACCATATGGTAAAATATTGTCCTATTTGTTTTTTTTGTTTTCATAATAGTTGCAATAAAAATATTATATACACCCAAATACAATTAGATAAATCAACTGTAAAAGCTTTAATTACACTTCTAACACCATTGTATGTATATTTTCAAAAATCACTCATGTTCCACAGTCTTAAAAAATATCTATTTTATTCCAAAAACTCAGTAGAACTGTCAAAGTAATACAAAAGGAACGAGAAATAATCTCTTACGATAACATTTAACATGTCTACTATGTTTAGAGAATATTATTAAAATTAAAAGTAAACCATACATTTAGAAACAATCTTTCCTAGAGAATTTTTATTATTCATATAGCTTAGCATAAAATCTTTCAAAATTCATTTATTTTATTTTTGAAGAAAATTGTTAATATCATTTATCAAGCTTTTCCCTAAATTCTAAGTCACAAAATCAATTTTTTTTCCTTTTTTTTTTTTTAATAATCTAATGATTTAATTTGATGTTAATTGATTTTTTTTTCTTCTTAATAATACAATTTATTTTACTTCAAAAATATTATTTAGTTACATTCCTTATAATTCTTCTCTAATCTTAGCCTTTATATTTAATTCTTCTCATAGTTTTCAAATTTTACTTGACAACCTTTGATTTTCCATTTTGTATTGCTTGGATAGGATTTAAGCAAATTCTTACTAGTTTTATTTACGAGATGATTTAGAAACATATTGATTTCATGTAGCAGAAGTACATTGCATCTGACTATTAATTTTAAATTTATGATTAGTCCTCTACTGCCAGCTAGCAACCAATAATAATTTGGACATCAACTCATTATATTTGATGAACAAAAATTATGGTAACTTCTCTTTCAAGTCTATTTGCCATTAGCAGCAGGTTCTTAGAAATGTATATGTACATTCTAATGCAAAAAAAAAAAAAAGAGAGAGGATAAATAAAAAATTATAAAAGTTAAAGATGAGTTTTGAAGTGATAAAATAAATCAATCTATGAAATAGAAATATTTCCATGTGTATTACATTCTGGTTACTTTAGTCTATTTATATGATTTCTTGCTATGCTATAATTTAACTTCTTCCTTAGTGGACTATATATTTTGAAAGACTTCAATAATATTGCAGAATTGTAACTCTCCATTGCATTCTATTTTCAATCATATTCTCCCAGTAAAAGCAATTTAATATTGAACTTTTATTTTTTTATTTAGAATCTTAGAAGCAACTTTCACACAAATTTTCTAGTCTGCTATCTATGATTAACATCATACATATTACATAATTATAGCTTATTAGGATTGCTAAGTGATGCCACCTTACTCATTCATCTGCAAATCAAATTTAATGCCGACTTAGATAGCCTAGTTAAATAATAACATTTATTGCTAATTATATCCCATCTAGTTTGTATAAGTCTCTAGATTATTATTTCATCTCTACAGTATAATTACATCATATGTGTTTTTAAAAAATTCATCTATCACCTATTATAACTAACATTATTTTTGTTACAAAAATAATAAAAAAATCCTTAATTTTTAAGTCCAAAATCTGATGATCTCTCCTCAATCACTTCGAAAGTCATTATTTACAATAAATTCTAAGAATCTAAATGTGTTACTGCCTTCAAAACTATCTTTTACCCACTGGGTTGTAGGACATAGGTACTCTGGAAGTAATTCTTAACTTCCACCAGCATTTAATTTTTTAAGTTGGACTATCTTACTGATTTTTTAAACAGAGTAGAGTAATACCCATGCTCTAAATATAATTTTTTTTATGTAATCAATATATTGTTCTTAAATAATTATATATATTTATCCACTTCATTTGCATAAAATAAATGCTTCTTTCGAGATTCTAATAGCCTCTCCCCCCCCTTTTTTTTGTCACTTTAATATATTTACTAATAATCTTGAAGATGCTATCAGTTATCTATTTCAAATTTTGGAATAACAGTACAGATACTTCACATGATCACCGCTTCTTATGCTTGCATTAGAGGGTTGCATTAGCTCCTAAGATCTAGGTGCAGTGCTCTCAGATCCAAGACTCCTCACTGACGAAGGCTACAAGCCAGAAACTAGCCTGGAGATATTGGATGAGTAGGCACTAGATAGGGATTTTATGCACAAGCCTTCTGGCATCCATTGATTACTCTGGCTCGCATTGAGTGGCACTACTGTATGGAGAGTTTTGCCTGTTTTAATAACAGATAATTCGCATTATTGATATCTTTTACATATTCTTAGACATCTAATATTTTTTTGAACACGTACATTGGTAAGCCACTGTCAGCAAATCACTATTCTTCTACTTATTTGGCTAAATCATTTCTTGGAACCTAAATATTCTAATAAATATGACAAAAATTATATCAAAATCAACACATTTTTATAAATTGTATCCATACACAAAAAGTGAAAATGGCCATTCCTTTTTGGATCTATTTACTTGCTTATTATGGACTCTTGATATATCTATCCTATTTCTTAGTTAAGGCTATTTGATAACAGCTTATAAAAAATTGTCACTGTCTTTTTGACTCTGCATATCTTTTGCTTACCAATTGCAAAAATAAATTAATTTATATACACCCATTCTCTTTATTATTGTATATAACTTGATTTTTTATGGCTTTTCTAAACAGTATCACCTCATACTTATTATTCTCACCTCCTGGTACAGTTGCTTTTATTATGCCATAGTACGTTATAATCAACTTGATTTAAATCTCACAAATTTTTCTAATATAGTTTTTGCCATAATATGAAAAAATTAAATATAGTAATTTCATTCACAAATAGGACACTATTATTAGTTCATATGATATATGAAGCCTTCTATAAATTGTGTACCATATAATTTGATTTTTTAAAATCTTTTACGGCAGATTATTACCATTAATGATTTCTTAATAAATTGATTTAGATTCAACATGGAATTTAAAAGCTTAATGAGTCAATAACAGAATGAAATTTAGAGTTGTCTACTTGAATCATGCATATAAATTTTAAATACCTTAAACTAAAAGTATATGGTGACTCCTGTATCTATTAGAAAAGCATTCTTTGAAAATATTTAAAGATGTCAACTTTTCTAATGCTACAATGTTAAGCTATAAAACAATCAGGAATATTGTGCTTTTGTATTTTGATACAAATAAATGTTCAGAAATTCAATGAAAGGATAATTTATGTTGTTTATAAATATTACCAAATAAAAAAGGTAAATCATGGTTAATACCTGTATGATCACCTCCCTCACCATTGATGAAGGCACTACGATGGTGAGTGCACAGACACCTAACCAATTCAGATTAACTTCAAACAAGAGTAGTTAAATACTTATTTATTAACAAATACTTGGATATCTAGATGTTATTGGCTATATAGTCTAGCTATTTAGGAGGGAAATCTTAAGCTTGTTTAGAAATCCTCAATTATTAGAAAAGATATCCAAGCCTACTTGTATTTGAGATAACAAACAAGGTCAGGCAAATACATCATGGAGATCCTTCATGTGTTTCTTTAATTTTCTCTATTGTATTAGAGATTTTTTTAATAAATAAATTTAATATATAGCATAGAAGCACATATAATTGACATCTGGTGAATTTATAGTTTACCAAGTTATATCAATTTAGCATATTGCTCTAACATATCAGCTATCATTAAATGTTAATATAAACATGAATTTTTTCTACATTTTTATCTGAATCTACTATTACTACCCCATATGTTTATATTATGATTTTTTTAAGCCTATAGTATCAACCTACTGAACTTACATCTTAATACAAATTATAAATATTTACATTAATAAAATTTTTGTTTGAAAATGAGAACAGTTGTAATTTTACAAAATGAATTGTAGTAATAATATTTCAAACAAAATATTTTTTCAACATCAACAATGTTTTTTTTATTTATAATTTTATATTTTTATTAAATTTACATGATTCAATTTTTGTTATGCGCTTCTGGATTTATGTAGACAGGCTCAGCTTTAAGTCATTTCATGTACAGTTCTTTCATCACAATCTGCATATTCATCATTTTTTATTTGAATATAGATTTACTATAAATAATAGAGAAATATTTACTAATAATTATTAAAAAAAATAAATATATATTTTAATGTTTTCAGAATTGTTTATTCAAAGCAGTATTTTAATTATTGATAACCTTAAAATTTAGATTAATATATGCAATAAATGAATTTCTTTTAAAAAAATTTTTGTTGTCATGATAAACTAAATTGTATCTTCATTTCTCCTTTATCAAGTAAGCAATTAAAATAATAACACACTTTGTTGTTAATAAATCTACAATCAAAATTTAATTCGTTAATAATTGAAAGGGGGGGGGGAACCCCCCTTTTTATAACATTAAATTGAATTATTTACCGAACAGTACAAAAAAAAAAATAAGGAGGATATTAAAACAGCCCATTCTCTCTTTTAAATAAAATTACAAATATTTATAATGTTGGAAAATTGTTACTTATCTTTGAAAAATTATAACTTTTTTATTTTAAGTTTAAATTTTTTTTAAATCCAATAAAAACTTACTCAGTGAAACTTCATTGTTTTGTTGCTATTCATACATATTTTCATAAACATAGGCAAAACTCTTCATACAGTAGTGCCACCTAGTGCAAGCCTAAGTAATCAATGGTGATCATGTGATGCATTTTCATCTGCCATATTTTATGCAAAATTAAACATCCATTTTAGAGATAATTGATATGCATTGTGTCATTGGTTGCATGTTCACTTATACATGCTCTCATGTAATTATATATATATGTACATCCTTAGCCAGTTTTATTTAGATTATAGGCTAAAAATTTTGTGTCTAGAAAAACAGATCATGAGTCACATTTTTTAATGAGAAAGTTACATTAAAAATTTAGTGTAATAAGTAGTGGTTCAAAGAAAACAGTATTCAAAAAAGTCATGTTTGAGTTATGTATTAATAGTAATTTTCAGACATGGAAATTCCACTATTTGTGGTTTCTAAATTTAGCTTAAAAATGAATGATATGATTCACATATATATAATTGCCATTAATATTTAACACTACATTACAAAATTCTTATCAAACGCAATTACAGTGTCTTTCAAAAACAAATCAGTGTAATGTGTGTCTTTGATTTATAATAAATATTTTATTTCACCATTACTTTGTAATTAATAATACGCTGATGCATTGCGGTGAAACTTTATATATATATATATAACAATTATTATATAAAGTTTCACCACAACGCGTCAGCGTATTATTAATTTAATTTTCTAAAATTTGTAATATTAAATTTAATGTCCAGTAAAGTACTATACAGTGGTAGTTTCTTTGCACAATTTAATTTTTGATTTGATATGTTTCATTTTAGAATAAGGTTTACAAAATTCATGTTATTTTTCTAGCAAAGTTTACTTTTACTTGGAAATTCTCTTTCTGCTAATGTTAAGGAAAGAAATAGGAAAATTTAGAAATGTTAAAAAAATTGCATAGATAAAATTGAGTTAATAAAACATAGCACTTATTTGAATTTTAATATCATCATCTTTATTTTGAAACTTACTGGTAATTAATGGCAGATATTAAGAAATTGTTATGAATTCAGGCAGGGTTTTTTCTCCTTGCAAAGAATGATAGGTTTCCCTCAGCCAAAAGTGTGCAATTTTAATATGAATAATTGTTATGTGAGACTTTTGCTTACTTTAAAATGCTTAGTCAAAATATTAAATGATAATATTTCGTGACAAATATTAAAGCAATATATTTTTATGCATAATTTTGAATATGCTTTTAAATATTTTTTTCTTACATTATGCTTCATATACATTGGAGGAGGGAGAATCCAGATAGTGAGATAAAGTTTAAGAATCTCTAATTAATATCAACAGTGATACAATTAATTATATTAAAATTCAAAATAATAAGTTAGAAATAGTATATAATTTTAAAGACAGTATTAATTTTTATCCTACATATGGTGTTACACAATTTTTTTTTAAAAAAGAGAGAATTGTGGCATGAATTGCTTATCAATACATTTATATTTTGTAAATATAGAATATAATATGCATTTTAAAGATAATGAGCTCATATACAATGTAAATGTTTGTCTTTTCAAATGATATGCAGAAATTTGATATATGTCTGTATATATATAATGAAGTATTAATTTTGTCATTGGGAAATATATGAATTTAATAAAATGAAATGATTTTTCTTTTTTAATATGTGCATATAAATTACCTTAAGAAAATAGCAAATGTAAGCAATTAATTAGACCAGTTATGTACGAGTTATTTATATACTGTAATCTCTCCACAAATTTTAATGACATTGTTAGGATCTGACAACATTTTCAAAATCCAATTCATATGAAGATCCTGACAACAAATAATTTTTATATGTTATTTTATTTTTCAATATTGATTATAGAATTCATATCTAATTATATAAATTTTAATAAATATGTTAAATCAAAGCAAGATAGAATTTGTCTATCAATCATTGTTAATTTGGATATTTTTTATTTGATTGCTTTCAATTATGGATTTGTAATATAGTTTTTAATTTTTACTTTAATATTAAAACATTGAAGTACATCAAATAAGCATGCAGTTTAATTTAAAATATTTGTGATATTTAAACTATTTGGAAATGGATGGTTGATAAAAGGAACATTAAGTTCAATTTCATTAAAATTTTTAAATGTTGAAATCATTTTACGTTCAGTTTTTTAAAACTTTTTTAAAGCTATAATTAAAATGTTTGTGTTTGTTAATAATTTGATAAATAATTTGTAAATATTGTAGGAAATAAATTTTTTTTTATCAAAACTTTCTATTTTATTTTACAATTCTAGATTTAAGTTGGTAAATTTTAAATTATAAATCACCTCTTGAATAGTATTACCACTTATTATCAATAATGCATTTAGAAATCTCAGTTATTTAAGAAAAATCATGCAAAAAAAAAAGAGATTTGTGCATTTAGAAATATTTTTAATGTGAATTTATTTTGACTGGGTTTTATGTCCGAATTGAAATATGCTAAATAGATTTTAAAATTTATTTATAGATTTTTTTTAGAAGAAAACTTAAATTGAAAACTGTTGGCCTAGATTGCCAAACTCTGGTTAGGACAAAAAGTTAGTATTAAATCCCAAACTAAAATAATGACGCTGGTCTATAGATATAATAACTAATTTTAATTTTTTTGAATTTTTATTTGTAAAAATTGCCTTTTTAAAAAATATTTTACACATTTTATTTATTTATAGAGAAGGCGGAATTTAATATATAATTTTATTTGTTATTGAAAAATAAAATTGTATCAAATTTGTTATGTATCATATTCACTTGCTTAAAGGAATTTTTTTAATTCCAAAATATTTTTAAAGATTATCTCCTTCCCTTTTGCAAATATACTGTTCAAATTTGAATTTTTTTTCTTTCAAAGTCATTATTTCATTAATAAAAATATATGTATGAATGGACAAGTTGTTTTTAAATATGGACATTACTATATACAACTTTTATTTATCATTGACAGTTTTTGAAACATATCTAGATTTATTTTATTATTGATACATTTACTTGTAACTTTTTCAGTTCATAGAAAAAAAATTGAATATTTAATGTCTGAGGCATTTAACATCATGTTTTTGTGTCTTTTTCAAAAGATGTTTTTAAGATATATTTTATTTAAATATATATATATTAGAAAATATTGATTTCCTTTTATGTTTTATGATTTAATGACCGTGTGAAGGTCATTAATTATTATTCTTATAGAAAACATATGTATTTGGAATTATATGTATTTTTTGTAAAAATGTAATATATATATATACTTTTATGTAAATTGAAATTTTTTTGTGTATCTGAATGTATATAGGAAATAGCATGAAACTTTTCCAGTATTTTAAAGATATATGTTGCATCAAACGAAAACTTTAAAATTAAGTTATTTACAGATTATATTTTGACGTGTGAACTAATTTTTCATTATTAGCCTTTGCAAAGTAAAACTTAAGTTGTGAAAAAAAAAATTTTTAATTTTATCTTAACCATGATTTTTGTATTAAATTTTTATATTTGCTATTTATCCGTGTGATGTATTCTTATATTCCAGAAGTTACATGCAATTAAAAGTAAATTTATAGCTGTTTTATCACAATTTATATTTTTTTATACCTGAAAGTAATTATTGTTGATCTAATTCCAGATTTTTTTAAATTATTAAACTAATTGATAGTGTGATATGATCTTTAAAAATAAATTATATATTATAAAAAAAGATTTATAATTTTAATTTATTTCGCTTTTTTTAATGCAAGTACATTTTGAATTTATAGTAAATTTTTTATATATAAAAAAAAAGATTTTTTTTTTTAATTCTTAACACTGTGATTTTAGGAATAAATTTGAATAATAATTATATATATTTGAAAGATGAAAGAAATATACATTATGTAAAACTTGTTTTTCTTTACTTTTACATTACTATAAATAATATTTACTAAGGCAATAAACATTTAAACATGTGCACTTGAAAATGCGAAGATAGAGACCTCTACAGATCTTAAACACAAGCTAAGCCTGTAGAGGTCCCTATCTTCGCATTTTCAAGCACACATGTTTAAAGGTTTATTGCCTTAGTAAATATTACTTACGTAATCAATGTGCATTAAATAAATTTATTATTACTACAAATAATAATTCAATATTTGTTTTTATATCCTTAGTAGTTATCCCTAATTACGTTCATATATAGATCATTCACATTTGAAAAAAAAAGAAATTGAAATTGATAATTATTTTGTTATTTTTTAAAATTTAAAAAAAATTCTATGCATATGCTGAAAGAAACAAAACTGGGCATATAGAAGACAAAAATAATCACCTGTCTATTGAGAAAGAATTTTAAAAAAATATTTTATATTTCTTTTTCAAATAGCTTTAACTATTTTCCTTTTTAATTCATTATTAATTTTCTTATAAGAATTTGACCACTTTATGTGTTTATATTTATCTCTTTTTTTTTGCTTTATGCAGTTTTCTAGTCTATTCCTCTCTTTTTTATTTTATATCTTATTTAATGAACTAAAGATATCTCAGTTGTCAGCATAGTATCAATGAAGTAAGCTTCTCAAAATCTCTAAAATCTATTATATAATAATAAAATTATTTACCTAGATTCTTATTCTTGATTCACATATATGAATATACATATGTAATATAATGAATGAGTTAATAGGTCTAAACAAGCTTTTTGGTAAATCAAGCAAGAGAAAGCATTTAAAATCTCTATCTAGAATTATCTCTATCCCCAAACCATTTTTGAGCTAATGGTTCTCATCAATTAGGCGCTAGGACATTCAGACACTATATCTAAAATACAAAGTCCCACATTTATTGAATATATAACTATTAAGTAGAAAATCTGAAATTTTTAACACGTGTATGTCTTCAAATGTAGCTATCTAATTTAAATAGCCATATGTAACAACTAAATTCAGATACACCATATATTAATAGCCTTAGCAATATAACATTGCCAAAGCCTTAAAAGCCAAAAAATAATAGTAAGGAAACCTAGTTCAGTCTCATATGGTTATTTATATTAGATATCTGGATTTGAAGACATAGATGTCTGAAAATTTCAGATTTACTAAGTATTCGATAAATGCTGGGCTTGAGTTTGTATTTTAGATCTAGTGTCTGAATGTTCCAACATCTCATTAATGAGAGCCATTAGCTTGAAACCAGTTTGGAGTTAAGGATAATTCTAGATAGAGATTTTACATGCTTTCTTTTGTGGCATTCATCAAAAAGCTTGAATAGAGCTATTATCACACTTATTATATTACATTTGTAAATACAAGCTAATTACTTATATAATGTATGACTTGTTTTCCTTATGAATATACATATATGGGCACATTTACAATTTTTTTTATTTTTAGGATAACACATTATTATTATTATCTAATGTTCATTTTTATTTTTTATAGTAAACATTATTTTTAAAAATATAATTATTATTTTAAATCATTTTGATCATTTCAACATTGATGTATATATATTTTAATATTAGAAAAGTTTTTTATTTGTTTTGCTATGTCTTTTTAATACCTACCTTTTTTAATATTTAGGTAGTTAAGATCTGCCTTGACAGAGTTCCTCATTTTCCATATCCCTTTATTGTTTCCCATAATGCTCAATTTTATTTATGCTTTTTTCTTTGTGCTACACAATTATGAAAGTCTTTGTCCATGTTGACTTTTTTATTCTATTAATATTAATGAACAGATTTTATTTTCTATATATTCAGAATGATATATAAAAAAAATTTGGCAGTCTTTATGAGATAACTTCAAATAAAGAAATTCATAATATTTATAATCAACCTATGATGCAAAATTAGTGTCTACTATTTTACTAAATAGTTTTATTTGATTTAGAACCTCTGTTTGATTGTTTATTTGAATAAAATTTTAAAATTGAGGTTTAATATGTATATTCAGTAAAATAGTTCAGCTTTTGTACATGTTTTATAAATCACTGAAAGTGCTATATGATAATAAAATATTTTAGGTTTCCTAGTTTCTTTACTATTGAGGGGTTGGCAGGTCAAATTTTAAATACTTTGCTATATTCAGTAATGCACACGAGAGGGCGGTATGTGTATATTTTTAGAGAAAAAAAAAGCCTACATTAAAAAGATTTTTAGCAACATTTTAAAATTGAAATAAAACAAATCTTAATTATAAATGTTTCCTTTTTTAAAAAGTAAATGATTTTTTTTATCGTGAAAATTAATATTTTAAAAATACTTTCCAAATAAAGGGAATATTAAATTAGTAAATAATCATTAATGTGCATGATTTTATTTTCAAATATTAAACTGATGTTTGGAATGATTGCAAAAAATATCCAAATGTTAAAAATTAAAAAATAATTTCCAATGTCGAAATGATTATACAGTGAAGTTTTGAACTATGCTATATCAAAGTACACGATTTCACTTATACGCTAACCAAAAAAAAATGTAAAAAAACATGAGAAAACATTAAAATTTATAACTATTAAATTTTACAAATCTCAGTGTGATGACAGCCATAGTTTCTTAATTTTCAAATGTGAAATTATTAAATCACTTTCTCTTCAGGGTTTAAATGCAGTTCTATACCATAGTTAAAAAGCACATACAGAATGTTTTCTTTGCATTTTTTTTTTTGCAAAAAGGTTTATATTGATATTATATAAACATTAAATACCTTAAGCTAAACTAGTCAATAAAATAATCAAAATTGCCCCAAATTCACAACTCAACCAGACTAGCCAAAGAAAATAAACTCTAAAAGAATGTATATTGTGAAACCATTGGTTGTGTTTTAGAGTTTATTTTCTTTGCCTAGTCTGTTTGAGTTGTGAATTTAGGGTAATTTTGATTATATTATATAGTATTTATTATATCTTTAATAAAATGTATTGTAATACAGTGAGCAATAAATACAAAAAAAGTCATAAGTTGAAACAAAAAATTATTTAATAAGAAATCAGCCATATGTTTCAAAAGAAAAAGTCATCAATCCGAGAAATTATATATATATAAAACAGGTTCATGCTGCTATTATTTGTATCATTAAAACAGCTAAAGTTTAACTAAAATAAGGAATAATTTTTTCATTAAAATGGGAAAAGCTTTAAATCTATCGTTAACTGATATAAATCATTAAAACGGTTGAAGGTCTTGCATTAGGTCATAAAGCCTTAAGTCTATGAAGAATTTAGCTGAGAATCTGTATTACACAATTCCAAGTTATTTCGTGCAAATAGGTACTGGTTGTATAGATTCTCAACCAATTACACACTTAAAATCATTAAAATAACTGTTGAAGCTGTATCTCCAATCTATATTTTCATTCGAATTTTAAAAAAATATTGAACAAATCATTTAATTGTGATAAAACAGAATTGCTAATAAGTGAACACATGACAATACTGAAAAAAAATATAAATTGCTTTCTCAATTGTTAATATTTTTAAATGTTTTTATTTAAGTTACAATTTATGTTTAATTGATTTGTTTGTTTGCTTGCAACATTTATTTAAGTTAGAATAAAATTTTAAAATCAAGGTTTAATATATTTAATATAATTTGTTCAAATTTGGTACATTTATTATAAATCATTGGCAATGTATTATGGCATTAAAATATTTTAAGTAAGTTCTCTAGTTTTTTAAATCCAAAGGAAACTGGATGAAATATCAAATTTAAAATATGTTAATATCACTTCAGTAAGTTTTCAATAATGTGCTTGAGAGAGCAGTACATATATATTTAAAAAAACATTAAAAACTACCTTGACAATCTTTTATAATTGACATAAAAACAAATGTTGATAAAACACAGGTTTTCTTTTTTAAAAAGTATATACTTTTTATTTTGACTGTAAAACTGATTTTTTAAAAATGTTTTTCAAATAAATTATATTGTAATGATTTTTAATCTGTGTGACTACTTTCAAATATTAAACAAATTGCTACATCTTCAGTGATGCAAGGGGATAATATATATATTTTTTTAAAAGCTGCATTCAAAAGTATTTTAGTGATAGTTTAAAAGTTCACTTTTTTAAAAAGTGATATTTTTTTTCTTTTGATTCTAAAAATCGATTTTTTAAAAATGTTTTTGAAATACAGTATATAAATGAGAGTATTCATTTATAGTTAAAATCCACAAGCGCATGTGCTTTAGCTTAATGGCTGATTATTACTATTACAGTTTATAAAACATAGCGCTATATAAAATAAATATCTCATTTATATAAATGTATTTTGTAAGTGTTCTTGCTTTAATGCATGTGATTTTACTTTCAAATATTAAACTGATTTATGAATAATTAAAAAAATATAAGAATTTTAAAACATAAATAATAATAGAGATAAAAAAATATTTTATAATCAACACCTTTATTTACTTTGCATTAAATAATAATAATAATTGTTTCTTCAACCACAATCAGGATTTTTATATTTAATTTGAAATAAAAGTGTGGGAATACAGAAATTAATTAAGTTCAATCCTTATTTTTTATAACAAAAGATTAAATTAATATCTGAACCCCCATTGCTTTTATTTCAAGTCAAATATAAAACACCAATTGTGGTTGGAGAAACAATTATTTTTTTTTAATGCAAAATAAATTAAAGTATTGATTAACTGAAACCCAGGCTTATTATATACCTGTGTGTCTATATATGTAATATAGGGTATATGAGCACAGACTTTCAGATGACCCATCACTCTCCATTCTATCTAATATCACTGATACACTCAAGCACATGATAATCTGGACCAACTGATGATTGCTGGTTTAGCATGAAATACGTATATTGGTGATTATTTATCTTTTCAGCATATATGTACTTAAGTGTATCAGTGATATTAGATAAGAGTGAAGAGTGATGGGTCATCTGAAAGTCTAAAATATTGATTATAAAATATTTTTTTATATCTCAACAAAATGTGAAGTATTATATGCTATATAGGTTTATAATCTAAAGGGCTTTAAACAGTTCATGCCACCACTAACTATATTAGTAAGATTTTGTTGTTGTGTGTGTGTTGTTTTTTTAGTAACAAAAATGAATAAATTTTGTCAAGCATTGGTGGTAGAGAGGTCAGCGACAGCTGCTTTATAAGCAGTTGTCCCGGGTTAGTGGGTTCGCTTCCCGGCTGATGCTATGACACATGAGGGGGAAAAAATGAATAAATTTTGTAAAGATGTTATGATATATATTAGTAATTTAATATTTAAATAAGTGTAAAATATTATACATTTAAATTTATAATTAGGGCAATTAATTATTTCAAACAATATATTTAGCTAATGCCTCAAAGATTAAATATTTAAAATATATTCAGTGTATATAAATATTTTAAAAGGTAGAAAAACATTCATATTGAGTATGTATTTAAAACAAGTGTAGATATGATTATTGAAAATTGTACAATTTTTCCATGAAATATATACTATATATATATTTTTAGTGTTTTTTTTCTTTTGTTGTTGCTTAATTTTTTTTTTATAGATTCTGTACTGAATGTTAATGTGTATATGTAATTATTTATGTGCATATACATATAAATATCCATATACATAATGTCTGTCTGATTTTATACAATTTTAAATATCAATTCTAATTGAGAATTTATATATATATGTAGACGCTATCAGTTTATAAAATATTTCCATCTTTAATTCGTAAGCAGATGTCAAAATTCGGCTGCTGTTTTTATATTTAATGAGAAAATGGTTTTTGCTAAAATTTGAATATATAAATGATTTTATTTTGACATTACTATAGAAAATTATTTTGAAATTTTATAAATAAACAGTAAAATTAACTTTTTTCAAGATTCTTGTTTATGAAAAATAAAACATGGGTTCAATGTTCATATGAGTATGACTTCTCTTTATTCCCAATTGTGAAAATTGTATCATATTACAATTATGATTTTTATTTAATAGAGAATGGATTGATACTTCATCTAACCAACGCAAATTAATTTGGGGATTGTTACCTTTAAACCAAGATATCCATTATTGCCCAATTAATTGAAAGGCTTCTACATTGGATGTAGGCTAACTATCTTTGGGGAAGGGGGGGGTGTCTACTTATGGCCTGAAAAAATGTTAAAATTATTACTTGGCCTACACTTGAACCCTGTTAAATTTTCATATACATCGCATTACACAAAAATTATGCAGATTTGTTATTCGTGCGCTAGTCTTTCTTAAAACAAGTTTTTCAATCTATTCGAATATACAGTAATATATATATAAATGACAGAGACAGACATTCATTATGTATTATATAATATTCATGCAAATATATATATATGGTGTATATGTTTTTATTTTAACAAATTTGCTTTCTGAAAATTCATTTTTACGAACCATACTTATGAATTATATTTCTCATTACTATTTTTTTTTTATGTATATATAAAGAAAGAAAGAAAAAATGTTTTTGGTCACATTAATGTCATTTAAAGTCATTCAAAATATTGCAATATTTTTTTTTTTAATTCTAATAATTGTATTTAAAAAAGCTAATGTTTGTAAGTATACATATGTTTATCTCACACAATAGAAAAGCAGATATTTTTGAACGTGGTAAATTTACATATATCTTTATGAACATTGCTAATCTTTTATTTGTGTGTGTATATATATCTAAGTAAAAAGTATTATAATTGGGAGTTATTATATTGTGAACTGTAAAGCTGTTTTAAAATGCCTACTAAGATACTGTGAATGTAAGGTTGTTTTTAATACTAATAGGTATTTATTTTTATTATTAAATTAAAATTCGGCTTTGTTTTTTTCCTTATGTGCTAAGTAAAAGATAAACATATATTATGGACTCAGTATCTGCAAAAGTATAATGCTTTCTTAAGAGATAGAGATTACATCATTTTGCGTTTATATATATATATGTTTTTATAGACAGAACATTGACACTTATCAATGTTGATTAGCACTTAAGATTTTTATAATAATTCTTAGTTACCCATTTACTGAACAGTAACTGGATGATGGGCTCAATTCTTTATTGGCCAGCTACTCTTGTGATGTGAAAAGTTTTCAAGTTTCATCCAGTTTCAGCCATTTTTGTATAGAAATTTATCACTTGCAGGCTTCTTGGTGGTTCTGCAGCATCACCTAGTGGCCACAGTATACATAACTGAAAATTACCAATTATTTTTATTATATAAACTTTTAAAAATATATTTTTATATTTTGGGATGGAATGCAGATTTAAAAAAGTTGAAAAATGTAAGAGTTCTTATCTAATATTATATTTTTGATTATATAAATTTTCAGTTACTAAGTAATTTCTTTCATGTTTCACTGCTAACTGAAGCAAGTACATTCTTGAATAACATGGAAGCTATTTGTTAGAAATTAACATAAGCTTTAAAAATAATTGATTAGTTAGTTTTTCACCGATCATTCTAACACCAAAAATGATGATAAACATTCGCCCATGAGTCTATCACTAAGTTTTGCAGATAATCTTTTCTTACTCATAAATTTTAATTTAATATGAACTCAAGAAAAAATATATTCCAGAACTTTAGCATCACTCCATTGAATTGTTTTAAAAAATAATTTAGATTGAGAAAATTGGCTTTAATTATTAGTGATGTTTAATTTTCAGTTTATTACTAACATTGTTATGCTGTATATTAGATTATTCTTTATATTTTAATTCAATTCCTTTTGCATAAGCACATACATTTTTTTTGTTTTGTTTTAAATTAAGAATAGTTCCAGTAATCTATTATCTTATTTAATACAAATAGAAGGGAAAGATATAATATAATTAGAATAGTCAAGCGTTGGTGGCCTAGCAGTTAGTGTAGCTGCCTTCTAAGCAGCTGGCCCGGGTTTGCTTCCCGGTCAACGCATTTGACATATGAAAAAAAAAGATATACTGTATTTAGAATATATTTATGGATGACTCTCTCTATATATATGTAAGCATTAAAACCAGTCAACAATTAGAAAATCCCAATATCAATCCCAATCTGATGTCAAGGCAACCTTTTATCAGTAAAAATGAAATCCCTTAAAAGATTGCCTTGACAACAGGTTGAGATTGTTTTGTTATTGGTATTGTCTAAGTGTTGGTTGGTTTTAATGATTACTTATAAACCCATTAAGGTTTTAGTATTATTATACTGTACTTACTATATATATACACACACATATGAAAATTTATGAGATATATGGGTTGAAAATGTAAATACAGTTGATAAGAAAAAATAGAATTTATTGATAAATGATTATTTACTTCTTTTTTTAACTACTGTTTCCAATTGTGATTAGATGGCATGATGTATACTTGATGTTTGTTAGTTGTAAATTTACAATTCCAGCTTTTGATTTATTGTAGTATTAATTTTTCTTCAAATGTACTTCTGAATGAGAACTATTTTATTGTACTATTGTCTAGAGAGTTATGAATCAGATATTGTCTGGAAATTCAAATCATAAGTTTTGTAATATAAAAGCTGCTCTTTTGCATATGCTGAGAGCTGGTTATTTTCTTGTTGCTGTTTTTAAGCGACAAAATATTTTTTTCCAAATGTAAAATTATTTGTAATGTTATAAAATATTAAAATCAGTTTCTTGATATAAATTTGACTTTTTTTTCACATATGTTTATATATTAATCTCTTATTTCATAATTCCAATTCTTAAAAACATCCTGTAAGCTGTTTTTCTACATGATATTAAATTATTGAATACATATACATCACTCCTTGATTCTTACAGCGTACTACAGTTTAAACAAGAATAGTCTTTCTCTATTTATTATCACTGTTATAAGCTTGAATAATCATTGACAAAGGGGTTAATAAAATGCATTATCATCTGGTAATATCTGATTTCTGAAAATTTGCAATGTTGTGATGACGTTGCTGATTTGTTCCACAAGATAAGTTAAAGTTTACATTTTTTTTAAATATCATCTGGAAAAAACTTACAGAATTTTTTGCTTAGTATGTGGCGGTGAAAAGAAAATTGGAGTGAAGAGAGGTAGGTTTAATTGGATTTGGAAAGATCGGGGCGGGGGGGATATTGCTAACGTATGGAAAGTGATTCATACTCCATCTTAAATATAAAAGAAAAAAACATTTTGTGTGTTACTTCAAGAAGGCTTTAAAACTAAATTTACATAAGAGTTGTTTTTTTAGTAGGTTTGCTATTAAAGAATTTTTCAATTTAAGAAAGAGCGTGATTTATTTGAGAGAGAATATAATGTTTGAGGGATAAGGTTAGGAAGCACGTTTATCGATCGCCATTAAAAAAAGATTTTTTTTCCTTTTGTGTAAAGAGATTTGAAGAGTAGCAGAAAATGAATAAATTTAAATGTAGAGTAGGGGAGTTGAAAAGTAAAGAATATGGATTGCATTTGTATACCACAATGTATATTGTAATGGAACGGGTTTTTACCTGGTATGATAATATATTAGCTAAGTCATTACATGAGAGAGTCTATCTTGGATCTTTGTGCTTAATACCTACATACACTTTAACTTCATTCCTAAGAGATGAGATGTTAATTATCACCTAAATATTAAAATATAGATATACTCACCTCATCCTTATCATTTTTCATTCCCATTATTCCCAGGTTTCAAACTTATGGAGAATCTCCATAATCATCTAGTTCAGAGTATATTAATATCTCTTAAAATGTGTATATGCATGAACATGTGTGGATATATAAGGATAGATGTGGATGCATGAAAATATGTGGAAATGTGTAAAATATATGTATGTGAGAAAATATGACTAATTGAATATAGAAAAATACACCTAGAATTTTTAGCTTAAACATTTTTATATATTTAAGAAATAATTTTACAATAAGTAACATTTTAATAACAAAATTTATAACAACATATAAAATATTTAATATTTATGATTACTCTTTGATTATAGTTTATTTCAATTATTATTCCAAACCCTTATCCCCTACAAATAATAACCATTTGATGTCCATATTAATATAAATGAAATTTGTTTTATTTTCTTTAACTTGATTAAGTTAAATTCATATCAGTCATGTTGCTGATATGGGATCTCGTTGTAAGCTATATTTTATTTATAATAATGGCAATAATTCCCCCCTTTTTGTATCCATATTAAAGGAAAGATATGAATGTAAACATTGGTATAAAATAAAATTCATGATGTCAACTTAAATGTAGTTTTAAAGTTCATAAGGAAAAATGTCTTAGTGAATCATTTTAATAATCCTTATTAATCCTTGGAACTTCTGCTTTGGAGGGTAGAGTTGTTCAATCCATTTATTAATTGTAAACTTGATGTTTCGTAGCACAAATGTTAAATGCTAGGTCAATTTCGTACCAGTTTTGACAATTATAGTTTCATGAGTGATTTCCCCAGTGTGATTTTGCAATCAGTAATGCATGTTTGTCAGTATTGCTATTTATATATTTTTATTAGAATATCTTGGATGAAATAACAGCGATATTTTTACTATTAGATCTTAATCAAAATTAGTTCAATCTATGATTAAAGATTAGTAACACTTTGGAAATTAGAATTTAATTTTGAAGATTTCAGTTTTGAATTCCTCAGTTGGCTAATTGGAACTTGATATGCTTTTTATTATTTTCTTGAATATTCGGTATTTCTATGCAAATTGCAGGTTCGAATTCTCTGCTTAAATTTATGCAGGTTATTCAGCCGATGAGAACCTTTTTTCTGAATTCGGAGAAGCTCATTGGTTTTTGTATTTTCCTATTATTAAAATCAGGATGTTCTATTGAATGTAATCTTTGATGACTTTGAATACCAAGTTCATGATTTGAATTTAGGTCCATTGTTTATGTCATTATTAGTGATTATTATATATAGATAATATGTATAGATAACATTTTTATTTGTTTTTTTCCTTTAAAATAATTTCATTTCTTGCTTGCACTTACTCTATCCAATCATATTTCTCTCATATTGTTATATTGTATCAGAGTTACATGACAATTAATGAGATAATTTTAATAAAGGTTAATTGTCATATATGGGTTTTGTAGTGTAATTCAAATATGTATTTATTATACGATTAAATTGGGGTTTAAGTGTCTAACAACTAATGGTTTATCTGTTATAGTGCTTTATTTTTGTTAATGTAGTGTTTAGTAAAGAATGTTATTATATTGGGTCTTGGATTTGAATTAGGCCAAAGGGTTTGTAAATGATATTGGAGGAATGTAAGGGCCACACTTTACATTATCCCCTAGTAAAAAAGTGTTAAAGATGAATGATATCTTTAATTCATTACCTTTCTACTATTTATTATTTAAGTTAAGCTAAGATATGTCTATGATTTTTATTTAGGGTTTGTTTTTTTTTTAAAAAAAAAAACGTTTTACTTTTGCTATGATATATTGGCTTAAAATTTGTGTATAATTATGTAGTATTAGGATTTTTAAATGCTTGATTCTATTCTCTAGAGTATTTTTCACACAATTATGTCTTTACTTCATATAGTTGGTATTATGAGATATAATTTATTTATATGTATTTATTATTTAGGTAATGATATACCAAAAACTCTGATACAGAAGATCTGATTAGATATGCAGCTAAGTTTCATTTCAAATAACTTGTACACTATTTTAAGTATGGGTATGTCTAAGAGTATCTATCCTGCTCTTTAGTTTTGAGACTTACTGGATTTTCTTCGGTATCATGTTAAACAAGATAGTAGTCATTTATTGGAAAATGAAACAATTTGTTGGAATAATCAGTCTCCTTTTCTAATAATATTGGTATAATTCAATACTGATTGTAGAAACAAATTTGTTTCTTTAAAGTTTATTTTCCAAATATATTTTCTGACATAAGTCTTATGACGTGTGTCCTTCCCTTTACATTTCTATCATTCCATCTAATTAATCAATCCTAATCAGTTATTACATGGGTTTAAATTCATACTTGTGTATTTTTATATGGAATAAAACTGCTTTAATTGTATATACATACATTCTTTGATTTAAAATGGAAAAGAAAAAAAAATTCATTCCGCTTCTCCATGATATGATTTCCATATCTTTGGGTCACCATTTCCTTTGAATTCAACTCAGATGTCTGACTATTATATCGTGGTGCTGGCACATTTAATAAAGGGGAATGAGTCCTTATATGTGTGAACATATGTAACTATTCCAGTATTTAGTAATCATTGGGGTATTACCAATGGTAAGATCTGCTTTTTATATTCCTAGCATTATCTTCATAATCATCTTTTATCATAAATAATAAACTAAACCTTTTTAAATTAAAAAAATGGGGTTATTCAATTTTCTTGTGGCCTGATTTTCCTTATTTTTGGTAGTAATCCTATGAGTCCATTTTCATTCTAGGCTTAGTAAGGCTTTATACTTACACACTTAATAAAGGTGTGAATGGATTTTTATAGGTATTACATAATTTATGAAACTTAATACCTTTTATATTTCTAGTATGTGATGTTCTAATGTACACATTACCTCCAATTTTAAGTTTAATTTTTAGTTTTTTATTATTTGTGCCTTGTTTTGTGGTAGATTTTATTGTTATAATATAGGAGTCTATTTGATCCTTTCTCTGATAAATAATTTTTTTCATGAGCATAAATATGGGGTTTTGGATATAAAATGGAGTTAATTGAATTGGTTTTTTTTTATTCTTTGAGTTTGTGATTGTACTCGTATTCATTTTGGATATCTTCAGGTGATTGGGTGGTGTGAGTATTTATATCTTCTGTCATTTGGTAGAAGATAATGTTATTATATTGGGTCCTGGATTTGAATTAAGCCAAAGGATGTGTAAATGATATTGGATGGCTGTAAGAGCTATATCTTACAATATATAATAGTCAGAAGGAAATTGGACATGCTGTAGTAGAGTATTGTATGTGATAAGGTTTGTCATTTGAAATGCTTAAATAAGACTAGGAAAATGTAACAGATGTATAGTTATGTAGATCATGTATAAATGTGATAAAAGAGGTGAAAAAATGATTTCTAAGTGTATATAGTTTAAAAGAAAGTCAGGAGAAATGGAAAAAATTATAGATAAGGAAGATAGAATAGAATATGTATTTAGTAGAGTGACAAGAGATATGGATGACAAAATAAATTGTGCAATGGAGATGGTTAGTCAAAGAATAAGTAAGATAGAGGAAGATGAAATGGATGTAGAAACAAAATTTAAATCATTAGAGATAAAGTGTGAGCAGATTAAGGAATTAATGAATAGGAACAATAAAGAAGAACTAGATAATACAATTTTCTTATCCCTCCTTTCTTTATGTATTGATTTCTATATTTATATATGATACCATTTCCAACTTTCTTATACACTTAACAATACTATTTTTTACACCAAAACTTACTCTTACAGTTTCAACTGTCCTGCAGTTATCAGAGCTACAATATCCAAATATATAATCATACAATTAATACATTATATCTATATGCATAATCAATAATATACATTTTAGCCTGACTATTATAAATAATCATTTTCCATTTTATTATTCTACTCTTAACTAATTTTATTTTCTTATTTATAGTATTTCATTATTAAATTATTCTAAAACAATTTTATTACAATTTTAAAACTTTAAACTCTACTATTTAATCTATCATTTTATTATTATCTTTTTAATTATATTTTTTTTAATTACTTCTAAACTTTATTTATTTTTAGTATATATATAACTATTAACTTTTTTATATTATAAATTACCTTTTTGTTACATTACTGAAATACTTATATCTTTATAATTCTATTTCCAAAAACCAACTGACAAATTTTCAAAAATTCTTATACTTGTTTAACAACTCCCTCTATATCATTTCTTCAACTTTATTTTTAAACCTTTTTATAGTCAAACTATTATTAATAATAGTAACTATAATTATTCATAAAATTGTCTTTACCCCAAAATCCCTATATAGGAAAATTAAAGGGGCAATATTGATTAAAAATATAAAACCAAATCTTAGTAGGGTATGTTCTATAAATGGGAGATTGAAAAATTATATGAGAGAAATAAGGTATGTTTGTGGATGTGTGGGATTCTTTTATTAGTAAGAGGGAGTTATATAAGAAAGATGTATTGCATTTAGAAAAACAAGGAAGTGAAGTATTATGGAGGTTTGATTTATAAAAAATATCGTTCGGGAAACTTATGGGGGTGGGGGTAAGGTTTTAAATTCCAATATTAACAAAAAGAAGAAGAGTGGGTGGGATGAAAGAAATAAAGGGCAGCTGATTTAGATATAAATGTAGATGTGAACAGGAATGAGTCTAAAATTAATAATAAGCAAGCTATTTACAAATGTAATAGAGAAGAGTCAAAAAAATTTATAAAAGGGTAGTAAGAAAAGAAGAAATTGATAAAATTGGATATTTGAATATGCAAGGTGGTAGGAGATCAGAAAAGTGTCTGGAAGTAAACAAAGCAGTTAAAAATGAAGAGTTTAAAATATTAGCAGTAGGGGAAACACAGGCAAGAGAAGAACTTACATTAGAAGACTTGGTATGGCAGGGTATAAATAGAAATGGTATAGGAGTTATGTCAAAAAAATATTTAAATACTGTTAAGAACATTTGTGGTTTGAGATAAGATTACAAGTATAGATGGTGGCTTATATAGTATATATAACCACTGGAGATAGTCAAACTATGATGGAGTGGAATAGTAGCATATATGAATGCCTATTTAAGGGATATACAGTGTTTCAAATAAAGGGGGAGAAACAATGTTTATAGAGGATATGATTGGGCATATTGAAGACGTGGATAACAAGATGGACAGCTTTTGACATTTTTTTGTCAGAGGGTGAATTTGACCTTTTGAAATTATCAAATATTTCTGAGGGACAATTCACACAATAGATTATGTATTAGTAGAAAAAGAGAGAATGAATAAATTATGGAAAATTAAAGTATTTGATAATGAAGAGAGAGTATGTAATAGTGATCATAATTTCTTTATAATAGAAATGAAGGATAAGAATAAGTTAAAAGAACATAAAAATAAATAAAAATCATGAAAGAGTTTGTTGGGCATGAATATAAGGTCTGGTCTGGTGAAGTAGAAAAAGTGGCAAATAGGATTTTTGGTGAGAACATTCAGAAGTATAAACGCAATAGAAAAGTGAGAATTAATAAAAGTGTAAAAGAGAGAAAAAAAGCATGCAGAGAATATAAATGTGCTACCAAAAGCAAAGAAAGTGATAAAAAATGTTAATATTAAATAGGAAAAGTATTTTTAAAAAAAGAAGTTGGCCAAAATAATTATAGAGAGAGAATGAAATTAAATAGTAAATTATTGGAGGATATTAATAAAAGTGGAAGAGGTGGAAATAAATTTTTGGAAGTATATTAAAAGTAGGAATGAAGGGGGAGGGGGATAGTACTAGTAGATGGTGAGGAAAAAAAGTGTAGCTCTAGAGAAGAATTAGAGACAATCTTAAATAAGTATGTAATGGATATAAAAAAGATGTTAGATGTGAAGGACCGAGTGATAACAAACATAAAAGCATATAGTAATGGAAATATTAGGTTTACAGAAAATGAATGAGGCAGGTAAGAAATTGAAAAGTGGAAAGGCAAGAAACTTAGATGGATGAGCAGCAGAGGTGGTGATGAATTTAGGAAATAGGACAAAATTAAATCTATTGGCAGGTTTTAATAAGATGACAGAGAAAAGAGAAAATCCACATAGCTGGAAGGAAAGGGTAAGGATCATAGAAAGTTAAACAATTGTAGACCGACAGTGGTAACATCAGTATTATATAAAGTTTTTGCATCTATGGTGCTGGAAGGCTCACAAATGAATGGAAGAAAATAATATAGTGGGACAAATGTAATGAAATTTTTGATCAGATAGGAGATAGTTTATTTGTAGTCACCCAACTTATAGGTATGAATATGAATACAGATACACAATTATATATGGTCTCTATAGATATAGAAAAGACATATAATAGAGTAAATAGAAATAGATTATGGATAAGTTTAGTAAATTTGGGAATGAATGGAGCTTAGTGTTTATTATTAAGAGATTATATGAAAATAAACATATCAATTAGGAAATATAGAATTGGTTAGAGTTGAAAGTGGGGTGGGACTAAGGCAAGGATGCCCTAGGTCACCTATTTGTTTTTGTTATATTTAAGAGAAATGGAGAGGGCAATAAAAAGACTAGGAAGAAAGATAGAGATATCATTAATAGATGGCAAGATAGTGTATATATTATTAGGCCTTTTATTTGCTAATGATATGTTTTTGTGCACTGAAAGTAGGAAGTTATGCTGAAGACATGTGCAAGGATGGGTAAAAATATGGGGTTTAACTTTAGTGAAATTAAATCAAAAGTAATGATGATAAATGCTGGGAAAAGAGAAGAGAAATAATATTTATTGGGGATATAAAGTTAAATGTGATGAATAGATATAACTATTTGGGAATCATCTTGAGTAATCAGAGAAATTGCTTGGATGAGTAGGAGAAAAAAATGATAAATGAAGCAAAGAAAAGAAAAAGACTGAAAGAAATTAACAGTGTTTTTCTATAATAAATATGATATAACTAGAATTGTATAGACGGGAGAAGAGAAATAATATTTATTGGGGATATAAAGTTAAATGTGATGAATAGATATAACTATTTGGGAATCATCTTGAGTAATCAGAGAAATTGCTTGGATGAGTAGGAGAAAAAAATGATAAATGAAGCAAAGAAAAGAAAAAGACTGAAAGAAATTAACAGTGTTTTTCTATAATAAATATGATGTAACTAGAATTGTATAGACGGGAGAAGAGAAATAATATTTATTGGGGATATAAAGTTAAATGTGATGAATAGATATAACTATTTGGGAATCATCTTGAGTAATCAGAGAAATTACTTGGATGAGTAGGAGAAAAAAATGATAAATGAAGCAAAGAAAAGAAAAAGACTGAAAGAAATTAACAGTGTTTTTCTATAATAAATATGATGTAACTAGAATTGTATAGACGGGAGTGGCAGTAGCAGGTTTAACTTATGGTAACGATGCGTTATGTGTTAGTAAAGGGGCGTTAGATTATGTAGAAAAAGTATAAAGAGAAGTAGAAAGACATGCGTTAGATGCAGATGTATGGGCAACAAAGGAGGCGATTCAAGAAGAAATGAGCAGATCAAGTTTTTATATGAGAGATGCAAAAAGCAAAATGAAAATGTTCGGTAAATTGCAATTTATAGATAATAAGAGAATAGCCAAAATAGTATTTAATTGGATTATGAGCAAAGGACTGGCAACAAGATGGACGAGAAAAGTAGTATGGTATGCAGAAGATTTGGATAAAGACTATATTAGTATACTTATACAAAATGATAATTGTGTTGACTGTTATAGTGAGAAGAAATTAGATAGAAGAATAGATGCATTAATAAAAAGAAGTAGAGAGATGGAGAACTAGTATGGAGAGTAAAAAAGAGTTTAAATATATATAAAAGTAAACAGAATATTGGGTGCGAGTTAATTTATGATAATATCAAGGAAAGTAGTTTACTGTTTAAGGCTTGAACAGGATCTTTAACAACAAAGGAATATACACATAAATGGAAAAATGTGGATGATTTAGTATGCAAGTTGTGTAAGGAAGACATAGAAAATATTATGCATCTGTTAATTGAATGCCTGCAAATAGAAAGAGTACAAATAATGAAGTTGTGGGAGAACAAATATAAACAAAGTGATTATACAGAAAGTGGGGTTTTGGTTTTTATGCTGGGTTTGGAAAAAAATAGGATATAAAGACCATAGAGTTGATAATGTTGTGAAAAGGGGATGGAGCAGCATATAGAAGAATATGAGAAAAGCTTAGGGAGAGGAATGGAAAGGGAGGGGTGTGTAATGTAAGGTGGCTAACAGGTTTCTCTAGGCATGGTGGCGGAAAGATTTCTGACTCCGAGAAAGGAGAAGTCATAGTGCATCTCATCACAAATCTGCATTTGTTTGTTTTGTATTTAATTTTTTTTTTTTTTTTTTTGTAACAATTCAGTGCATTTTGTTTACTAACGTTGTTAAAAATACAGAATATTTTAATATTTTATCTTGAAAATAATAAGTTTTAAAAAGTAGGTAAAAATAAACTATGAACTCACAGCTCATAAAAATGTGAATCTACTTTAATGATATTTATTTGATTTTTTTAACCAATCAGATTATAATAGGATCTTTAGCCTTCAGCTAATAATAATTAGATACCCATTTACTAGTCGGATTTGATGCAGAGGATTTGAGTAAATAAAATAGAGATTGAATAAATGATCGTGAAAAGGAGAACAGTTACAAGTACAAAAACTTTAAACGATTTAGTTTGGTCATGTGACCTGCCATTTGATTATTTATAAATCTTATTTGGAAGTATTAACGTATTCAAACTACCAATTAAAAATATTTCATTAACAATTATATATAACTGTATTTTTTTAAAAACAAACAAATGTTCATTTTGTTTTTTCATTGCAAATAATAATATAATTAATATTAGCATAAAGTGAATATGATCACATTTTTGTTTATTTTATGACATAGATATAATAAACACCTCCATACTTGTCAAGCGTTGATGGTCGAGAGGTCAGCACAGCTGCTTTGCAAGCAGTTGTCCTGGGTTAGTGGGTCCGGCCGATGCTATGATACATGAAAAAAAAAAACACCTTCATACTTCCCCATTCTTTCTAAATTCAGATAAATAAAGATACAATAAAAGACAAATGCTCCCCAAGATGCATTTCGTGCTGAACCAGCACTCATCAGTTGGCCCAGGTCACTATTTACCATATATATCTCTATTATATGAAAAGTATTTATTTAGAATGAATTGCTACATTTTCATTTACCATTGTCAAACTCCCTCCACTCACAACTTTGACGCCATCCATTTCAGATAAGTACACTAATGATTATTACTAATTATTTTCGAAACTAGAGATTATCTCTAGCACAGATATAAACTTTAATCTTCAGTTAAAGATTAATATATCTGATTTTTTTAATTTTACACACATGGAGTTAAGTTATTCACCTTTCTCTGTCCCGTATGTAATATCTTTATAGATATAATAAACACCTCCACACTTTCCCGTTCGTTTCAATTTCATATAAATAAAGATATAATAAAAGACAAATGCCCCCCAAGATGCATTTCGTGCTGAACCAGCACTCATCTGTTGGCCCAGGTCACTATCTACCATATATATCTCTATTATATGAAAAGTATTTATCTAGAGTAAATTGCTACATTTTCATTTACCATTGTCAAACTCCCTCCACTCACAACTTTGATGCCATCCATTTCAGATAAATACACTAATTATTATTACTAATTATTTTCGAAACTAGAGATTATCTCTAGCACAGATATAAACTTTAATCTTCAGTTAAAGATTAATACAGTATATGTTTTATTTTTTTTTTTAATTTATACACATTACCTTTCTCTTTCCCATGCGTAATATCTTATAGATATAATAAACATCTCCACTTTTCATGTAATAGAGATATATATGAGAGATAGTGACCTGGGCCAACTGATGAGTGCTGGTTCAGCACGAAATGCATCTTGGGGGTCATTTGTCTTTTATTATATCTTTATTTATATGAATTTAAAAAGAATGGGGAAATATGGAGATGTTTATTATATCTATAAAGATATTACATACGGAACAGAGAAAGGTGAATAACTCCGTGTGTGTGTGTGTAAAATTAAAAAAATCAGATATACAGTATTAATCTTTAACTGAGGTTTAAAGTTTATATCTGTGCTAGAGATAATCTCTAGTTTCGAAAAAGATTAGTAATAATCATTATTATATTTATCTGAAATGGATGGCATCAAAGTTGTGAGTGGGGGGAGTTTGACAATGGTAAATGAAAATGTAACAATTTATGAATTTGACCATCTTGCAGAAATTTAATTATAGTTGGATTCTTCACTCATTCCTATCCTCTTTCTTTGCAAAAAAAAAAAAAAATTTTTTTGTAAATATATAGCGTTTAATCCTATAAACATTATAAAGAACCGATTTCTAAAGCTAGTATATTTTTCATTGACCTACAGGTATTTGGTCAGTCTTAAATATAGACTAAAGTAGATTTTAATTATAATAAAGAATTACTGAATATTAATTTTATTTTCAAATTATACCAATAAAATATATATGGCATTGAAAGTAGAGTAGACATATTTCTATTATCAAAACTTTTAAAAGTTTGGCACTGACTTATAATTGTTATCACAATTTAAAGATAATATCAACTAATAGACAATTATGAAATTCAATTTATTAAGAATACTCATTTACACATTTTTACCTATGTAATTTATTTGCCTTTATAATATAAAAATGCAGATATTATGGAAAACATTTTAATTTGCAATACAAATGTAAAAATATTTGACAAATGAATATTTTAAAATTTATAACTACAGTATATCTCTGCTCAACTTTATAAACAATATGTATACAAATAATATATTCAAAATGTAAACATTTAAAGCCTAAAGCTAAACTAGTCAATAAAATAATCAAAATTAACCCAAATTCATAACTCAACCAGACTAACTTGCAGCTGGCTGTGTTTTACAGTTTTGTTTTTTTTGACTAGTCTGTTTGAGTTACTGATTTGAGATAATTTAGATTAAATAATTAATATATTATATACAAAAAATGTAAGTGATGAATGACTAAAAAGTATGAATATGCATGTCTTTATCCTGAAGTGAATCCAAATATATAAAGGTTATGATATATATCCTTTACCTACATCAATTTATTTAACATAATCAATTATCTTATTAAATTTTTGGTTGAACTAATAAAAAACATGCATTAGTTAAATCATGAATTATGTATTTATCAAGTATTAAATTATTTATTGTTATTATTTAATGTTTTTATATTAAATTAATTATATTTATGTAAATAAATTCATTGTTTTTTATTACTGCTTCTCATTTCAATTCATAAATTTCAATTAAGGCATTTCAATTCACACATGTCGATTTATTAACTTATTTAGTCATATATTTAATTTATAGTTTAGGTGTGCATTATAAAAATTAATCCTGTTAAAGTAGTAATTAAGATTCCAGCTTGGAATTTATATTTAAGATAGGTTGGCCATTATGGGATTATATGTATTGGAAGAAAGAGTCTATCATAATGCATATTACTTAGATATTCTGGATTCATGCCACTCAAAAATTAAAAGTATTTATAAGTATGGATAAAGAAGAAATAAATGATTTTTCAATTTTCTTTCTGGTGCTCCATATTTTATACGTGTTTTTATAAAATAATTCATTATAGTCCATAAAATACAATATGCATTTTTATGCTGTAAATTATTAGCATATAAAATTAACTTTCCCCAATATGTATTATATATATATTTGTTTTTGATAATTACAATATATATATAATATTTTAAGTCATATCATAAGAAAAAGATTTCGAAAATAAACTAATGGTAATAGATATATTGGAACTATCTAATCTATGTGCGTTTTGTAAAGTAAAGCTTTATTACACAATTCTTTACCAATGCTTTGTGATATTGCAATTAAATATCCAAAACAATGGTACCTTCCCCCCTTTAAAAAAAAAGATTTATAAATTCAATTTTGTTTTATAATATTTATCAATTTTTTCATTACTTTATGATTAGTTATAATGATGATCTTGTCTGATTAAATTTAAATATATATATACTGAAACTGTACATATATATAAAAATAATCCCAGTGCATAACGCTATACTGAAATAAATATACAAATATTAAGCATTAAATCACCCCACATGGTTAAGAAATCCAGTACTGCCCTCCGTGAACTAATATATAAATACATTAGAGTTCATATTTCAAAATAGCCAGATCATTAGTTCATAGAAGGCAGTACTGGATTTCTTAACCATGTGGGGTGATTTAATGCTTTATATATATATATATATGTGGGTGTGCTTCCAAGAGATTGTAAAAGACCCAGAAAGAGACCACATGTGAGATGGATGGATGGATGAAATAAGAAAGTATGCAGGGGTTATGTGGAGAAGAGAAGCTAAAGATCGAAGAAGTTGGATTAAACTTGGAGAGATCTTCATACTGCAGTGGACTGATAATGGTTGATGATGATGATGATATGTACTTCACCATTCACTTTATTTAACCACAGACCATAAAGCCAATCCACTTAGTGAATGGATAGTAAAATAAATGATTAAGATATATGTGTATATATAATATTAAAATAAATTGTAAATTATGAAAGTTAAATATATATAAATAGTCAAAATAAGAGTCATAGATCAATTCATAGATCACATGACCCTATCTCTTAAGCTTGTAAGTTATAAACAGTGAGGATTGCCAATTCCTCTACAAGCTTTATGATAAATGCTTAGCCAGAGCCAGCACTTAAAATATCTCTATCAGGAACCCCTCCCCAAACCCCTGACCATGGTTTCGTGCTTTGGCACTCCTCAGAGAGGTGTCAGGGTAGGTTCAGACACTAGATCTACTAGATCTAAAAATACCAACCCAAAGCTAAGCACTTAGCTAAAAGTTATCTATTGAGTGGAAAATCTGAAATTTTCAGACATCTACATGTCTTCAAACCCAGCTATCCAACTCAAATAGCTATATGGGGCTGATAGATCTTCAGCCATATCATATATTAGTAGTCTTAGCAATATAAAATTGCAAAGACTTTTGGCAGAGACTATAAATAGTCAAAATAAAAGTCATAGATCAATTCATAGATATTTTAAATGCTGGCTCTGGCTAAGCATTTATCATAAAGCTTGTAGAGGAATTGGCAATCCTCACTGTTTATAACTTACAAGCTTAAGAGATAGGGTCATGTGATCTATGAATTGATCTATGACTCTTATTTTGACTATTTATAGTCTCTGCCAAAAGTCTTATGCAATTTTATATTGCTATGACTACTAATATATGGTATGGCTGAAGATCTATCAGCCCCATATAGCTATTTGAGTTGGATAGCTGGGTTTGAAGACATGTAGATGTCTGAAAATTTCAGATTTTCCACTCAATAGATAACTTTTAGCTAAGTGCTTAGCTTTGGGTTGGTATTTTTAGATCTAGTGTCTGGGTTGGTATTTTTAGATCCAGTGTCTGAACCTACCCTGACACCTCTCTGAGGAGTGCCAAAGCACAAAACCATGGTCAGGGGTTTGGGGAGGGGTTCCTGACAGAGATATTTTAAGTGCTGGCTCTGGCTAAGCATTTATCATAAAGCTTGTAGAGAAATTGGCAATCCTCACTGTTTAAATATATATATTTTAGAAATTATAGGAAAAAGTTTAAAGTAAAATAAATTATTTCAACAGCAAAAAAAGAAATTAGCTAATGCACTTTAAATAGATTAAGTAAAAATTTAACTTTAAGATCCATTAAGGAAAAATGATATAATATAAAACCATGTATTGTCACCTAAATAATAATGTAAAATCATATGATGCTATTAAAAGCTTGTAAACAATGGAAGCATTGGTAGACTTCAATTAATTAATTAATGTAAAAAAATAGTTAAAAGGTATACATACTAAAGTTGTTTATTCTCATCAATCAAAAATCATCATCTTCTTGTTCTAAAGTATTGACAGATATGTAAATGTCAATACAAGTCATGCTGGAGTAGAGAAGTTTTTCTCCATTCTCCCATGTTGTCCATCTTTGGAGGAAGTCGCAGAGATGAAGTCCAGCAGAAGTAACCATGCCTGATAACTGCCTACTTTTGCTGCCAGAAAGAAAGACCTATCTAAATGGAAACATGAGCACAAACACCAATGATGTAGACCTGACCAGTCCTCAAGAAAGAATGACAGCAATATGAGGCCTCTAGAATGAACTCTTAATTCACCACCCTTATAAAGCATAATCCATATATAAGCGCTTCTGAGTTGCTGGTAAATTTTATCTTTGTGATTTTTTTTTTTATTGTTCTGCTTAATATGTATGTATTAACTAATTATACCTTACATATATTTAAAAATGTTAACCTATGTATTCTAAGGATCAACCAATTCTTTTTCTTGTTATATATATATATATATTGACGTATCAAAATCAACAAGTTTAGTTATTTATTATTTCATTGGTAATGTGGAATATATGTATGGAAGTGAGAAGCTGGATGATAATTTTAAATAAGTTAAAAACCTTTTTTCTTCCCTCAACCCACTATATGAAGCAGAAATCATTTCTAAATTATTTGTAAAAGTTATTCTGATTTTAAAAGATTTTCATCCACCTTGTTGTGCAGTTTTTTTTCCATTAAATGATTTTAAAAGACAAAGAGAATACATTGCCATTGAGTTTAACTAAACACCAGATTCATTTTATAGTTACACTAAGAAAGACGTTCATATCGTGTCTATATATATGCAGCTACTTAATCTAGTACCCTATATATTACATATATAGACACAGGTATATATAAGCCTGTGTGTTTCAGCTATTACATAAATAGAGATGTCTGCCCATCCCTTCTATGTGTATTAAATGGATTATGTTCTGTACATGAGGGGTCAGATTGATCTTAGGTCAACATGGGTGTGACAAGAATCTCGACCTTAGGGTGGCCTTTGAGCATTTCATCATCAGATTTTCAATTGGATGGACGGTTGAAGAGTTGGGTGTGGAGTAGATTGAAGCCTATCCATTAAAGTATGAGGTTTGACTATCTTAATATATATCTGAGCACTTATGGCATATATGTGTAGAAATGGTGATTGCTGGTTTAGCATAAAATACGTATATTGGTGATTATTTACCTTTTCAACATATGTGTTCGAGTGTATCAGTGTTATGAGATAGTATTGAGAGTGGCGGGTCATGTGAAAGTCTATGCTCATATACCCTATATATTAATTTAATAAGATTTTTTTTTTTAAAAAAAGTACCTTTCAATTATTTCTATATGTATATTTAAATCAGATATGCTTATTAAAGAATTACGTATTGGAAGACGCGTCATAAAAGGGTCTGTTATTTTTATATTTTATAATAGAGGGGTACAGTGCGATTTTCTTCATATAATTACCTATTCAATATTTATCAAATCTATGTGCATAAATTAGTTAAATAACGATAATTATTGATTAATCAGGCTACGAATAAATAAATGCTGGTATAACACCCACATGTAAATTAATTTACTGACTTTAAAAAAGGGGGTTTTCATTTTGTGTAACGGATTTTCTAGCATAGTCACGTACGGGATCATATATCTATATATATTAATGTTAATAAGGCTTTAAATATTTATGGTCGTTTGGCCGCATATTCAAAACTGTGTTACTTAGTGATTGCGTTTCTACATTCTTTTATTGCTCTTTTTTTTTAAAATCACTTCATCCAGCCAGCTTGTGAATACTGGATATATCAGTTGCCTGGAATAGTGAATCCAGTTAAAGGGGCAGCGAGAAGAAATGGATACTAAGCTATCACAAAACACTTCGTTGCTGAAACCAGGTCATGCTTAGCGAACGGGTTCCTTTCTCTAATAATCAATTAGACACACATTTAAATGTATATATGATCACTGAGTACCACACTGAATCTTACCCTTTTGTTTTATAATTATACCTGTTGTTGTATGTTCTATGCATTGCTATGCAAATCTATTGTTAAAGGTGCTTTGGGGTTATATATATTTTAGTATAAATAAGGCTATTTTTAAGTCAGTCTCCAGTTCGTTTAGCTAATTTAAACATGTTAACTTTACCATGGTCTCAAATTATTTATAGATAGTCTTATACTAACAATAAACTATAATTTATAATAGTAACAAAATTGTAGATGTCCATTATTTTATCTGGGTGAACCTGATCAGTACTTGTCTAGGATTCCTGAGAGTCTTGTCTCTACCTGACTATCAGGCTGCATTAGGAAAATTAACTCTTGTGAGGTTAAGGGAGTCTGGTTGAGTTGGGAATTAGGAATATATATATATATATGCAGCCAATGCTGCATGAATCCACAGATGCTTTAGGTATTAGTCTGGAGACTGCAGATATAAGAAACTTCAAAAGTTAAAAGTGATAAAGTTTTTAAAATTTAAAAATTAATAATATAGTTGACCTTAAGACTAATAGATACAAATCTTGCCTAAGCCTTCCCCATTTTTAATAAAGGTCAGATTATGTTTCAAACATATCTTTTTTTGTGGTTATTGCAATAATAATTGCCTCTTTAAAATCAAATTAGCTTGGTATCTTTATGTTCTTTAGCCAAGAATAGCTAAAATGTCATTAACGAAATGATATTGTGTTACCATGTGGGTTTGTTCTGATTCTACTATCAATAAAAATATCCATTTACAAAATTATCAACTACCTGAAAAAGCCTTCAAGTTATTTTAATTTGAAGTCCAAATATTGGAAAAAAAAAAATAGTGCATTAATTCCTATCCTTAATATTAAGGCTTTTTAATATAAAATAATCAAATTTTATAAAAGTTGATGGTAAAAGTAGCAGGAATATAATATTTCAAGAGTTAATAAATACACATTTTCTAAAAACAAATTTGAATAAACTGAATGAACCATTAGAATTATAAATTTAACTCATTGTATTTGATATGATTTAAAACTATTAATAATTTAAATTCCCTATTTAATCAATTTGAAGACAGTGCAACTTATGTCAAAGTTGTTTACTTTATATAGAGACTAAACTCTCCATACAGTAGTGCCACCAGTGCCAAACCAGAGTAATCAATGAATGCAAGAAGGTTGCGGGTTCGCATCCCGGCCGATACCATGACACTTTTTTTTAAAAAAAAACTATCTAGTGCCTACTTATCCAACATCCCCAAATTAGTTTTCAGATTGTGGTTTCATCAATGAGAAGTTTTTTTGTTTTTTTTATGGTGAATGATCATACCAATCTAACAATAATTGACTGACAAAGGCCACAAGCCAGAAACTAATCTGTGGATATTGAATGAGTAGGCACTAGCTGGGGATTTTATGAACAAGCCTTCTGGCATCCATTGATTACTCTGGTTGGCACAGGGTGCTACTACTGTAAGAAGAGTTTTGCCTGTTTAATAATTGACTGTTGTATGTTATTTCTATTATTAAGTATCATCAAGTTTACAATGGCTTCCGATAATCATGTGACATTGTCTTTTGACTATTACTAAAAAAATTTATTATAATGAGCAAGAATATTGTGGTTTCTATTTCCTGCACATCTTTAAATGTACTGCTATTAACATTACTATGATCAATTATTACTAATATCTTTCTACACATCTGTTAATTAATATAGATATTAGTAATAAAAATTTAATGAGGTAAATAGAAGAAGAAAATAAAGTTAAAAATTAGATTCTTCTTGTGAAGGATTGGTAAAGAAAGAAATATAAAACAATATAAATTTTGACAGAAGATGAGAGAAATAATTGATAGATAAAAAACATTAAATATTTTATAATAAGTGTAAAAAACATTTAATGTAAGTATTTAAACATTACTAATAATGTTTACAAAACTTAGTACTTTATCAGCCAATAAAAAAAAATCTTCAACAATGTTTAACTTGGTTGATTATTAATTTGAAACTGTGAATCAATTTGAGTGTGTTGGTACCTTTTTAGATGAAAGGTGATCTGGTGTTGTAGTGCAACATAGACTTTGATATGCTGCTTCTGCATTTAACAAATTACTTGAATATATATCTGTTATTCTTCCAATTTTTTTCTAATGAATAAGTCTGGATTTTCTATTATTGTAAAAATCTTGTTTAAAGATGCTTTTTTTATTCAATGATGAACTTTATTCATCCAATAAAAGGTTAGGTACATTATAACTTGCAACTTAGGTGACAAGATAAAATCAATAGAATTGGTATTAGAGACATCTGAAAAAAAAATTTGTAAGAAACATAATTATTATAAAAAAACAGGTTTTACAAATTTGCTGTAAATGGTTGAGAAACAGGAATGTTTAGTGTCTCCCATGTATCCTCAAGCAGTTTAATGTAAGAAACTTTGCAGTCCCTTGCTTTCCATATCTTAATAATACCCAACAAATCGCTAACTAGATTCCTTGAGTTTCTACCAAACATGACATTGCACCTAAGGATCCACTGTGAATAGTCCAGCATGATAGAGAGTCTTATTACTGAGAAAACACCAGCCTGAATACTCTTTTTAATATTGAAAATTCTATCCTTATATGATATCACCCAGCCACTGATTACCGATCTATACTGCTGTAGAGTTTTGCACCCATATAGAAAGTGCTGCAGTGTTTCATTTTCCCCACTGCACATTTGACATTCGGTGTGTATTTTGTCAAACCATCTTTTACTTACTAAGAATTCATTAGTTGGTAAAAAGTGTACATTTATTTTTTAAAATAAAGTCTAAATATTTAGCCTCAAGCTTTCATAGTTTGAAGCGTTTAATGATGTATTCATTGTTAACCTTGAGAGCAGTAGGGGTTGTGACAAAGAACTGACAGAATAGTTGGTGAGTGTCCCAATATTTGAGCTTATTCCTAATCACTCCCATAACAATTCCAGCACTAGTAACCAAGTTGAAAACCATATTGGTCCAGGGTAGGGACTGTCCTTGAGGTGGTTGGATATCAGTGGGGGTGACCAGGGATAGATTCCTCCGAGATTATTATTCTAATTGTGACAAGCATATTATGTGCTCTCTGTACTAGAAAAGAAGAGATGTATGCAAGCCTAGTCCATTGAGTTTTTTAGGTAGGCATGCCTTCTTGAGGCTGACTGTGATAGTTTTCTTTCTCCAGAGGAACCCAGAACACAGGGAATTAATTTTTGCTATGAAGGCCTTGATGGGGAGGATGATTGGAACAAAGTAATTTATGTTTTTAACAATACTATAGTAAAGACCATTCAATATCACTTTTAGCCTAGTCAACTGAAAAATGCTGGTTCAGTAAGAAATACATTTGTGGTATTATTTATTTTTTCAGATGTTTTTATTCTTAAGTTTAAAGCAAATCTAAATATATATATGGAAAAAAAGAAGAGGTGAGCCAAAGATATTAAATGATTATGATTAATAATAATAAAACAGATATATTTGTGGTATCACTTACCTTTTCAGATGTCTTTATTCATTTTTGGGAATATGTGATAGTATAGAAGTTTAAAGTAAATCTAAAAAAAAAATAATTAAAAAAAGAGAGATGTATTATTGATATTAAATGTTTATGATTAATAATAATAAAAACAGATATATTATTCTTTAATTGTCTTTAAAGTTTACATCTGATTTACACATGATATGATAATCTCTATTCTAATAAATGATTATTAATGACCATTATATATTTATCTAAAGCAGATGGTATTAATGATGTAACTGCAGGAAGTTTGATTCTTATAGTTCAAATTGTAGCAATTGTATATTACAATTCATTCACTTTATCTTCAATAAACTAAATGAATAATAATAGACTTCTTAAGAAATCCTGGGCCTATTTTTGATAGAACTGACAGATCTCATTTACCTCTAAAACATTCTAAAAAGACTAATATTAATTGCTTTCATTGAAAAGATATCACTGAGAATAAAATCCAATGGACGGTTATAATTCGGTAAAGCAGTGAATAATATCAGAAAAGAAAGTATGCTGCAGATGTTAAAAGTCAGTGTAGAAATATATCAAATAAATGACCAGTGTAGGATATGTGTGAACATATTTGCATTTTAAGAATTAGCTTGTGTAATCATCAAAAGCTTATATATATATTTGTTTTTTCTCTTCATTTTTTTTTCCTGAAATTAAAAAGACCATTCTTATTTTAAAATATGATGATTACTAATTAGAAAGGGTAAGAGAGGATAGGTAGTAGAAAAAAGAGCAAATTGATAGATAATCTTAAGTAACTGAATTTTTGAAGAACAATGAAAGTAATAAGAACACAGAAGAAACTGTTTCTGCTCATATATAGGATCTGCCTTTTGAAAGAAGTCTGATATTGATGACATACCTTGAATGGTTAGGTGCAGTGTTAGTGACAATCTTTGATGCTTAAGGGCCATGGATCATATCCACTTCTGTCATTCCTTGCATTCAAACTTTTTATGAATGCTCAAGCAAAGAAAGCTGTTCAATTGTTTTATTATTAATAATATACTTTTTTTCATTATCTATTTATAAGATAATTTTATAAATCCTTTTATTATATAAAGGTTTAACAAAAATTTATATAGTATACATGAAAAATAATATATACACATATTCAAAGTGATTAATCTTTAAATGTGACTTAAAAATAATTCTACTTTCTATGTTTTATTAACATGCGATTCTAAGTGTTCATAAGTACCTTGTTGAACACAAGATAGGCTAGTTACAGCTGAGAAAAACCAGATTAGAGTTACATATAACTGCTAACAAAAATTGAGGAATAGAAAGAGAAAAGATTTATATGCCTTTTTTTAAAAAATATATAAATTATCTTTACTGCAAAATATCGGTGTGATTAATAACACAGTTTCAAAAAAAAAACTAGAGTATGACGGAAAAAAAAACTATGAAAGAAAAAAAATCTGTAAATAAATCACGATTACTGGAAACAATGTCATTTTCAAATTAATGTTATATTTAGTAACTTATTTTATTCATTAATTTTTAAAACGTGTTTATTTCACTACATACTTTATACATCAACTTATATGTCAGAAGTTACATATTATCATTTAACAACTTTAAATAAAACCTTAATATAGTTTGTTCATTAACCATAATTATGGCAATAACAATTTACGATAATTATATAAATTCCTAATTTTTGATTAATATAATAGTTTGAAAGATTGCTATGTAAATAACTGTGTAACATACACATAAACAGTTTTGGATAAAATAATTGGAACACTCAGATGTCATTGCTCATGTGACACAGAACCACCATTCACATCAAGAACTATTTCTGTTTTATATAGAAAAAAATATATAGTAATTTAGTAACATTTATAATAATTTAAATAAATATTCTAAAACTTTTCCATTTGGAAAAAAGGCTGGATTCCAAATGTACACATGCAAATATTTCAAGCATGTAAATAAAGCTATTATTTTGTTCTTAATAACTCATCAGACAGGAAGTTGAATAAATTCCACCATTGTTAATTAACACTCTAGAAAATTAATGTATGCAGAATATGCATTTGACTATGGATTAAGCTAAATGCACTAATTATGCAGATTATTCTAGGTGTGATAAAAACTGCAGAAATTTGTATGTATATCATAATGTGTATTACAGAACGCATTGCAATAGAATGTTTAGCGAAGTACAAAAAGTGAGAGATGGTAGCTCACTTAGAGAGAAGGTGAAACATTGCACATAGAAAATGAATAAGTGGAGAAGATATATTTATATTAAATCTAATCTAATGTTTAATGGAATGTATTTGCTATGAAAATATTTGTAACTGTATTTGTAACAGCATTTAAAATATATATATTTGTTCATGTCGCGTTAATGAACTCACCTTTTTTAAGTTTTGCCATAATGTTGTTTTTTATTTGAGACCATAAATATTGATGCATATCCAGCTGTTAATATCAGTATTAACCTAGTAAATAGGTGTATTGTAATCAATCACCAATAAACTATTATCTTTTAAACTAAGATAGATCTAACATCTCTTTTAAAAAAATTTATAATATTGATGTCAACTTTCTATCAAATATTCTTTATTACTTTCCAAGAATTTAATTTATAAAAAAATGTTACATAAATATATTACCACATTTGTGCTACATAGTATCAAAACATATAGTGGTGTTTGAAAAGTGTACTGTTCTTATATAAATTAGCCGAATGACATAAAAATTGGCAGGAGAAAATGAATTTAGACTATATTATATTTTATTAGTAATTTAGTTAAATACATACACATGCACAAGTAATATTGCACATAGAAAATCAGAAAAAGAAACTGAAAATTTCTGATAAATTCATGGTGTTTTGAGATAACTGATTAACTGTCAATTTAATTAATATTCACTTTTGATCCCAACTATTTATAATTCAAGAGTAAAGTAAATCTCAAATCAATTGGAAAGACGAATATTAATTTGCTGATCACACAAAACACACACACACACTAGATATGGATAGTTTCTAGGTATATAAGTACTCATTTATTATAAAGTGATCAAGATCATCTGCTAATATCAGAATTGTTTCTTTATAATGAATCCTGATCATGTGATACTGATTATATGATACTATTGTAAATTTTGTTGAAGATTAAAAGTCATAACAAATAATTATGATGCTAAGAAAGTATTGCGCATTGATTAATTACTATGTTTTTCTCTAAAAGACTATCTGCAATTATAAAAATTGATTTCCACAGTCAGTTATCGTATAAGATCTTATACAATTAAATGGAAATTGTAATAACATTTTAAAGTAAACTTTGTAATGAAAAAAGTGTTATTTTTCCAACTGTTGTAATAATGCTAAGAATTACAATTTATTTTATTCTTTTTTATTATAACTGAAATACAGGCTTATTATATACCTGTATCAGTATATGTAATATATAGGGTATATGAGCACAGACTTTCACACGACCCATAACTCTCCACCCTATCTCATAACACTTGTATATTGGTGATTATTTATCTTTTTGATATATATATATGTTCAAGTGTATCAATGTTATGAGATAGAGTGGAAAGTGTTGGGTCATGTGAAAGTCTGTGCTCATATATCCTATATATTATATGTATGTTGTGGGTTTTCTTAACATATATTAGTATTCTTCAAGATCTTATTCCAATCACAATCACAGAGAAATTGATGCTTGATCTTTAGAAATAACTACAATATGTAAAAATTTCAACAGCTAGTCAACATTATATTTGCTAATTTGAATCTTCAGAATTATCATATTACTGAAGCATGGAATTCTCTTAAGGAATGATTTATGAATATAAGTAATTCTGTTTCTGGGTTCACTTAAAAAAATGAATCAGGATTGGTCTTTTGACAATGATCATATTAGTGATTTGATTAAAGGAAACATCTGACATATTCTGCTTGACAGAATTGTAAATTAAATGTGAAACTTCATAATAAACAGAGAGATTTGAAGGCAGAAATTTGATGACTGATGATGTTTAAAAATGATTAATCTATAGAAAAATAATAGTAATAAAATTTTTTTAAAAATACAAGACAATCACTGGCTATGGTCATTCTAAATCTTTTTTCTGATGCATTAAAAGCAAAATAGGTACCACTGAGTCTTATATGATAAGAATGTTATCATGGACAGATAAAAAGAATGTTTTGATCATCTTCTGAATAATGATACAAAAATTGAGATGATGACTTTTAATGATATATGCATTTTGTCTACTCATTTAAATTTGGACAAACATATTCAGTTTAATGAAGTCAAAAGTAATTCTTTGTAATCTTAAAAATTGAAAGACTACAGACCTTGATGAAATACCTGAGAAATTTTAAAATAAGATGACAATAATATTAGCTTCAAAAATATTGAAATTTTATAGGAATATATGGACTGATGAAATTATGTCATCTAATTAGGAGTATCATCTGCTTGAGAATATATGGACTCATGAAATTATATCATCTGATTACGAGTATATAGATTCATGAAATTATGTCATCTGATTAGAAGTATATGAACTCATAAAATTATGTCATCATCTGATTAGGAGTATATGGACTCATGAAATTATGTCATCTGATTAGGAATATATGGACTCATGAAATTATGTCATCATCTGATTATGAGTATATGGACTCATGAAATTATGTTATCTGATTTTAAGGATGATTCCATTATAGCAATTTTTTAAAAATAAAAGGAATAAATAAGATTGCAATCTTATTATCCATTATAGCAAAGATGCTTTCAAAGATTTTGTTGAATAGGTTCCTTTCAGTCATAGATGAATAATTACCAGAGATTATAATGGTTTTAAAAAATCAAAAAGCACTATTTGTATCGCTTTTGCAGCCAGGAAAATGCAAGAAAAGTTTCAGAGACAAAAGATTGACATATATTGCTTTAATTGACTTGATCTTGGCATTTGACATAATTCATTATTGAGTGAAATTAGTTGGTTGTCCACCAACGTTTATTGATATTATACAGCTTCTACATAATGGAGTAAAAATATTATTACTGCAGATGGACAATCTGGGGCACTTTAAATGAAAACTGGTGTTAAGCAAGTATGTGCTTGACATTGTTTTGATTTTTATAACAGTGATTGGAATCCAGATGTGTTACAGATTTGATAGGCAGAATTTTAAATTTGAATTGATTAAAAATAAAAACAAGAATTTCAACTTCTTAGATTCTGGACTCACAATATATTGATGTTTGTTCTACTTTTATCAATTCGAAAAATAACTTACAGAACATGCTCAATGTTTTAAATGCAGACTATGGTCTAATAATCAATATTAAAAAAGTTGTTAGCCAATGTCAAAAGACAAACCCTTAGCAACTTTTAGAAATGATGGTTATCAACTTGACAATGTAAATCAATTTAAATATGTTAATATTTTTATAATTTAAAAGATGAATTTTGTTAATGAGATGCAACATAGATTCCAATGTTCAATAACTGCTTTTAAAAATATTTTATCACAGGAAATAACTACTACAATTAAACTAATTAATTTAAAGTAGAGCTATTACTTAATTTAATTTAATGTATGGAAGTGAGATTTGGATATCCTAACAGCCCAACATAAAGGCACTAGAAATGTTTCATTTATCAATGTTCAACAAAATTTAAAAAAAAATACAAAATCTTGACTGAAGATAAGATATGGAAACTAAAGGTTCCCAAAAGCGCTGAGCCTTATAATTCTTTTAATATTGAGCTTCACTTGTTTGCATAATGTGCAATTTGTAACTATTAAAAACTGTAAGAAAGATACAATTGGTACAAAAAAAAAAAAACCCCAGCAGTTTACCATAAATTTTTTACTGAGAGAAGATTATATATGAAAAATAGATAAAATTGAATATCTAGAGTTTGTAAAACGCTATGAAAAAAAATTAAAGAAAACTATAAAATAAAGTCTCAAAAGTGAAACAAGATCTTGATTTTGGAAAGAAAATTATTTCTGCCATAAAAAGAAACGATGCAACTATTATCATTATTCATCCTTGAATATCATACTATATAAAGATTAAAAAAAGTATAGATTAGATTTTTTTTTAATATAGTAATAATTGATCAAAAGTTTGGCGGTTGTAAATAAAGATGTGACAATTTGCCATAGATATATACTCTTTATGTAATAAATACATATATGATAACTGGTGACCTGGGCCAACTGATGAGTGCTGGTTCAGCATGAAATACATCTTGGGTGACATTTGTCTTTTATTGTATCTTTATTTATATAAAAAGAAAATGAAAGTATGGAAATTGTTAAAAAAAATATCTAAGATTTATTATATAATAATATTAAGAAGAATTTTGTTTATAATTCCGATTCTTTTTCTGTATAATATTAAGAAGATAATTTATCTCCCGGCTTTTTGATATTTATAGAGGTTATATTTAGAATAGTAGTTTAGTAATCCAAGCTTAAAAATATGCCACAAACGGAAGTCAATCGTACTCCATCTGGTTTAGTGTAGTAGTATCGTGTCAAACTCTGCAGCTTAAAGTTCTCCAATCGATTCCAGTTATGGCACTTTTGGTGCTTAAATTTTTATAAATTTCCCAAAATAAAATCATTCAATTATTCCTTGAGTTTATGTGTATATATATTAATAATGTTAAAAAGAAATAGTATCTAGTAAGATGGCTGACATAAAAAAAAAAAGCCAGCAAAAATATATGAACAGACAATGGGGAGAAATAAACAGTGATTTTGATGATATTGATGAAGAGTAAATTTGAAATATAAAATAATAATCAATCATCATAGAGAAATATATGAGAGTTCACATTGATAATTAATGATTTTAAGTAGTTAGTTGTAAATGATAAGTAATAGATTAGAAATAATTATTAAATTAATTAAGAGGTTATTTGAGAGTTGGGTGTTAAAGACCTCAATGTTTATAAAAAGACTTTTAATTAAATACCTAAAGGCTAGAAGAGATTTAAAAGCAGATAAGCCACATAGAATTTGCAGGTGATGCAATTATTTTTGCAAATAATGAGACAGAGCTTCAGAAAATGTTACAAAGACAAATAAAAGTAAAAAAACAAAATGCTAAAACGGGGGGAAATATATATATATAAAAAAAGTTTCATTAGAAGTTTTTTTTTTTTTAAGTGTCATAGCATCTGCCGGGACGCGACCCGGGCAACTGCCTGCAAGTGCAAGGTACTCGCGCTGACCTCTCGACCACCAATGCAAGACTATGAATTAGAAGTTAATCTCAGATTTTTAAGATATGTGAAAAAATAATAATGAAAAATAGTCACATAATTAACTTGGATGGAGTATTTTTTGATAAAAATATTAATCTGAAAATTTAAATACACTGTACTCAATAGAAAAGTAACGCGATGACTTCAGTCCACTCAGTAAAATATGCATAAATAATACACAAAAAATTGCTAGAATAGTGAAGAAAGAAAAACTCAGAGAAACTTTATTTACAGTGATTTGGCAATGTTTGAAAATTATGATAAAGAGGGTAACTACTAAGGAAGGAAAACAAATATTTAGCAAATATATTTTTTTGTCAGCTTAATTATTAACAAAGCATCATAAAAAAAACTGTAGAGATTTCAACCAAAACATAGAATCATCAGTGACCTTATTACATCCTTCAATTCTGTGCCCTAGATTCATAATCATTAACTATAACAGTTCATAATTTATGTCTACATGAATCAATGGCTGATAAATTCCCTTTATGAATCAAATGAGTGCAATGATCACCAAGTTGTCCTGAATTGTTAATAAGATTCCATTTTAGACCAAATCCAGCTGTTTTATTGTTGGATTTGTTTAATACATTGTAAGAATTCAATTTTTTATCGCATAATTTTTGGATTGTAAATTTGTGGTTTAATATCCAAAAGGGGGGTCTTAATTTGCGATGAATATTAGGTAGTAAAATTATATCTTTAGTTATTGGCAAATCCAATCCGCTTAACAGATTTCTATACATTTTCTGTGAAACAGCTCCTCTTTTGATATCTGACAAAAGAATATATGTAAGAACTGGAACTACTGTTAAGAAATAAATCTGAGTATATCAATATTTTTCATAGTAATATTTAATTGATTTTCCAGAAGTTGAGTGTGGAAACTTTTGCTTCAAACAGGGATATAGTATTTATCAGCAGAATATGCTAACATTAAAGAAACTTTCTTTAAAGAATTTGTATCACAATCCCAAATAGTATTAAAAATTTCCTTCCACTTCTCCTTTTTATTTGCATTGCTGAATTATATATAATATACCTTATAGTCCACAATGTACACTTCACAATGCACTTTTAATATATGATTTTTTTATCTCCTCTTGCCTACAGTTTCAATTGTCCAGCAATCATCATCAGAGCTACTATATTTAAACATATACAATTATGTAAGGATAGGTATTAAAGGTATATGTTTAAATATTGTAGCTCTGATGATGACTGCTGGACAGTTGAAACTATAGGCAAGAGGAGATAAAATAAATCATATATTAGAAGTGCATTGTGAAGTATAAATTGTGGAGTATAAGATGTATTATATATTAATCCCAAATAGTGCCAGTTAGCTTTCCTAGCTGGTTATTTTTTGAAATTAATTTTGATCTAACCTTAGATAAATAAAAATGACTATGACCCAAGGTTACTTCTAAATTTCATGAATTACAAAAGATTACATTCAGATTACAAGATGATTCATTATTGTTCAGATTAAAAATTGAGCATAATGTGTTTCATTGGATTAAGAATAAGACTCCAATCTTTGAAAAATATTTCCAGTGTTTTAATTTCCTTATTGAGAAATTTTTCTATTTCATGAAAGGGTCTCTTTCGAAAAATCAAAGCGATATCATCAACATAAATAATTTACCTGCATTCTGTTTTGGGAAGATTACTAATGAATATATTAAATAAAGTAAGTCAGAGGGCAAAACCTTGAAGATTTTTCTATGAAATTTTGTATCTATTATGACAATCATTTTGTATCACTTGGGTTATGTTGTTATAAAATAAATTAATAGCTTTTCTATATTTAAGAATTTTAAAATGTTTAGAAGACTATTTTTCAAAACAGAATCATAAACTGAAATTAAATCAATAAAGTTCATATCAAATTTTTTAATATTTAATTTGTCTTTTTCTAAATGAGTTGTTAAGACAAAACTTGTTCACAGTAATATCTTCCTTGACTAAACCCAACCTGCCCTATAGATAGATGGCTTTCAATTGTTGTAAAATTCTTATTAATATGGTTTTTTCAAAAAGCTTGAAGAAGCCATAAAATAAATAATATTGGAGAATAACTTTTTGCGCATTGCTAATTTATTTATTTTCAAGTCTGCTATAATTTTGCTTTCATGTCAAATTTTTGGAATTGTTTTTCTATGAATCATCTTACTGAAAAGTTTTGTCAACCATGCTTTAACTTTAGATACTAATATTTTTCAGAAATTTTTAAAGTGGGGCCTTTCCTAATTTAAGATTAATCTAAGGCATATTCAAGTCCATCACCATCTAAAGGATTTGTCTGATAGATCTTAGTGGAACACTGTGAAAGAAAAGATTGCGTTTTATTCTAATGATACTTTTGTTCGTTTATAATCTTGGCTTTAGAAGGCTGCCGTATAAGATTGGCAACTTCATTAGCACTAATATTAATAGATCTTATAGAAGTAGTTTTACATCCACCAAATCTCCATAACAATGATTAGATCTCATGATTATATCTTATAAAATTTTACTTCCTGGTGGTCTCTCGCTACTTTTCTCTTAAGAAATTTTATAAATTAGTTAGTGATTTATGGATCTTTGATGGACAAAAATTTATTATAAAGATCACTGCTGGTTTTGTTCCAACCTAAGATGAATTGCTTTCAATATCCATGAGGATGAACTTTCTAACAGCTATTACGATGAATTTGTTAAACTTATCGTCACAAGAGAGAATAGATACATTTTATTCATATTCTTTTCCCATGATATCCAGTACATTAACATAACATCACATCACCATCTCTTATGCTAGCACATAACTGTTATTAAACAGACAAAAACTCTCCATACAGTAATTCTGGCATCCATTGATTACTCTGGTTGGCACAGGGTAGCACTCCTGTATGGAGAATTTGGCCTGTTTATATTAACAATTAGTTTTCCTTAAATTCCATCTCAGAACAGGATAAAATTCAACTGTTAGAATGTGAATTTCAAGAGTAATGGTTAAACTTGATTTATGTCCGTTAATGGAAGAAATAATCCAATATCAGTTGCCTGTAGACTATGTTTTGTATAAAAAAGCAATGCCATAAAATCAGGATTTTTGGCAGTTCCATCTGTCAGAATGAAAAATAATTATTTGTTTGACATCATAAAATAAATGCATATTGTTTAAATCTATCTATTTAAAAGCCAATGCTTGATCCTCATTTATACATCACCAAAGATTAAATTGTAATTGCAATATCATTTGAATTATCTTCAATATAAGAGCTTGCTTTGAAGGTGGTTTGAAACAAAAGTAGTCATACACCATATTATGTTTACAATAATCAATGTAAAAACAGGTATTTAAAAAAGGTAAATTCATTATTAGGAGAATGATGTATCTTTTGAAGTACAATTACATCAACTTTGCACTGAAGTATTAATTTGTAGAGGATCACCATTTTTCATATTCTCAATGTTAAGTTCATGTAATTTTATTGTGTTCTTAGGTAAAAAAAAGTTGTTTTGCAGACAGTATGTAGTCATTTTTCATTTCAAGAGCCTAAAATCCTCACTTCTAAGGTCCTAGTGCAGCTATCCCTAGTAATACCATTGGAATTCACATTAATAATTTTATTGTGTAATTTTATAATTTGCTAACTTTGACTAGGAGTTCATCAAATGAAATCTGCTTTCAATTTGAAAACTATTTGTTTCAAATGCATACTATTTTCAGAGTGGACTATGAGAAGGCTATCAACTATCTGTTCTAAAAATATATAAATTACTAAAATAAATAATTATGTAAGAACAAATTACATTAAAGTTATTATAATTTGATTTACTAAAGTCAAATTTTCTGCGCTGATAACTTTGGCATTTATCACTCTATCCAAATATAAACTTTAATTCTTAATTAAAAGTTATAATATTTTTAAATATATATATAAATTCATTGAAAGAAGTCAACAATTAAATCAGCTCAATATCAATAACAAGCAACAATCTTCATCTTTTGTCAAGGCAATCTCCTTTTATCGGTAAAGGTGGAAATCCATCTTTATTTATGACATAAAATGTTTATATAGACACTATATTAGATTGAGATTCTGAATGCAGATTAGCAAACTGCAATTATAACTTTCAAACTATGCTCCAACAATAATTACTTAAATAATGAAGCTAGGCTAGATAAGTCAATAAATGGTAAATTCACTGAAAACAGGCAACACTTAAGCCAGGGCAAGATCAATAACAATCAACAATCTTTATCTGTTGTCAAGGCAACCTCCTTTTATCAATAAATATGGAAATCCTTCTTTGTTTAGGGTTTCATATGTTTATATAGACACTATATTAGTTTATGATTAATTGTTGTTGCATTCAGAACAGATTATAATTGCTTGTTTAATGAGGTTTATTTAACTTCTTTGTATCAATATTTTCAATCTCTGTGATCAAGTTGCAATCTTTAGTGTCTACATAAACATATGAGGCCATAAATAAAGGTGGGTTTTCACCTTTACTGATAAATGGAGATTGGCTTGTTAACTGATTAAGATTGTTGATTATTATTGATATTGGTCTGGTTTATGTTGACTGCTTTCAATGAATTTACATTTATTGATCTATCTAGCCTTGGACACTAAATATTATATTTAATGTTTTGATGGTTATATAATATAAATAAAAGTTTTTGGGTTAAACCATGCATTATTTTGTATTACTTCCCAACATGTCAATGCAATAACATCCACTATTGTCAAGGTTAAGTTTTTTAAAAAAAAAAACCCATTAGAACTCAAATATTAAAACAGGCAAAACTCACTATGCGTGTTGCCACACACTGCAATCTAGAATAACCAATAGATGCCAGAAGGCTTGTGCATAAAATCCTCATCTAGTGCCTACTCATCCAATATCCTTATAGTCATCCAATATCCTCATAGTAAACCACCAAACATCTCATGATCACAATTTTTTATGCTTGCTCATAACTGTTATTAAAACAGGCGAAACTCTCCATACACTAGTGCCACTTAATGTGGTAATTGAGTATTCAGAATGTGTGTATTAACAAAATATTAATTTTCTTCAGTTTCACCATTAGTTGATTTCAAGTTTATATTAGAAGAGATAAAACAAGAGGTCACCATAAGGCTGGAATACATTGTGCTTCATCAACTTTATTTAAATATTAAAAAGATTAACTGGTTTAAATAGAGCTGATGAAGCACAATATATTCCAGCCCTGTGAAGACCATATATTTTATCTCTTTCTCCTGGTGGAAACCTGAAATCAATTAATGATGAAACTGAAGAAAATAAACTTTATTAATCCACATATTCTGAATATTCAACTACTTCATGTTCAATCTCATTTTTTTACCTCACACTCAATCATATTACTATTTGAGATCTAACAATTTTTTTTTAAAAACTTAACCTTGACAATGGAAATGCTATTTCAGTGAAATGTTAGGAAGTAATACAAAATAATACATGGTTTAACACAAAAACTACTTTATTTATATAGATATATAACATATAAAATCTCTCTAATTTAATAAATGATTAATAGATAATTAATAATGTAGTGGTTGAAATAAAGTTTGACACTTATAAATCAAAGGTTAATAATTTGGCATTGATAAATACTGAACAAATGATGAAAACATAGTTAAAAATTTGGGCCAACTGATGAGTGCTGGTTCAGCATAAGGTACACTTCTTGGGGAAATTTTTATTACTATATTTCAAAAATAAAATTGCAATTTTAAATATATATTTTTAAAAAAGTTACAACAAAATTTAGAATTTTAATTTTTTTTCCTATGTCAAAGCATCGATCGAGAAGCGAACCCACAACAACTGACTGCCAGCAACTGTTTGCAAGGCAGCTGTGCTGACCTCTCGGCTACCAACGCTTGACAACAAAATATAAAATTTTAAATCTGGAAAAGACATACATGTCAGTTGTGTAACATTAAAATTCTTAATAGTAGTTATGTGAAAAATAATAAAAATGATAAGAAGACAGAGGAAACGAATTTATCAAAGTGACAAAAATTAGCATGAAGTTAAAATCTACCATTATAATAAAATGCATGGAAATCCAAAAATGCTAATAATATGGAAAATGAGACTACTTAAAACTGTGATGCATATTAGCATGTGATAGAAAAGCAATGATAAAATTTTAAGCCCTCAAAAAAAAAAAGAGAGAGAGAGACAAAGATCACAATGAACATGAATTTGAAAGAGTAGAGGCTTAGGGCAGAATAAATCTTGTATAAAAGTTTAATATCTGTAATAATACTAAAAAGAAAACTAAATAAGGCAAAGTCTTGATAAAATAAGGGAATAATATAAATACAGAACATCAGGTCTGATAAGATAAAGCAGTCACAGAATTCTAAAAGTGTTTTATAAAGTTTAGGATTTGAAAACCATAATTATTGCTCTCCTGCTGCATGGTTTAGTCCAATGATAGTGTTTGACTGTGAAGCATATGGTCTTCAGATTCTGGCTCCTCCAATGATTAAACTCCTTGAACTCCTAAGCAATAAAGTATTTTGATTACTTGGTGTATTGAAATTAATTATTACAGATAGGAAGTAATATTCTCAGAGACTATAGATATCAAAACCAAAAAATAATAATATGAACACATATTTTTATTAGGCATGTTTTAAAATTTCCTATTTTGAAAACACAAAAACTGCCTTTAATAAAAGTATAAAACTTAAGGATTAAAAAATGTTAAAAAAAAAATGTTTAAAAATATTTTGAAAGCATTTTATGAGTCTTTGTAAAAAAAAAAAAAAGAGTCCAAATAATGTAATGTCAATTATTCACATCAGGAATAATAATATAGTCTAAATGCATGAATTTTTATTTTAAAAAAAAATGTTTAAATAAATATGAAATTTTTCTGAGGACTTAAACAATGAAAATATGGATTTATTAAAATATAAAGCAAAATGAAAGTGGAAAAACAGGAACAGCTGATAGAAGTAATTTTTGATTCACCAAAGCCTGGTTAAGTACAAACCCATATCAATAAGAAAAATTCAAGAAAAAAGATAACATGGTTGAATCATTTCTGCATAAAGGCAATGCCTAATCAGTTAGAAAAATTTTATTTAGTTATTTAAAAAGGATCATAAAGAAGAAAAATAAAATAAGTTTTGAGGGGATAATTTTTTATAAATATGTAAAAAATAATAACAAGTGAACTTCCAAAGATGAAACCACCAATTCTACATGATGATATCAATGGTGCCTGGATAGTAATATAAAGATTAAAGTACCAAAGATGATAAGTGATCAAACTAGCCAGACAAAAAAGTTTTACAATAGTGAGAAAAGTGATATTCAAGTAAAAAATGTGTTTTATCAATCATATTTATATGTGCTTCTGATAAGAGTATATGAATATTATGCCATAAAAAGTTTAAAGCTAATAACTCATAGTAGACTAAATGAGAAATGATGGTTAAAATGCAATAAGAAAATGTTTCTTGTCATAAAATATATTTAAAAAACATATCATACAATAATCAATGAGTTGCATATTAAATTTAGTATGTAATTTATTTGTGAATAAGTATATATTTAAATTGAAACAGTCATCTCATATCCACAATATAATGGATAAGTCACGTTTTCGCAAAGAAAATATACGAGACAAATAAATTGGCGAACTGCAGCAAGCAGATTTTCAAATTGTGCCAGTTGCCGACAACAGAAGCAGGATACATGTCGGTGTTGCAGCTAATAATTAGATATTGCAAGCCATTTGATGGCACTGTGCAGAAATATTATGGCCTGTTTTGTGCTTTGCGACAATTTATGTGAATTCGCACAATTTACAATTGGCTACCGTATCATTTCTGAGGGTGACTGGATTTTAAGTGGCCACAAGTTTTGAAATCTCCATAGCAGAGTAATTTCATTTCTACTTAAATCATGCAGTCTGACTGACTCACCAAGAATTGTCAGTATACCATAGTGCGGTGAGTCCATGAAACTCTGCATTTGCAAAACAACTTCGCAATTTCGATGTCAGTCACGCTCCTGCAAGCAAAGGTATTCGATTCGCACACGTTTCCAAAACAAAAGGTTGTGATTCTATGACATAAATCAATCAAAAAGAAAATGAAAGTTGAAAAACTCTAAAGTTGTAGTTTTATTGGGGGGGGGGGTTGAGAAAAAGTTTGTCATCACTAAGATAAAAGTTATTTTTGGTTTGTTTTTATTAAAAAAAAAAGGTAGAACAAGATTTTATCTTAAAAAAAAAAGGTAATACAAATAAAATGTAATAAAAATTGGTTTTAAAAATAAGTTTTACTATATCAGCAGTAAAGATGGGTTTGTGTATTGTTTTTGTTAGTAAGTAGAAAAAAAAACGTTTCCAAAACAAAAGGTTGTTATCCTATGACAAAAAGCATTGAAAAAGAAAACGAAACTTGATAAAGTCAAAAGTTTTGGTGTTATTATATGGGGGGGGGGGGGTAAAAAGTTTGTCGTCACTGAGACAAAAGTTAGGAAAAAGTTATTTTTGGTTTGTTTTTATTTAAAAAAAAAACAAGGTGGAACAAGATTTTATCAAAAAAAGAACGTAATACAAATAAAATGTAATAAAAATTTGTTTTAAGAATAAGAAATTTTGACTATATCAGCGGTAAAGATGTGTTTGTCTAAGAAAAAAAAATTAAAGATGTAGTAGAAAAAATAAAAGGAAAAAAAATGTAAAGTTGTAGTAGAAAGAAAAAATCGCTCGCGAGCCGGGAATATTACATTTGATGTGATGTGATTTCTCCTTATATGGAGTCAGGAATCTCTCAGCAACTATGCCCAAAGAAACCTGTTAGCCACTTTACCTTCCCTTTCCATTTCCCACCCTAAGTTTTCCCATATCATCCTATTTCCACAACATAATCTTTGTCAACTCCGTGATCTTCATATCTAACTTCCCCATATCTTTTCCCAAACCCATCATAAAACCAATAACCCACTTTCTGTATAATCACTTTGTTTATATTTAGTTTTCCATAACTTATTAGTACCCTTTCTGCTTTCAAGCATTTACATTCAATTAACAGATGCCTAATATTTTCTATGCCTTCCTCACACAACTTGCAGACTTTATAATCACCCACATTTTTCCATTTACGTGTACATTCCCTTAAACAAATCAAAACTCTCCATACAGTAATGCCATCTTGTGCCAACAAGAGCAATCATTGGATGCCAAAAGGCTTGTGCATAAAATCCCTATCTAGTGCCTACTCATCCAATATCCCCATACTAGTTTCTGGCTTGTGGCCATCATCAGTGAGGAGCCTTGGATCTTAGAGCACTGCACCTAGATCTTAGGATTCCTTTGTTGTTGCTAACGATCCTGTTCGAAGCCTTAAACTACTTTCCTTGCTATTATCATAAATTAACTCACACTCAATATTCCATTTACATCTAAATATATTTAAACTGTTTTTACTCTTTATACTAGTTCTTCATCTCTCCAACTCGCTATTCTTTATTAATACATCTATTCTTCTATCCCATTCCTTGCCACTATAATACTGAACAATCCTCCTAACACAATCATCCCATCTTTTGTATAAGTATACTGACTTAAATTCTTTATCCAAATCTTCATACCACATTACCTTTCTCACCCATCTTGTTGCCTGCCCTTTACTCATAACCCAATTAAATACTATTTTGGCTATTCTTTTATTATCCATAAACTGCAATCTACTGAACATTTTCACTTTGCTTTCTGCATCTCTCATATAAAAACTTGGACCATCCCATTTCTCCTTGAATTGCCTCCTTTGCTGTCCACACATCTGCATCTAATGCATGTCTTCCTACTTCCCTTTGTACTTTTTCTAACAAATCTAATACCCCTTTACAACACAGAACACATCGTTGCCATGCTGCTGCCTCTCCCTTCCATACAATTCTCGTTACATCATATTTATTATATGAAAACACTGTTAATTTCTTTATCAATCTCTTTCTTTTCTTTGCTTCATTTATCAATTTTTCCTCCCATTCATCCAAGCAATTTTTCTGATTATTTAAGATGATTCCCAGATAATTATATCTATTCATCACATTTAACTTTATATCCCCCAATAAAAATTCTTCATTTTCTCTTTCCCCAGTATTAACTATCATTACTTTTGATTTTTCTTCATTAAATTTAATCCCCATCTTTTTGTTTTTGCATAGCAAGAATGCCATCAAGTGGCCAAGTCCATCTAAGTAAATAATATGTAAAAGGTATATTCTGAGTTGAAGGCCATCAGCATTTATTTTGTTTATTGTTAACCAGAAATTGTCACACATTTTATACACAAGCAAAAAGCAAACTATTGCTTATGAAATAATCCATAAATATACATATTATCTATACATAAAGTCTATTATACATATGGATGATAATCGAAAAAAATATACATAAGTAATGAGTGTATTACATCAAACAATGATTCCAATTCTAAAAAAAGTGCAAGTTGAAATTTGTCTATGCCCAAAAGAAATTATATATATATATATGCTTTAATTTGTTTTAAAAGAAGTGATAAATATTTTTAAATAAATTAACATTATATAAGTATTAGGGAAAATAAGTTTGACAAAAAAAATTCAAGGTTTGAAGAATAAAAACAATTGATCAATGGAAGTTCCAAGAGACAAAAAACTGAAAAATTTAAGGACAATATTTCTTTAAAATTTTTTCCACAAAATTTTATTCACTTATAAAATTAATTAATTTAATAGAATGGCCATTTTTTTTACTGCCTACAGTTTTTTTTTTTTTTTTACTAAGACAATAAACCTTTAAGCATGTGCGCTTGAAAATGCAAAGTTAGGGACCTCTACAGGTCTTAACCACAAGCTTACTCTTTGGAAGAAAAGACCCTCTTTTCTTCCAAAGAGTAAGCTTGTGGTTAAGACCTGTAGAGGTCCCTATCTTCACATTTTCAAGCCCACGTGCTTAAAAGTTTATTGCCTTAGTAAATATTACTTACGTAATCAATGTGCGGTAAAATAAATTTATAGTTATTTTTTGTAAAATGATGTCTGCAAATTTAAAAATTTGAAATAATCAATGTTTATCTTCACTATATAAGCACAGAAAGAATTAAAATTAATAATTACATTTATTTTTATATTATAAAATACATTTGTGATGAATGTATGTATTCATAGCTAGGTTCATGTGCCATTTATATATTAAACAATAATTTAATTTTATATATTTAAAATCCAATCAATTATTAAGAATTGAAATGTTATTTTATTCTATAAAATACATGAAGATACACACATATTATATTTTATATGTAAGTCAAATGGAATTATATACTATTAAAATATTTAATCCAAATTTAAACTTTATATTACTAGAGATGCATGTATAAATATAAGTATTACATATGTGATCACTTATCATTTATATTGCAACTTTAATTAAGACCAAGAAGACACAAATGAGAAAACTTACAAATTATGACTTAAAAGAAATAAGCCAAAATAATGATGTTAGTTAATCTCAGTAGGTTTATAAAATATAAATGCCATATGCCATAATAAAAAGAGATACAGAGATAAGAAATTACAGTAAAATATCATTAAAATAGAAAGTAATATGATTAATAACTTAAGAAAAGAAGAATTCTCGATTTGATGTAGTACAAATACAAGACTTTTGGTACTGCAAGCACATGCCATTGAGGTTATATTTAAAATCCTTTTATAAACATCTACCAGTACCATCTTTCTTATCCATATCTTAAGTACTTCATTGCTATAATCAGATAAAACATATTTAATCTTAAAAAATTTGAAAATATTATCTTAAATTTTTGCCTCCCAAGATTATTATCTTTGAAAATTGCTTCTTTTTTAGCAAAATAATCTTTATAAGATGGTTTGTGAAATAAATTAGGATATCTCAGGGTAATATGGTTGATTTTAATGTTAACTTAAGATCTATTCAACATAGAATGAAATCCTAGTAAATAAGTAAGATATACACTTACTCCTAAATTATTATCTTATCACAATTATAATAATAATAGTATTAATTTAAAATAAAACAATGTGATCTCTTAATTTAGAACAAGATAAATAATCTCCTAGGATGGCATCAAGATATTAAGGATAGGTAAGGGATTTTATAGCCATTCTAAATACCATAGAATGAATCTACTTAAATATCTTTTAAATTTGATCTAAGAGCTTTCAAAATCTAAGTTTATTAAGGAATAATAAGTATAGTCTTTCATATTTATAAAAAATAATTTTAAAATAAATAAACACAATGACCTTTTAATAAGCAAATCAAATTGGTGGAAGTAATCTCGAATAATAATATGAAATTATAATTTTTATTAAGCAAAATATATATTTCTCAGATGTAAAATTAAGACTTAAATATAATTCTATAAAGTGACTCTTATTAATTTCAATGTTCATATTTATCCTTACAACAAAATGTTTAAGATAATTTAGTATACTCTTACAATTATTTAGATTTCTGGTTAATGAATGGATGATGTGGAAAAATGATTACAAGAAATTTCTTAGTAATAAAAACAAATATTTATTTCTCAGAAAAACAAATAATAACAAGTCACAAATATAACATATTATTTAAGTCCACAAAGCCAAAGGCTTTCATAAACATTATTTTCTTTCAAAAGTATATCAGAAGGTTAAAATTACTAATGAGTTTATAAAAAAAAATTGACCAGGTAAAATAATCTAGTATGTCAAAATAAACTTACTATTACTTTAAATTCTCAAAAGTTCTCACATATTAAAGCATTCAAAATAAAGCAAAACTCTCCATATAGTAGTGCCATTTTGTGCTAACAAGAGCAATCAATGGATGCCAGAAGGTTTGTGCATAAAATCCCTATCTAGTGCCTACTCATCCAATATCCCCAGACTAGTTTCTGGATTGTGGCCTTCATCAGTGAGGAGCCTTCAATCTGAGAGCACTGCACCTAGATGATGAAGGCCACAAGCCAGAAACTAGTCTGGGGATATTGGATGAGTAGGCACTAGATAGGGATTTTATGCACAAGCCTTCTGGCATCCATTGATTGCTCTTGTTAGCACAAGATGGCACTACTATATGGAGAGTTTTGCTTTGTTTTGAATTGTTTAATAACAATTATGTGCTAGTATGAGATAGTGATCATGTGATATTAAAGCATTCACACAATGATAGCATTTTTTTATGAATAGTGTCCCTTTTATGAATATTTAACATTACTTGGAAATACAACCATCCCAATCCAGCAACAAAGGTGTGATAAAAGAGATATATATTATTTATTTATGTCTAAGATACAATTTAAAATTTTGAAGTTAATTATTTGTCATATTTATGTTCTAACTCAGCAAAGCTTAAATACAGGATCTACACATCAACAATATATAATTCACATTGAATTAAACCAAGAATGATATAATAACTAATAGTGGTGTTCCTCAATAATTTGATAAAAACAACTTAACTGCCAAAGTAAAGTCATGGTAAAAATTTATACATGCTTTACAAAATGCATTACCAACACCAAATTATATTCACATTGAGATAACAGAAAAGGCAAAGTAAATGTATAATAGCATAGTTATTAAACAAAGCAAAACTATCTTCATACAGTAGTGCCACCCTGTGCCAACAGAGTAATCAATGGATGCCAGAAAGCTTGTGTATAAAATTCCTATCTAGTGCCTACTCATCCAATATCCCCAGACTAGTTTCTGGCTTGTGGCCTTCGTCAGTGAAGTACAGTGCTCTCAGATTCAAGGCTCCTCACTGACAAAGGCCACAAGCCAGTAACTAGTCTGGGGATATTGGATGAGTAGGCACTAGATAGGGATTTTATGCACAAGCCTTCTGGCATCCATTGATTACTTTGGTTGGCACTACTGTATGGAGAGAGTTTTGCCCTGTTTAATAACAATTATGTGCTAATATAAGAGATGGTGATCATGTGATGTTTAATCGTTTAATAGCATAGTTCATAAAAAAGTGCACATATCTTTGAGAGCAATAATAAACTGATCTAAGGTTTGTACCTAGTCAAGAAATGATGAAAATGCACATCAGGGACAAAAATACTAAATAGAGTTGCCTTAATAAAGTATCATGTGCTTTGGATACAATAAGATCAATAAATTTCATACAAAATATCTTAATAAACTGATTCGAGAGCCTAGGATAAATCTCTAACAATACTGGCAAAGTAAGCATTCTTAAATATAGATACAAAACTGAAATCTCTAAACCAATAACTAATGGATATGAAAGACAATAAATTATAATTAGTGCTAAACATAACAGTTAAAATTAGGCAACAAACAATCAATAAAATAAAGTAATAAAAACATACATTTACTTAAATTGCATTCAGCATAATTATATACCTTTTATAAATAAATAATTAACATGAAAAATGGAACACATACTGTTTTAAAATATGCAAATAACTTACACTGATATTCTGAGAACTTTAATCCTAAAATTATTTCTAAAAATAGCATATAAAATGCAAAATATGCACCTGAAATAAAAACATTGTTTGCAAAATTAAACATAAATAAAACATCAACCTTTTTACCATTTAAAATAAATAAAATAAAACAGACTTTCTGTTTCTTCCGTTCTTTCATCCTTAAACCATTAATAGTAAGTCTGTTAGACAATAAAGTTCTGTGGACAACAATGATATCCAATGCACAAATATAACACAATTGAAATATAAAAGCACTTCATTGTGTCAAGCATTGGTGGTCGAGAGGTCAGTGACAGCTGCTTTACAAGCAGTTGTCCTGGGTTAGCGGGTTCGCTTCCCAACTAATGCTATGATACATGAGGAAAAAAACACTTCATGGTTATCTTTAAATAAGATTCAAAATAAATTATGCTAACAAACTGTAAGATATGGCCATTCATTAAATAAGTTTCTATTGATTTAAATAATGATAAATATTTATTAAATTGCAGTAAAATATTTCTTCATACTTAAAAGTAGGTATTCAACACTTAATTTTTTATATATTAATTAGCAGTAGTAAAAAGAGTATTCACAGGAAAATACTTCTTTTCAATATCACATTTTAATTCTATAGCAGTGGTTTCCATAACAATACAGAGAAAGAGAATACACAGGTTTTCATAAAATAATTTAGGAAAAGTTCATTAAAATTCAATTTAAATATAATATTACTTTTAGGAATATTTTATATTTCCATTTTATAATGTAATTTATTAATAGTGATATTAGCGATTATGCGCTTTAAAGATAAATGAATACTCTCAATTTTTCCAGACACGAGATATAGTATTTTAGAAAAAATGGAATGAATCCACCCATTCTTTCGACCCAAATGTTTATGTATGGGCAAATCTTAAGTGTGTGAAAATGAGAGCGTGAAGGTGTTAAACGATCATTTTAAATTGCATTTGTTATGTTTGAACGAATGACACTTGTGAAATCTTTACAATTTATGACACACTTAAGATTTGCCCATACATAAACATTTGGGTTGAAAGAATAAATGGATTCATTCCATTCTTTTTAAAATACTATATCTCGTGTCTGGAAAAATCGAGAGTATTCATTTATCTTTAAAGCGCATGTGCCTTGGCTTAATTGCTAATATCACTATTACATAAAAACATAGTGCTATATAAAATAATATCTCATTATAAATGTAATTTATTAAAATATTTCACAGTATTTGTTAAACATTTGTTTATAATATTTCAATTATTTCATTTCCCCAGAACCAAGTTATTGATTATTTTCCTCTTGGTAGAAGTAGACATAGTAAATGAAACTTTTTTTATACTGTTATAAAATTACAGCACAAATAATTATCCATTTAAGCAATACATTCTTATTATTAAGTTAAATATTTTCTTTCTTTCTTGTAGACATAAAAATAGTTTATAGACAACTAGTAATATAGTTGTCATAATAAAATAGTCTTTATTAAATGAAATTCAAACTACTTTACATGAGGTAAATTAATTTCAAATAATATTTTATGTAAAATGAATATTCTCAGGAAAACTAGGATAAAGTTATTCAATACTTTAAAAAACATTATTGTTATTGCAGCAAATAGTTTAAATATTTTTCATATTTAATGAAAAAGACATTTAAATATGTTTTAAAATTCATAACAGTCTGTATGTCATTATGGTGACAATAATAATGTCTTTCAAAGTCTCCTAGTGCAAAAGTTTAAATGTTAAAATTTTAAACATTGTAAATATTTAATTAATTTTACCAATAAAGCTGCCAGCAATAAAGATTTCTTGTTCCTTGAAGTTCTATTTAAATGCTATGCCTAAACAATTTAACTTTTAGTTTAACATTGTTTTAAACTGAGAAAATAAAAAGGTTTAAATAAAATTACATTTGTTAATTAGACACTGTACTTTAGAAACATGAATGCAATAAGTAGAAGTTATTACAATATTAATATCATCCAAGTTCTTCATTACTTTTTACAATGCTTTTTTATAATCAAGAACATAGATAATATTAATATTATATGAATTTGGCAATGCAATAAGATACTTATAATACTTCATAAAGAAGAATTTACCAGAATGTGGGTGCTGGTGTCAAGGTGACCACTTTAATACACTAATTCTGACATTTAAATCTATGCCCCTTTCCTTCATTGGTTTGAATCCATGTCTTACAGAAATCAAGGAAGGTTGCTAATGAAAAATTTAATTAATATTTAACTTTTAAAAAATTAATTTCCCTGTCTAGACAATAAAATCAAAAATATTTTGTTGCAATAATTATTTACAATTTTAAATAATAGAATAAAATATTACATTTATGAAATTTACATTGTTTAAATAAAATAAATATTACACATAATATTTAATCCTTTGGTTTACCATTAATTTTAACCTACAAAAGTTGCTCAGAATATAATTTTATATTGTATTTTTAAAATTGGACATTAATAATACTTTGAAATAAGTAAATGTTAAAATAAAATATTACATTTATCCATTCATTCTACTATTTTTAAATCCCGTTTTTCATTGTTATTACCTTTATCATAACTTCTTGTGAGTTTATAAATTTAAAATAATGTTCTGTGCTAAAATTAAGATAAAATTATAATATTATGAGTTCAATTTAATTATTAGCAAACCTAAATATTGGGTTTGAACTCAGTTTTTTAAATTCTAAAATTAGTATTAGCTTTTAAAAACATTTTAGTATTTAAAGTGATTCCATTAACACTATTAACTTTTAAAATACATTACTAATTACTTTAAACTATCAACTGTTAAAGATTTAAATACTTTGGCAAGACAAGCCTAAAATATTATAATACAGGCTGTCAAAATTATTTTGCAGGTGTAAAATTTACAAATATACTGATGTAGTAACTTTTTATATGCAGAATCATGGAATTATAAGGCACCAACAAAAATCTATTTACTATAAAATTAATCTATATAAAATTCTTTTTTTTTAGACCTTTTGTCATAAAATGCTAAAGGTTATAATATATATATATTGAACCTGATTGAAATCCGTTTCAATGGTGTTATTACCAAAAATATTTATTAAGCTTTTAATTTTCATTAAATGTTTAAATTTTATTATTATTTAAAAAAGAATACGTGTATCAAAATACACAAGCATTTATATGTAAAATGCGTTTATATCATTTTAACGTTTATCGATTTATTTTAGTTTTCATATACCGCTTGTTTTTACTTTAAATCAATTAACAAAAAAACAAGCAACCTAGCTAATTACATTCCTGTGGCTTTTATTTTAAAGAGTGGAGATTTGATTTTTGTGTAGTTGTTTTCATTTCAATAATCCCTGGGTAGAATTCTTAGATAGATTGAGTGAGAGATTAATATTTGCCCTGCCTAAGGTGAAGAAATTGAACAACAAGGAAGGTGTTTTGCGGGAAATGGAGCGACATATAAATAGCCCCAAAAATTTGGAGTATCAGTAATTCACTATTCTTAAATAGGCAAACTGCTTCTCAAGGAAAGTTTATATCAGTTCGGACATTTAAATTCTTCAGGAAAATTAGCTGTTATTAAACCATTTCGCTTGCAACAAGATGACAAATATTATACGTGTTATCAAAACCCAAATGGCTTGTTAACTCAACAAGACGGATCCCTGACTTCCAAATTTGCTCCAGTAATGCCTTAAACACCTACAAGAAGCCGGAACCTCATTACATCTACCTTGCCATGGTTAAAGAACCTGAAAATGAACTTAAGTAAAAGTGCGCACTCTACGCGAACTGTGTTTTACCGAAAGGTAACTATTTGCTTTTATTTTTCCCAGGGTAAATTAATTCTCATTAAATCTCCGCTCAATCTAATCATAAATATGTATTCTTAAATAATAGTTATACTCATATTTAACCTTTATTGTGTTTTCTTATATTTTTGTAATGGGTTTTGGAATCTTAGTTTAAGATTCCCAATTTGCTTTCAGTTTTGTTTATTGGAGAGTGACGAATGAGTTTTATATTTATATTTTTATGCCTACCACTTTTTATAAATGCTTTAGTGGTCATGCATTTTAAATGCTTACCTGTAATTATTTAGTATTCAATAATTAATTTGTAAACACTGTGTTTGCGCTTTTGCAAACCTCCGAAAATCTTTTGGCTGGCGACTTTATTGTCTAATTTGCCGCAGGTGGAGATTTCGTTTCTAATATCTCTAAAAGCGGAAATTGGAATTGTGTTTTTCTTTGTAATTTTATAAGTCATCAGCGGAAGATAAAATTTATCCTTTCTTAAATTACAGGTGAGTGATACTTTCGTTCTGCTAAAATGTTTACAACTTTTAATATTTTCGTACTCATGTGCACTCTCCGATAAATTTCTGTTTGTATTTATTATGCGTGCTTTAAATTTATCAGAGCGTGTACTCAGAATTTGTTTGTAAGTTTATTTTCTTTAAATGCTGGGGCAGATGTAACTGTTTTTCTAATTATTTATTTGTCCCTTATTGAGACTTTAATTATTAATTTTAAAGTAATTTTCGCCAATCGTTTGGCTGGGATTCACCAATTTTAATTGTTTTACTTCCTTTCAATCATATTTTTCAGTTGTTCTTGAGGTGGATCAATCACCATTATTTTAAACGTAATAATAGGTGCAGCTCATACCGATATAAGGGCATTCAGGGTCTGACCAAATTTTGGACCTCGAAAAGCTCATCGGTGCTGGAGGCTTTGATCTATTTTAAGAATGTATTGTTTAAGTATCTGAGGGTGAGAACCAATGTTTGAGTGAATCCTCTGCTGAATGAAATTTGTTTCCTCCCTTTTAAATTTGTTTATTAGAGAATCAGTAGATCTGCCAGAGCATTGCATTTAGTCTTTCTGGTACACGCCTGAGATAATCATATTTGTTAACTTATAAACTTTTCTTATAAGTTAATTTTCTCTTAATAAAATTTTATTAAATATGTTTAAACTTAATTTGGCTGACGTTTGTCTTTGTGCTTTTGTCTCAATTGTCTAAACAATTTAAGATCTCTTGTTTCTCCCTGAGTCTAGTTGGCGCAAACCATCATCATCATCTATTCTGATCACAGTAAACAAATTTTCCAGACACATAGTGGTCTGATGGCGCCCTCTGTATTAGAATAGATTGATAGACAAAATTAAAAGCTTTCGTCTGGCACAATATATATATAATCATTTAAATCAGTCAACATTTAGACAATACTAATATCAATAACACTCAACTATCTTTTTAACAATAAAGATGGAATTCCACCTTTATTTATGAGCAAATATATTTATATAGACACTAAAAATTGCAACCTGACCACAAAAATTGATACAGTGAAATTTAAATAAACCTATTAAACATTTATATATACCATTTTGAATGCAGACTAATAAATAGGCATTTATAGCATTACAAATTTTAATTATAATTTTCAAAATGCATCCAAAGTATTATTTAAATAATAAGTGTAACAATTCTCAAGGCTAAATAAGTTTATAAGTAATCATTAAAATTTGTCAACACTTAGAACCCAATGCTAATAACAACAAACAATCTCAATCTATTGTCAAGGCAACCTATTTTTAACAATAAAGATGGAATTCCATTTTTATTTATAATCCAATATATTTTATTTATATATATATAAACTATAACTTAAGCATGAATTGTTTTGATTTTAATATATTGAAATAATATCTATAATTGTTTAATGGAGAAGATGTAAATTAATATTAAAGTTTATAGGCTTAACGTTTTCGAGGATCCATGCCTCATATTCATAGCCCTCATAAAATGTATAGTAAAATATATGCAAATATTTAAATAAGCTAGTGTTACGTAGCCTATTTCTTCGAGATCTCGAATCAAGTGTCTTTCCTATTGATAGCATGTATGTTTTCATTAATGTAAAATACCTCTTTTATTTTTCTTTTGTGATCGTTTGATTCTGAGCATAATATTATGGGATTGGCAGATGTGAAGTTGTGTCCAGATTGTTTAGCATGCTCCAAAAATACAGAGGATGTGTTACTGTTCTTCTGAGCTCTGTTATAAGTGTAAAGGTGTTGAGCCAGTCTAGTGTGGATCGTAGCTTTAGTTTCACCATAGTATATAGCGTGTAATATTTGTAAATATGTCAGAATTAAATATAATAATTTATGTTATTGGATATTATTTATGCTAGATTTTCATATTTACATTTATTATTACTAAATAATAATAATTATTTTAAATAATTACAGAGAAGTTATTTAAATACTGGATGAGGTATTTATGTCTTTATTCTTACACACATAGATTCAACAGTAATTTGTTATTGAAATATTTAGTATCTGGTCAATAATGAAATATGATGTGTCTGAGGATCCTATATAGTTTTGTTTAAAAGTATATAGTTGAGATTTGAGACAATAAAAATATAGAATGATTCTGTAGTATTACTTATGGTTACTTTTAAAATCTACATACATTGAATTATTATTTATTTATAATCAATATACTTGTAGTATCAAATGCCTAAGCTAGTGATCAGCTTAATAATCTTATCATTTAATGTACATTTATAATACTTAGTTATTGATGATTATCATGAGATTTTATGTTATCAAATATTTCAATCCAATTATAATTATGTGATAATGGATTACTGATCTTTTGCCATTATTTGGCTTTATTGCCATTTTTTATTCCATTACAAATAGTTGCCCAATGTGAGGCACGAAGCTGATGATGATCTATTAATCATTATTACAATTATATGTATTTAAAATCATAAGTAAATATGATTGCATCTTTTGATTTTATTACAAATGGCACACCAATGTTTGAGCAGATTTATAGATTATTTACAATTTTCCATATTGATCTAGATTATTGTATCTATTTGAAAGTTACAATTGATTATTTGTTAGTCTGCTTTTAGAACAGGTTATATTTGCCTGTTTAACGAGGCTTATTCAAGCTCTTTGAATTAATAATCTCCATTTTTTTAGTTAGCTATTACTAGACTCTATGTAAGCATATTAGGTCACAAATAAAAGTAAGTATCCACCCTTATTGTAAAAAGGTTGCCTTGACAACAGATTGAAATTGTTATTAATATTGTTGAGCATTATTAACTTTATTATTTAAGTAATACAGTTTCAGTGCAGTTTGAAAGTTACAATTGACTATTTGTTAGTTTGTTTTCAGACACGTTATACTTTGCCTGTTTAATGAGGTTGATTCAAACTTCTTTGAATTACTAATTTATATTCTTTAGTCAAGTTGCAAATCTTTGGTATATAAACATATTAATCCATAGATAAAGATGGATAACAACCTTTATTGTAAAAAGGAGATTGCCTTGACTACAGATTAATATTGTGATTAATATTGTTTAGTTGTTGGCTTTTATTTATTTTCACACATATATATATTGTCATATCCATATTGACCTTAAATCAATCTGACCCCTCACATATAAGACCTTAATATATCCATTTAATTATACAGAAGAGGGATGGGCATGTGAGGGGTCAGATTGATTTAAGGTCAACATGGGTATGATAATATATTTCAGGGATAGTCTTATTTAAGAATTCATTTTACAAATATTTAATTTTTGTAATAGGTATTTGTAAAATTTTTTATGCAAATGGTAATTTTTGTTAATTGATGTTAAATTAAATTGAAATTTTATTTCATTTGTAAATGTTATTTAAATGTAGTATTAATCTATCTATTTACTAGTAAAAAAAATCAAATATAAAACAAAAACAATAAGCTTTAATTTTTTCACAAAATAAACAAAAATTCAGTAAGATCATAATCAACATGAAAAGCTTTCATGTTTGATATTCTGCCAATACAAAAACATTTGTCAAAATATTAAATTCTAATAGTAAAAAAAAATGAAAAAGAGAAATATATTTTTATTTAAAGAACATAATAAAATATAATTTTCTTACCCTTTTGTTTTTATTGTTAACTTTAAACATTCTTCTAAACAACTTATTGTTTGGCTTGGCTTACAGGTTTGGTTCCAAACCAACAGATAAATGATGACATACTACTCAACAATTAATATGTATAATTTATTAGTTACAAAAATATACACACATATTAGTTAATAAACAATATAAATATGGTTTATACAAGTTAATGCTGAGGTAATCATGATGAGTAATGGAACTCACTTTCAGCTATATAAGTAGCCTGTCTCGTACGCTCAAGTAGAACTCTTCTGTCTGCACTGGGTAGCTTGCCTCAAGTTGGTTCTAGTTTGGACTGTTCCAGATGCACTTAGATAGCTTGCCTCAAGTCGGTTGCAGATGTAGAAGTTTCCAATCCTTATGTGGATTTGCCTCACGGTGTGGACATTGCAATAATGACTAGAGAAAATACCTTTGCTGATGGCAGGGGGTTTATTGGAGAGCATGTTGTCATTCAGGTTGACAGAAGTAATTGCCCTCTGCCTGGCTTCCAAAAGGCTGACTATTTAGTGGCAGATCCTTTACTTTACTGGAAACAATTGGATTATGTGCTCGAACTCCAATGAAGAATTTATCCTCATTGGATAGCGACTGGGTGCCAGCCAATCAAGCAAGGAATTTGGAATAGTTTACTTCTAAGGGCAAGGTCAGATATGACACAATTTAATAGTGTTATTATAACATTTTCATTTTGCTTTGTCTAAACATTATATATTGACAGATGACATTTTTTGTTGTTACTTTAATAAACAATTTGATCGATCATCTTTTGTTAATTAGAAAAGATACTGTCTTGGATTTATTTTTTTCTCCAAACTGGTGGGGCCATCCAAAGGAACAGTATTCTATTGGAAGCAATGGACCCAAACAGTTTAAAGTCAGCTTTGCCCACCATATGGTATACTTACTAGTTAATACTTTTTGCTTAAAAAAAATACAATATAACTATTGGCTAATAAAATTCATGCAGAAAATTAAAATAGTGCTTAAATTCTGAATCATATTAAAAGTTACAATTCAAAATAAAGTTTTTATTTATCCTTGTTAAATTACAGCAGATTATTTTTTATATTAATAAGTTCCTTTTCTTATAACAATGAGTAGAAGAAAAAAAAAGAGTAGAATTTTTTTCCACACAATAGTGCCAACTAATACCACTCAGAGCTTGCACTAGGTGGCACTGTTATTTGAAAAAAAAAAAAAAAACTACTACTGTTTAAACTGTTTGTGTTAAAGTTGTGTATTCAATAATGAAGCTAAATACCACCAAAATAATAATAAATCATAGACTATAAGTTTAAAAAAAATGATCAAAATAAAGAAGACAAAATATTTATTCACATTAGCATACATAATACATTATATACATTTTGATGACCACACCCATGTCGTTCACTATTCCTGGTTCACAGGCGCTTGTAAACTATGCCAGCTTACACTTTAGCAGACTTGTTTGTGATTTTGGTAATTACGATGGCTACCAACAAATGACCAAACAACTATTGTCCACACTCATATCCCTTCCTAAAGTTCCGAAGTCTTTGAATTGAAGGACTATTTCCCACAAATGCTAATTCTCACCACAGTTAATAACTAACCACAGTCTTAACTATTTCTAGACCCGAGTAAATAACTAAAAATTGTTTATACTCATAGTCTGCCTCTGCATAGTCCTCATGAAGCCTTATTAGGCATACACAAATAAAAATAAGACCGAGAGTGGTCTGTTTAAGTTCCCTATCCGGCTATTTGCACTTATAAGAAGCCCAGTCTCTAGGATGACAGCCCCCATGGCAGAAAAGTCGCTACAACTTTTCCAACAGCTTTTTCTCAAGGTTCTTTCTTCTAAAAATCCCATGATGCAACAGCAGGACACCCAAAAAAAACCTGCTCTTTTCACCCATTTTTTAAATTTTTTTATTAATTCGGTATTAATTATTATAAAAGAGTAAATAGCTATTTACATTAGGCTATCCCCCCCCCCCCAGCTATGCATATTCCTGTCACCTGCAATTAGTCTTTCAATTATTGGTTATTACTAACCCTTTCCTCTTTTCTTTAATTAGTTTTAAAATAGCTTTCTGTCTAATTAAACAATACTATCTTTTTCTATACTTAAATCTATCAGTCCTTTACTACATTATTAATCACACTTTATCTTTAAAGCAATCTTTTTTTCATTGCACTTAACTTACAATATCTTTATACTTAATTTCTTTTATCTTTTTTCTGGAGTCACAAATCCTAGCTTTATAACTTATGCAAATAACAGTTAATCAAGCAATATATATATTTTTCATATGTCATAGCATCGAACGGGACGCGAACCCCCAACCGTCTGCAACCAACTATTTGTTTGCAAGACGGCTGCGATGACCTCTCGGCTAACGCTTGACTAATCAAAATATAACAGATAGCATAAGAAAACATGGTTGTATTATGTTTTAATGGTTTAATAGCAAAGAGGAAGAAAAAAAATCATAATTCTAAATCAAGGCAATTGTTACACTAATCGATAGACTGAAATCAAAAAATTTTCTATGACGATTTGTGAAAATGTTTTAAGAGGGAACTCAGCAAGTGATTGGCCTTTTGTATATTTACTTAACTTTAAAAAATTTTTGAAAGAAAAATTAAATATTAAAATAAATTGAATTTATTTTGTACAAGAGATTGCTCACAAGCATATTAAATGTTTTTCTTTTAAAAAGGGATTTCATCTTGAATTTTACTCTCTTTTAAATAATATACAGGGTATATATGAGCACAGACTTTCACATGATCCACCACTCTCCCTCCACTCTATCTCATAACACTGATACACTTGAACACACATATGTCGAAGAGATAAATAATCACCAATACACATATTTCATGCTAAACCAGCAATCATCAGTTGGTTCAGATTACCATCTCTACACATATATGCTATAAGTGCTCAGATATATATTTATATTAAGATAGCCAATCTTCATACTTTAATGGACAGGCTTCAATTTACTCCACACTCCAACTCTTCAACCGTCCATCCAATGAAAAGCTGATGATGGAACGCTCAAAGGCCACCCTTAATACTAATTTATATCATTTTTGTGAATGCGTTTTTTAAATATTCCTTCCAGTATAAATTTACATTGTTAATTTTTTATTCCATTTTCCTAATACAGATTTATAATATTGGAAGAGATTTTTAAAACTAATTTTATTAATGCAATTTTGTTTAACATAAATATGTAATTGGAATTTTTAATCTTTTAAAAATTTATCTTATTTATTCTACTTTTCAGATATATAGTGAATATATTTTGCAAGACCGAATCAATGGTAAACAAAGAGCTTTGCTAATTGCTCTACAAACTTTTTTTTTCATATGTCAAATGCGTCGACCAGGAAGCGAACCTGGGCCAGCCGCTTGGAAAGCAGCTTTGCTAACCACCAGGCCACCAACGTTTAACAGCTGTACAAACTTTGTGATAAATGCTTAGCTCGAGAAAGCATTTAAAATATCTCTATCAATGCTTTCTCTGGTTAAGCATTTATCACAAAGATCTTTGTTTATATTTTGCAAACTTAAAAAGAAATGGGGTCATGTGATATATGACTATTTTTTTTATTGAATCAATGGTGGTTTAATTTTTATCCTCATATTACATTTGCAATAAATTTTAATTAACAGGTTGCACTTTAAAAAAGTTAAATTTTATTAGAACACATCTAGTATATGTTTATAAATAAAATCTCTTTTAAACTTAACAATATAGATTTTATTCTTTACAATAATAAATAGTTTTATCATTTCTCAACATTTATAAGGCAGCCTTTTAAAAATACATTTCTACAATAACACTCGAACGCATATGTGTTGAAAAGATAAATAATCACCAATATATGTATTTCATGCTAAACCAGCATTCATCAGTTGGTCAAGATTACCATCTCTACACATGTATGATATAAGTGCTCAGATATATATTACGATAGCCAAACCTCATACTTCAATGGACAGTCTTCAATCTACTTGACCTTAGGTCAACATGGGTGTGACAAGAATCTCAGCCTCAGGGTGGGCCTTTGAGCACTCCATCATCAGATTTTCAATTGGATGGATGTTTGAAGAGTTGGATTGTGGAGTAGATTGAAATATGAGGTTTGGCTATCTTAATATATATATCTGAGCACTTATAGCATCTATGTGTAGAGATGATAATCTGCATGTACTGACGAGTGCTGGTTTAGCATGAAATACATATATTGGTAATTATTTATCTTTTCAACATATATGTGTTCGAGGGTATCAGTGTTATGAGATAGTGTGGAGAGTGGTGGGTCATGTGAAAGTCTGTGCTCATATACCCTATATATTACATATATAGACACAGGTATATAATAAGCCTGTGTGTTTCAGTTATTTCTACAATAAGTAAATAATATATTAGCTTTATTGCTTGGAGGTTCATAAAAATTTGAGTACCAAAAACAAAATGACGGAGCATAATCCGTGAATCTCAAGTACCAGAGTCCCCCTTAATCACCACACTCCATTTCTTGAATGTAACAAATAAAATTAGAAATAATAATAAATTCAAAATAAAGTAGTTTTAAAAATGATAATTATGTAAAATTTAAGCAAAAAAAAATTGCTTACTCTAAATGGTGGATTTATAATTTATTATTGCTACTAATACTATTATTATTATATGGTATCAAATTAATGACAACTTTTAGTGATCATACAAATCACATTTCTCCCAAGTGATCTGTCATCGATCTAAATTTTCATGCAACTCAAGGACATATTAATTATCATTGTAAAGAAGGCTTCTCATCTCTATGCTGAACATTGACTTTTTCTTTTATTTCCAAATGTGTTGTTTCTAATGATTTATAACATTTCATGGTATGGTTAAAAAAATAAACATTTCAATTTGGTCATTCTTGATTCAAATGATAGTTCAAATCTAATCCGATGAACTATGTGCCTGATCACTTTCTTTTCATAAAATTTTCAACTCTTCTCCATTATCACAATTCATAAGCATTAATACTATCATTCTTTTTCAGTGTATAACCTTCTCATCTAATAATGCTTTGCAAAGTTTAGCATAATAGCAGAACAGTATTGGAGTTCATGATCCATGGTTCATGGCCCACTTTGTTACTCAAGTGTTTATGTGGCATTCAATACCCAAATGATAACAAAACTCAATTACTCTAAGATTATGAAAAACTTTTTTCGTTTCTATTGCATTACTTTTATTACATGTTTAAAAAAAACCCCTCACTTTTCATAAGGTTTTTTTTTAAATGATAGTTTGATTGACTTACTATTTTCTTCATATCTAAAAAGCAAATTGTACTACAATTATCTATTGCTTAATCATACAACAATTTTACAAAAATCATTATTTATAAATAACTCAAACACAAAATATTTTGTGTTTGAAGTATTTATAAATAATGACTTGTATGTGTATTATAGAATAAAATTAAAATGGCAACATTTAATAATATATTCTTTTTATCTCATTTAAATTTGGACAATATTCAGCTTAGTGAAGTCAAAACAGCCTTTGTAATCTTAAAAATGGAAAGGCTGCAGTGCTAATATCTGAAAAAGTTTTAAAATATGATGGTGATAATGTCAGCTTTAAAAATATTGTAATTTTTAAAGAATATATGGACCTACAAAGACATATTATTCAATCTTAAGGATACTTTTGTTGATCTAATTTTTAAAACAAGAGAAACAGACAGTATTGCAGTAAATATTATGGAATATCATTATGAAGATTGTTGAACAGATTCCTTTAAGTTATAGATAATTACCAGTAACTCAATATAGTTTTAAATAATCAAGAAGCACTATAATCATGTTTTTTTCACCAGGCAAATGCAAGAAATATTTCAGGAACAAAGGGGCAATTTACATATTGCTTTTATTGATTTGGTTATAGCATTTGATTTAGTTAATAAGACAATTCTATAGCATAATAAGAGTCATAGATCACATGACACAATTCTCTTAAGCTTTTAAGATATAAACAATGAGCATTGCCAATTACTCAACAAGCTTTGTGATAAATGCTTAGCTCAGAGAGAGCATTTAAAATATCTCTGTCAGGAAACTTTCCCAAAACTCTGACCATGGTTTCATGCTGGCTTTGGGTTGATATTTTTAGATCTAATGTCTGAAGCTATCCTAGCGTCTCTCTGAGGAGTGCCAAAGCATGAAACCATGGTCAAAGGTGTGGGAGGGTTTCCTGACAGAGATATTTTAAATGCTTTCTCTGGCTAAGCATTTATCGCAATGCTTGTTGAGCAACTGGCAATGCTCATTGTTTAAGTTTATGACATTACTTGAAATTAATTGGGTGTTCATCAAAATTTATTCACATTAGACAGCTTCTAGATGATGGAATGAAAGAAACTGTTATTACTACTGGTGAAAAATCTGAGGCATTTAAAATAAAATCTGGTGTTAAAAAAGAATATGTACTGCTTCAACAGTGTTCAATTTTTATTACAGGGGTCTTTGGAATTGTTTGCAAACAGGGATTAAGATACAAGTTTGATGATGAAATTTTTAATTTGAATTAAAATCAAAAACAACTTCTTGGATTCTAGATTCAGAGATGTTGATAATTGTCCTGTTTTTGCCAATTGAAAAGACGATTTACAGAATGTTTTTAATATTTTGAATGCGACATGAAGATTTTGGATTATTAAAAACTCAAGTTCTTTATCAAACTGCGATAGAAAAAAATCCTTAGGACTTTTTAGCTTGAATGGTTGAGAATGTAAAACAGTTTAAATATCTTCATAGTTTTATAAGTAGAAAAGTGATGTTAGATGTTGACATACAATAAAACTCCAATGTGCTGCCGTCGTTTTTAATAAATTAAAAGATGAGTATTTCATCACAGGGAAAGAATTACTGCAACTAAGTCAGTTGTATATACAGCTGTTATTTTACCTAATTTATAGCATGGAAATGAAACTTGGACACTCTATTGGCACAATGTAAAGCTATTAGAAAAGTTTCATTTAAGAATGTTCCATAAAATTTTAAAAATATGACAAAATCAGTTGCGGATTGTAAAATTTTTAAGCAGGAGCGGTTATTACAGTATTGCCATCAAAAAATAAACAAGGCAAATAAAACAAAGCATTCCTATTTTTGTAACCACACAATCATTTTATTTTTCCATACCAATCATTGTTAAAAAGTGCAAGGTATTTTTTTGTTTTGGAGTGGATTGATCTTTACTTTTTATTTCAATTTTTTATATAATGCCAATTGTGAATATACAATTTTTTTAATATATCCAACACTAACACTCATTATGACAAATATTTAAAGTAATATTTATTTTATTATATTTTTATGTAATAAATATTTATACATTAATTTATAAATGTTAATTACAAATGAAAGCAATAAAAAAATATTTGCTCTGAAGAGATACTAAATAACTATTGACACTACCACAGCAAGCAGCTCCAATAGCGCTAATTTCATGCATTGATGAGAACAAATGAAACTCAGTGAAACTTGCTAAAATTCACTGAATATGATGTTTCTGACCCTAAGGTAATCAGCAGCATCTTTGAATAGAATCTCAAGCATCGGTTAAAATACTGTAATTCTTTTTAAAAATGGTTTAAGTAATTGTATTTACATAATAATTTATGCAAAATATTAAATGATTGTTATATTATTGATGTTTTCAAGCACAAATTTAATAAGTGATTTTTTTTATGGGAGCGCTGCCACATTGTCGCTGCACTTTTGGACCAGCCATCACTGGACAAAATCATAAAATCAATCAATATATTCTTCAGCTTGAGTGGTTGTGAGACTATTGAGTTCACTATTCTGATAGATTGACAATGGAAGACTTAAAAGGTGCTTTTATAGTGAACTTGAGTATAGTTTTCAAGAAATAGACCCATTTTCGATATATCTTAAAAGATTCTGAAGAAGAGCAATGTGATCTATTTCTATTGGGAAAATATCACTGAGATATTCTACAATTAGAAGGTATTGTATTTTAAAAAGAAGTTTTCAGCTGAAGAAATTAAAAGACAGCATCGTAAAATATTAAGTAAACAGAAAAATGGACTAGCATGATCTATATGTGCCATATTTGTGTTTCACAGGTTGGTTTGTATAGTCAATATAAAATTCATTTCTGGAGTAGTTTTTTTCCTTTTTGGTGTTGGAATGACCCTACTCATTTACAAGTAATTTGCTTTATCAAGAGATAAATAATTTTTATTTTATTTCTTTGTGATTATTACTGTTACAATGATCTTTTACCTATATTACTGCTCTTTGTATTATCATAATTTTTTTTTGTTAATTGCATATTCAATAAAATTTTTAATTATTGATATCATTTTTGAATATACATACTAACAAATTAATTTCATCTCTATGCGAATGGCATAAGGCACCGCATGTTTGAATAAGTCGTCAATATTTTCGTTTTCCCTATATTACTTTTGTTTATGTCACAGGCAAATATTTTTTAAAGGCATAAGTATAAATTCCGATTTTTTAAAAAAAAGTATGATAGTTTATTACCGAGTTTTCGATCTCTCTTTCAGTGGCCCGGAGATAATATTCAACGAAAAAAGTATTTTAAGCATAATGACATCGATGCTAAAATACAAATCAACCAATTGTAAAGTTGTTTGGATGCGTCAACATAATTTATTTTCTCTTGCGGCAAAAAATTAAATCGATTGTACCGAACAATATTTTTAAAAAAAACAAAGGGATTCATTACCTTTTTAAGCTCAATAAAAAAGTAAAACGAAACCGTTTTCAAATTTGTCATAGATTGTATTTTCTATGCTAATAAAAATTAATTAGAATAAAAGTATCATAGTTAATAAATTTTGTGATTCTTTAGTTATTCAATAATAAAACTGTGTGCGGTGTAGTACTTTTTTTAAAAAAAAATTATATCGAAAACAACGCAAGCTTAAAAATATCTTTGATGGTAATTTATAAAAATTATATACATTTATATAAACAATGTTCTCAATAGCTTACTATTAAGCATGTTTTTAAAATTGTGGAATTTTTGAATCCAGTTGGCAAGTTCATCAATAAATTTCTACTAATTTTGGAGGATATTTGTTAAAGTAGAGGTTTGATAAAACAAAATTAATTTTAAAGGACTAGTTTGATGGCCTGAAAAAAAAAAAGGAATATGAAAGGGAGGCGTTGACCTGGTTAGTATTGAGAAAGGCAGTACTGCGTTAGACCAAAACTTTTATTTAAATTATACTAAACAATTGATATTGTTTTGATTGCCGTGACTACAAAGATAATCTTCTTAATTGTCGTCTGAGACAGACAAAAGATCTAAATGCTTGCGGACTGTAGTACAGTATATTATATATTGTTTTTTTAATTAAACAGCATTTGGAAATACTTGACAAATTTAAAAATGGACAAACATCCAATAACTGCGTACAAATACTCATTTAAACATTTTTTTTTTTAAAAACAAAACTTTATACATACAATTACTTTATTAATCATACAATTACTTTATTAGAATCAATAAAAACATATTTTATTGTTGAGGAACTTTAAATACAAGAAATTGTGTTCAAAAAGCAGTCCCAAAATAAAATTTTCAATGTTAAGAAATTTAAGAATTACCAAAATCTAAATTTTAATATTTTCGATATTTACCTTAATAAAGTGCTTTTATTATTATCGACTGAAAAGTGTTTATTTATTATTATGCACAAAGCACAATGATTTTATTAGAAGAATACAACATAAAAAATTGAAAGGGTATTTTTCTTTTATTCGGAGGTTGCCATGATTTTCAAAGTAGATGGCAGATAGTACCGTTACGTCACTTCAGCTGTTCTTTCTTATAATCCTATTGGTTACTACTTTGATGATGCGACACACCTCCACTCTCGTTTCTTTTGTAGGCCTCTCTAAGTGTCAGAACGTATTTTATTTAAAAAAAAAAAAAAACTAAAGAAGGGGGCTGGATTATATTTTAGTTTCTTGGCTAATCCCATTTAAAAATTTGTATATAAATTGCCCACTGCCAGAAGATTAATCTCTTTCACTTACCATAATGTTAAGAGTATTAAATAGTGTAAGTAAAAATTCATTTAAAGTTAGTTATCAACATGGCTTCTCCGTGGTTCCATGTCCTGGAATGGTCAAGGCCACTGGCTCGTTTGTTCCAATTCTTAATCACAATTTTCAAAAAAGAAATGTATTTGATGAGGCAAAATGGAAAGATGTAATAGAAGCGGAAGATCCCAATTTTTTTCGCATGACTGAATTTTTTTTTGATAAAGGTGCTAATATTGTAGAAGATAAATTAGTAGAGGAATTTAAAGGAAGAATTACTCTGGAAGAAAAACGAAAGAAGGTTCAAGGAATTTTAAAAATAATTCAACCATGTCATCATGTTATTGGTATTACTTTTCCAATTAGAAGAGATGAAGGAGAATATGAAATGATTCAAGGCTGGCGATCCCAGCATAGTCAACATAGAACACCTTGTAAAGGAGGTAATTCATAATTTTATTGATTATTGTTTCGTATATATCTGAATTATTTATGCCTCTGTTTTATTAGGTTTTTAAGTAGTATTAAGATATAAGGAAATTAAAAAAAGATATAAGTAATTACTAGAAAAGTGATTGATTATTTCTATGCCGTTTAATTTTATAAACATTTGCTATTAAATTGGAGAAGTTTTAGTAAATACAATACACATGTATCTTTACAATCTTCGATTTTAAATTACTCATTAACGTGTATATTATAGTTCTAAAATCTAAATACAATATGAAATGCTAGAATTACAAACAATGGTAAACTGCTACCGGCAATTTTGAAACGTTATCGCATGGCCCTAGATTATCTCTCGTCTAGTTGTTTCAACCCCCATTTGGAAAATAACTACTGATAAATTTTTAATAGAAGTTTTTAATTCAACAATGAGAAAATGAATAATTTTAGGAAGTTCCAAAATTTTACTCTTACTGTCATATTTTTGAAAAAGGAGAAGGATTTTTTATTTGTTGATATTTTTGAATTCTGTACTGCTGCAATTTGCACACGAATATATTTTCACTGTTAATTGATCAAATACTATTAAATTGGGAGTTGTCACTGGTACTATTTTAACGTTGCTATTTATTTATTGGTGGGGGTGGGGTCTATTTTAATTCAAATCTTTTCACCTCATTCTTTATTAATTAGTACTAATTATAATGTCTGACGAGATCGGTCTTGATATTTCATCACAATTTTGAATTGATGGTTTTGATAATGAACTCTTGTTTCAAAATAGCCAGTGTTTATTTAAGTATTGAGGTCAGATGTGACTATTATAATCAAGATTGATAAAATATTAAGATTGATTAGAGGAGAGGGTGTGCTGATAGGATCGTGTGCAACACCAAGGACCCACACCTTCAAACGTATTAATGTTCTATATTAAAACTAAAACCAATCTTTATATATTTAATAGCCTTTTATTATATGAAAGATATACTTATTAGATTATTTTGAAAATATTTTTTTGGTAATTAATAAAAACATTGGAACTTAGATCATATATTGAAACCGACGAATTTACCTAACCATATAAAAACTTCATTGAAGTTTTGGGGTTTTAGGTATGCATATTATATATCACTTCATGTCTGGAAAAATAAACATTAACATTTTTTTTTTATATTTAAAAAATCCCTTTTTTTTGCACCCCCTCTTGATGCTATTTATTTCTTATTACTACTAACAAATTTTTGTAATGTGTATACATATATAGATAAACATATGTGCAATAATGAAAGTAATTATTTAAACATTATTTGTGTAAAATTATATTAGTTGTTCTTATTCTTTCAGTATTATATACAAGTAAATACATTCACTTTTTTAAAACAGCAAAGAATTGACTGCATATATACTTGAAGTTTTCATGCTTGTGTTGAATAGGGTTTCACTCAATATCATAAATGAATAATTATAGAAGAAACATTATAAGAGGTTTTATATTGTTTCATGAATGAAAGCCTTACTGACTGGAAAAAAAAGAAAAAGATGAGTGATTTAAAAATGCACAGGCTATTTTTACTCTTATCATATTAGGTATTAGTAACCTATTAGGTATTAGAACATTGGATTTCCACCAATCAAGAGAACAAACTGGATTTAAAAATGGTTTTAGTATAATAGATCATATCCAGGTATTGAGAGAAGTTACAGAAAGGACAAATAAAGATGACTTGCCATTATGCTTTGGGTGTGTAGATTATGAAAAGGCATTTGATTCTATAAACATTTCTTCAGTGATTAAAGCATTGAATCATCGAGGTATAGATCCAGGATATTGTCATATTTTAAAGAATATTTATAAAAATGCAACGGCAACAATTAGATTACATAATGATAGTAGGAAAATCAACATTGAAAAGGGTGTAAGACAGGATGACTCCATATCTCCAAAACTTTTTACAGCAGTGCTGCAAGAAGTATTTTGTGGATTAAAATGGGAAGCTAAAGTAGTGAAAGTAAATGGAGATTATTTAAATCATTTAGATTTTGCAGATGATGTAGTTGTTTTTGGAAATAATGCTTTAGAGCTGCAGAAAATGCTGCAGGAGTTATCAGATGACAGTAGGAAAGTAGGACTAAAGATAAATGTTAAAAAGATTAAAGTAATGTTTAATGGATTTTCTCAAAATATGAAAATAAAGATTGATTGTGATGAATTAGAAATTAACACTTACAAATACCTTGGTCAGATTATTAATACAAATGGAAATATAATGGATGAAATTAATCATAGAATTAAACTTGGTTCTGGTTGGTAGAAATAACTTGATACTAAAAGGAAATATGCTTGTGTTTGAAAAGGGAGGTTTTTAATAAATGTGTTTTACCAATTCTTGCTTATGGATCTGAAATGGACACTTAATAAAAGAGTAATACAGAGACTTCAGACCACTCAAAGAAGTATGGAGAGATGCATGTTAGGAGTAACAAGAAGAGATCGAAAATGTAATATATGGGTGAAAGAAGAAACAGGTATTACTGAGCTCACTGAAGTGGAGTTAGGCTGGGCATATTTCTAGAAGAGATGATAATAGATGGACAATTGAAATCTTAAACTGGATTCCAAGAGATTATAAAAGACCCAGAAAGAGACCACATGTGAGATGGATGAAATAAAGGGTGCAGGGGTGATGTGGAGAGAAGAGGCTAGAGATTGGAGTGAATGGATTGAACTTGGGAGAGACCCTTATCCTGCAGTGGATTGGTGATGGCTGATATGACTGCATTTTCTGTCATCATAGTGTGACTTCAGTATCATCTTAACTTTTAAAAAAATGAAAATGCTATATTTACAAGCCTAAAAATGAGAATGCTATATTTACAGCTTAAATGTAAAATTATAGAAATGATCATAGAACCAAAAAAAAATCATAGATATCATCTGTCATGTGAAAATACAATCCTATACTTGAGATAGCTTATAGAACTTATGTTAAGAAATAAATTTGTTATACAATTAAAAGCAAAGACTGCATTTTAGAATTGTAAAAAATGCCATGTAAATTAAAATTTAATGCAAATTTATTCAGAAGAAATAAATTTCTGATTGCTGAAAATGCATTACATTCTTAAATAAATTTTTAATATTGACAATGAGATAAAATGAAAAGTTTTCAGTTTTAAAGCTATCCTTAAATTATAAAAATGAAAACCTGAAAAATATTGTTAAATTTTTCTTATTTACTTTAAAAATATCACGAAAAAGAGATATTTTGTGCTTTGTTAAAGAAAATTGAATCACTTAACAATGTGGATTTAAATTAGAAGATGAAGTTTCAAGAGCAAACAAAATTATACAGAAAAAAAAAACAAAATAATATTTAATTATTATTAAATCTCTGTGAAGTAGGAAAATAAAAATTCTTTTAACTTTTTTTTTTGTCCAGCAAAATTTTTAATTTTTATGCTTAAGTAATCTATATCTTCATTTATGGTTTTAAATATATGTAAATATTACTGTCACTATTAAAAAGAAATACCTTTATTGTAGTATAGTACTAATTAAATAATATTAATATTATTCTATGAGAATATCTGTGTGATCTTAATTTGATCTTTATGCTATTTTCCTATAACCAATCATGGAGAATTGAAGACTATATTAGCTCTTACTTTAAATGTATGTTTTGATACACAAGAAAAAATTAAATTATTTAGTATATCTGTCAGATCCATTAGACAGATTTTTTTAAAGAACTTAAATGAAATAATTAGACCAGGATTTCTCAAACTTTTTTCATATGAAAATTTTCATGCTACCCTTATTGTAAATATTGAGACAGTATATAAGATAAAAGTTTTTAAATAACCCATTGCAAAACAAAGATCTCTTCAACATATCCTTGTAGAATGGGTCAGCTATCTGAAACAAAAAGATTATAATTAATTTTTAGACAGACTCTAATAATAATTAAATAGAAATAAATAACAAGCAAAATATAGAGTGTAGTTAGAAACTAAGAATAAAAGTTATGAAATAAGATTGTCCCTTTTATAAATAAAATAAAACATACATAAAATAATCTTTAGTGAATGAATTGCTATTTCAATGTAATAACTCAAGTCATGGCTTCCAGTGCTATTCTTAAAGCATTTTCAAAAGTGTAATTATAGTCAGTGCTAAAACTACTAATTTACACATATTCTAACAAATGTGATTATATGGATAAAGTGTTTCTGAAGTTGCCATTTGCTGTGGGAATTTTTTTTTTTATAAGTTTAATTGAATAAAACAAAATATATTGCTACCCAACTTCCTATAACAATTGCAATTCTAATAATGTATAATTTATGTCTCATAGTTTATCAAAAATTGCAATATACTTCTAAGTTTTATAGGATTTATTTAAAAAAATAAAATATTTCTGAAAAAATTAGTGAATAACATTGAAGCATTTTGCAATACATAATTAGAAATTATAAGAAAAATATTTATACATTTCTAATTTGTTAAGACTTACTTACAAATTAATATAAAAGAAATTTATTTGAATTGAAATTAGTTTCCCCTCCTTGGTTTAATTCCACTTGAGAAAAATAAAAATAGAAAAATATCTCTTGATGTTATTAGAGACTAGGATGAAGACACCATTCACATGTGGATGAAGCAAAGAAAAAAACCTGATGTTTGATATTTTTAATAAAAAAATCAGAAATTAAACAAATGAAAATAGTATATTTAGAAAACAAATTTGAAAGTAACGGTAACCATGTGTGAGGAAAATGAGAAATGCAAACATCAACATTTGACAGATATTTATGAAGCACGATAATATCAAAATGAAGTCATGTAATCCATAAGAAAGTAGTTGATAGTAATAAATCCTTAAATTAAATTCCTAAAAAGTTATCTGAAAATGTTTATTATTATTTATTTATATAGTTATTGCTATATATGTTTTCATCTAGTACTTTTTATAACAACCGCCTTTTATTTTTCCAATATCTTTATGATAATAAGTATGGAATATAATTAAGGAAGTATATAATAAGGTGAAAATATATATTTATAACAATAACTGCTTTTCATATGGCAATGTTTTTTATTTTTCTTACACACTGATACATTGTTGGAATTTAATTTCTTATAGATTTATTCACATTAATTTTTTTCTTATGGATTACAAGGCTTACATTTTATATTGTCAAGCTTGCTAAACTCTTATTTATATTTAATAGCCTTAACGCTAATTTAATTTCTTATGCAATGTTTATATTAAATCTTCCTTAATTAATGAATTTGTTTTGTAATCATTGTGCATTGTACTATTTTTATTCTTTTTTGTTTTTAATTTTTTACTTAAAAAAAAGGTGTCGATTTGTATTTTCTTTCTTCATTAGTATATGGATATTGATTATTGTATGAATAGAGCACAGGCTATATGATAACATTTCTTTTTGGACAATTTTATTCACCATTTAGTCTTTCACTTGAGCAATATCAATAAAGTTTAGGATATTGTGCTCATAAAATGAAAAATAAAAGGCATGTTAATGTAATATTATTAATTTCTAAAGAACATACTATAGGAATTTTAATTTATAATCATTGCTAAAATTGTTTAACAATCTTTCTACATTAAATGCTTTCTTTATGAACGGGTAAAATTCTTGTTTTACTTGTTGTAATCTAATGCATTCAAAATTTTACTGTCATTGGTGAGTGACAATGATTAATCCATTCAATATAGGTTTACTCAACATTTATCAAGACACTTTTTATTTAGGAGATATCTCTTCACTGGCGTTAGAAATTATCAACAAAAGATAAGGAAATGTCAATATTTGGAAAAACTTATTACCAAGCTTTTTTTTTTTTTTTAAATAAAAGCCGCCGAGCGCGTACTATATCAGCACCAATATTTCCCCATAATTTCCATTTCTTTTTTAATATGTTTCACTTTTACACCGTTCTTCATCTATACAATATTTTTCTAATTGTAGTTCAAAATTAACTTCCTTTTACTTTTTCATTGTGCAAATAATAATTTTAAATGCATTTATTAATTTATTATATGTAATTCATTTAAATCTATAAAAGAAAGTCAAATGTGTAGACTATTCTCTATAATTTGTTTTTCATTTGTATTATTTAGATTGGCTAAGAGACTGAATCTCATGCTTTTGAATGATAATCTAATTATATTATCAAAAAAAAAAAAATAATGGAAAAAAGTTAGTTTTAAATCTCATCACCATACAGTATTTCATCAATGGGTTTTTTAAAAATAAAAATAAACGTTTCTCCAAATGATTATTAAAATCATAATTGTTATTGAATGAAAAGCAGTTTAATTTGTTTTCAAAGAATTCATATCTTTTTCTTTTTTTGCTAATGGAAAATTTATTATTATTATTATTATTTTTTTGCATGATTTCATTTTTTTGTTAATTACACTTTAAATTATCCGTCAAAAATTAATTAAAACATATTGTCCCAAGTTTGTTCACATTTTCTGTTAACTCCCTGCTTTGAATTAAAGATTTCAAGAGCTTTCTGGATAAAAGAATATCCTTCTGTTAATACTGTCACAGCAAACTGCTCTAAGTGATCATTGATAGATCAGATAATTATGCTGAGTGATTGACATAGTTATTAGAGACAAAGTATACAAATTTGCAATGAAATTGGGAAAAAAATCTGTGGCAGCATATTCTGCATTTATTCCTCTCTGATTAAATAAATATCCGTAAGCAAAACAAAAATTGTTATGAGATTTATAATTGAATTCTGTTTTCAATTGCAGCACATTTTCCAGAAATATTAATTGCATTGTTATAATACCTTGCAACTAGTTATCACCATATCATTTTCTGTTAAAAAATGTAATTGTTGGACTTCATGATGCTGAATAGGAATAAATGTAAAAAATCATACTTGTTGACTTATCTTTAATATATCTAATTATAAATATCATTTAATCTATAAGATTTGGTATTCAATCTATTGAAATAAAATATTTTCCTGTACAATCTCTTTTACAATTTCCATGAAAACTTTTCTCTATTGTTTTTATGTTTTTGTAAATCCTTCGAGGAGCACAAAACATTGTATTTTCAAATTTAATTCAGTATTTTTCAAAAAAGAATCAAATTCATTTATATTTTCCTGAAGGTTTGTGATGATGGTGTTTTAGTTGTATTTTTATATTGGATTATTTCCATCATCTCTATGTGTATTGATTGTCTTTAGACAATCAATACATATATTAGATGATGGAAATAGTTCAATATAAAAATACAAATTCATTTATAATTTCTAGAATTCCTATTTAAAGTTACTATTGTGGATGAATCATATTTCATCATTTCGTCTAAGTAGTAATCCCCTTCCTGCTAAAAATTTTATTATTACCACAATACATTTTAAAACTTGGCAACTAATAATTCTTCTCTTTGTTATATTGTTTATCTAAAACTGAATATTTTTTCATCCTTTTTTCTTGTTAGGTATGCTGATAATTTTTTTTTTTCTGTTCCAATCCATTTTTGTATTGGTGAATAATTTTTGTGACTTACACTTGTCAGGATCACTAAAATCATATTTAATACTTAAATACAAATATAGTATACATACTTTAAGCTAGATGTAATTAGAGTATTTGAACCCAGACTTTCAAGCTCCCTTTAGTCATCTATTTCATTTTATAGAACCGATGCACACTGCCACATAAATATGTTGTTCTGAACTAGCACTTATCAGTAGATCTGGATTATCATCTCCCATATATATAATTAGTGCTCGGTTTATATTAAGATAGCAAATCTTTAAACTTTAATCCACTCTCCAACTCTTTAGCTATCCATATCATTGAAAATCTGACAGTGGCATGTTCAAATCCCTTGTTTGCCAATTTTTGTACCCATGTTGACCATAAGTCATTCTGGCTCATATGTAGATCATTAAGCTCATTGGCGAAATATATAATACTTAAATACTAGTGTAGTATATATACTTTAAGCCAGATGTAATTAGAGGATATTTGAACCCGGACTTTCAAGCTCCCTTACTATCCATTTCATCTTATACAATCGATACACATTACCACATAAATGTGAAAAAAGATAAATGATCTCCACTATATGTATTTCGTGCTGAACCAGCACTCATCAGTTGTCCAGATCATCATCTCCCACATATGTATATAATTAGTACTTGGTTTATAAATATAATTATATGTATGAGAGATGATACCGGACCAGTGCTGCTTCAGCACAAAATACATGTATTGATCACATATTTTTCACATGTTTGTAGTAGTGTGTATCAGTTGATAAGATAGAAAGGATGATTAAAGAGAGCTTGAAAATCTGGGCTCAAATATTCTCTAATTACTCATAGCTTAAAACTCTTAAAGTCCCAGGACACCCTCTTTAATTTAAAAAAAAATTTACGGGAAATATAATTTTGGATATGTTTTTTATTTTATTACAATAAATATGTATATACATTATTAGAAAGAGAAAACATGAAAGAATATAATAAAACTGATAAAATAGTCATTACCTAAAAAATTAATAATTAAAAAAAGGGATTTTTAACACTTTTAAACATGCTTATTTATATTTACATTGGTTCACAAATTCTAAATTTTGAAAGTTATGTTAAAATTACAATTTCATAGACAGCTTCATCACATTTGTCATAAATTGCTGAAAAAATGATATAATATGTCTTACCTGAAGTAATTTTTCAGTGAAAAAATTACAAAAACAATATGATTGGTAACTTCCATTTTTACTATCTGACCCAGATCCTGTCCTTCCATATCAGGGTATCTTCTAGAAACGTTTGGTTGTCCTTCATGCAGGGTATATTAGAAATATGTTTGGATTTTAGTGGGGAAAAAAATAACAGTAATAGTTTTCAATATATTATGCAATATTAATTATTATATTATATTAGTGAAAAATGGGGTGTAACCTAAAATGTGTATTCTTTTCAAATAAAGTGTAGTCAAATAAATATCAAATAGTAAGAACAGCTTATGAGATATTATGCAAAGAGAACTTTAGTAAATTGTAATGTATTATATTATTATATTGTTATATATTAATTATTATAATATATTAATTATATTGTATTAGTGAAAAATGGGGTATGATCTAAAACGTGTATTCTTTTCAAATAAAGTGTTGTAATATATTTAAAAATATGAATTATTATATTATTGGGGGGGGGCATCTAAAATATGTATTTTCAAGTGTACTCAAAAAATAAATATCAAACAAAAATTTCTCCAAGATAAAATGAATAAAAACTAAGTAAAATCAATAAATATCAAAATAAACAAATTTATTATGAGCACTGATTATATGTGTGTGGGAGATGATGTATGAAGTAGATGGCTGAGGGTATGTGATCGAGTCTGGATGTGTATGTTTTTATATCATTGAAACATATTGTCTAAATTTATATAGCATATTTATTCTTTTCTATATATATTTAATTATATAAAAAAAAAAGTAATAAAAAAATAAGTAACAAAAGTAATTGAATACTCACTGACTCCTGGGTAGTTAGTGTCTGTTCCAAATTTGAATTTCCTGAGGCATTAGGTGTGATATCCACGGTTGTCCTTGCAGATTAAAAAATTACTTCAATCCTTTTTTTTTTTTTTGATATTACAGCTTCCAAATCCTTTTTTTTTTTTTCACATTGCAGCTTCCAAATGGCTTGAAAATGAGCTAGCCAAAGGGCTTACAAATACACATTGCCACTTTCTTATTCATATCAAGCGGTAAGAAAATGCAATTCAATCATAAAAAAGATTTCCCATTAAAAAAACTTAAAAAAAAATAAGAAAAAAAAAAAAATTAAAAATTGTATTTTAGAAAAAAAATCATAAAAAATTCAAATTTCATCGTAGAAAAAAAAAAAGCTCATTTAAAATGTAATAAAATGGCGGATCGAATGGTCTTAGACACGTAAGTGTACGATTTACCAATTTCGCGCAAACTTAGTTGAAACTAAATTTTTGAACAGGGGCTCTCAGGAATGCTTCGGACCCAAGGGGTTACTATATATATATACTATACTTGCATTTAAGTATTACAGTTTCAGCCCATCCCCCTTCTGTGTATTTAAATAGGCTTAAGGTCTTACATATGAAGAGTCAGAATAACTTATGATCAATATGGGTGTAACAACAAAAATAGGAAAACAAGGGCTTTGAACATGCCATCATCAGATTTTCAATGATATGGATGGCTAAAGAGTTGGGAGAAGATTGAAGCCTGTCCATTAAAGTTTGAAGATTTGTTATCTTAATATAAACTTAGCACTAATTGGGAGATGATGATCCGGACTAACTGATGAGTGCTGGTTCAAAATATGTATATTGGAGATTATTAATCTTTTTAACATGTATGTGGTAATGTGTAAAATGGAATAAATGGACTAAAGAAAGGGAACTTGATAATCTGGGTTCAAATCCTCTCTAATTATATATAGCTTAAAGTATATGTACTATACTTGTATTTAAGTATTACATATTCAGCCTGCATTCTGCCCATCCTTTTTTTGTGTATTTTAATGGGCTTAAGGTTCTACATGTGAGGAGTTAGAATGACTTATGGTCAAAATGGGTATGACAACAAAAATTGGCAAATAAAGGCTTTAAACATGCCATTGTCAGATTTTCAATGGTATGGATGGCTGAAGAGTTGGAAAGTGGAGAAGATTGAAATCTGTCCATTAAAGTTTAAAGATTTGCCATTTTAATATAAACTGAACACTAACTATATATATTTCCCGGTCAACGCTTTGACATATGAAAAAAAAACACTATATATATATATTGTAACAGTCCGCATTCCCTTAAAGAATGTTGAAAGCATCTAACTATAGTTGGACTTAGGGTCTTCATATAGGATGTCATGAATAATGTGAAAAAATTAAATCTATGATTGCATTTATATTAAGTAAAATAATTTAATATTTAAATATTCAATACAAATATAATTTAGACAAATTCATCCAATTTTCACTTCTCTTGATTGTTCCATTATGCTCAGTATTTGAACTCTGGGTAGGTTTTTGCAATTAACTCTCTTCAGGAGTTCCATTAATATATCCTGTAATAATAATATTATTTCATAGAATTTCAATCAATAGATTCTCAAAATTACTTTCAACCAAGTTATTATGTCAAATTAGGATGATATATATATATGTATGAATATTTAATCTTATTTTATTATGAAAATAAAATAAATAATTTAAATAAATCAGAGAAATTCTTAAAATTAAAAAAAAAAATTAACAAAGTTTATTAACTGACAATTTAAATTTATCTTTATATATATCATTTATAATTATGAGTGCTTTTCATACATCTCTACTACATTAATATATAAATTTAAAATATCTTCCCATATCCCCATAGTAGATATGTATTATAACACAAACAATATTTAATAACTTAAAAAACAATAAATGAAACTTTGTAATTTCAAAAATTATAATATTATCTAAATTTAATTTAAACAATATAGGTATAAATGATTTTTGTAATAACAAATCCTTTTGAGGGAATTCCATTTTTATAAGACCTCCCTTCTATGTGTGGTCCCTATCATTGTAAGAATAGATCATTCATCCAAGGATATTAATCATTTATACAAAGAATAAATAAACAAATATTACTAAATTAAGTTAGTAATATTTGTTTATTTATTCTTTGTATAAATAAAAAAAATGGAATTCCCTCAAAAGGATTCCTTATTACAAAAATCATTTACACCTATATTGTTTAAATTAAATTTAGATAAGTTAGTATTATTATAATTTTTGAAATTATAAAATTTTATTTATTGTGTTATAACTTATTAAATATTAATTGTGTTATAATAGTATCTACTATGGGGATATGGGAAGGTATTTTAAATGTATATATGAAAAGCATTCATAATTATAAATGTTGATATATATAAAAATAAATTTAAATTGTATCAGTTAATAAACATTGTTAAATTTTATTTTAAGAAAATCTCTGGTTTATTTAAATTATTTATATTATTTTCATAATAAAATAAGATTAAATACTCATACCTGTACATATATATATATCATCCTAATTTGATACCATAATAACTTGATTGAAATTAATTTTGAGAATCTATTGATTGAAATTGTATTAAATAATATTATTACTACAGGATATTAATGGAACCCTCGAAGAGAGGTAATTGCAAAATCCACCCTGAGTTCAAATACTGAGAATAATGGAGTAATCAAGAGAGGTGAAGATTGGATGAACTGGTCTAAATTGTATCTATAGTTAATATTTAGATATTAAATTATCTTACAGATGCAAACATAATATTTAATTTTTGTCACATCATTCATGATATCCTATATGAAGACCCTAAGTCTGACTATAGTTAGATGCATTCACCAACATTCCTTAAGGGAATCCGGACCATTAATTTAGTGATAAACAAAAATTTTGTCATCATAAGTAAATGAATTTAATATGAAGAACAATGAAATCTTACCTTCACATTAAGTCTACTTATTTACATTGGTCAAGTCGCTTTACAAGGAAGACCTAAATTTTATTAAATAAAAAAAAATTTAACCCAATGATCTTTGCAATTTCTTTTCATCTAAGGATTTTCCAAACTGGATTATCCAACGTAAGTAGATTTTGGAAGCAAAGGAAATAAAATTACATATTTATGGATGATGATACATAAAGATGATATGATGTATTAAAAGTTTATGGTATTGTCCTATTCATTTCCAAAATTTGCAAAGTAATGTTCATTAAGAATAAAGTTCTTTATTTCTTAGTCATCAATCATCGGTGAGGCAATTGGTATATTCCGTTGTTTGTAAATGCTCGGCTTGCATGATGTTGACATCTTCCATAAATTATTTCGATATAAATTGAAATTGCATTTTGAATTATATAGATGAAATAGGTATATACTTTGGGCATTTCAGTAGAAATAAATAATTACCCAGCTTTAGTTTAAGATAAAAGCAATGGATCCTATGGCAAATTGTCTTTACTCATGATGCATTTTATAGAACTTGAAATCTTAAAATAATTTATTTGAATATAAATGTTTTTAATATATTTATCTTCTCTAAAATTCAAGTTTAGAAGGATCTTATTAAGAATTTCTCTAATTACTCTATTAAAGATAATCTCGTTTTTGATATTAAAGAATAATTTATTTACTTTTTTCTTGAGTGATATTAGAGTTCTCTCTTCATGAAGATTTTATAAACAAGGAAAATTTGTTCAAACTATTGATCCATCTTTTTAATGTGTTCGGAATTTGATATAGCACAATAACTATGCATAGTCACTAGTAGGTCTATAAAATAATTAATTTGGAAATTTTTGCTTTAGCTTTTTATAGTAGAATTAGCTTCTAGTACCATGTGTTAAATTTACTATTTGATTTCACGATTTTGCATTCTATTACTGTTGAAAGTATTATAATTAATAATTGCATACTTGAATTTTAATTTTTATTTCTTTTGTGATTAATTGCTAAGATACGGCTTTGACCTAAGATTATCTTTATATTTTGTGTCTCGATTAGTGATGTTAGTTAATTAAATAAATATTTTATATATATATATTAAAATGATTGAAAAATAATCATTTTAATATTTAATTTTATTAAAGCAACTATTTATTTAACTTAAAATATTTATAGTTTAACATTTAAGTTATATATTGTACCGGTCAAAACATGTTTATCCATCTAACATGAGCTGGAACTCACAAACTGTTTTTCAAACCCAGTCAAGCCCAAGATTTAGGTCAGGGACCAGCCTGAATTTGAACCCACTTTAAGCCCCAGATCTAACACCTAATGAATAACATAATAGTGATGGCACATGAGAATTAATTTTAATCCGGCCGACTAGCAAAGCTGAGCAAAATAATGAGACATCTATTAACTATGACTAAACTAAAATATACATAAGCATGGTTGTAATATGTGGAAGTGGAGAAAAAGGAATTCAAACTACTCAAATAAGTTAGACAATAAAAATATAGTTTAATATACTGACAAATTATTATACATTTATAAATTAATTATATACATTAGTGCGTGCGTGAATGAGCAAGCGGTCTAACCAATGATAGAGGATTACATAGATGCATTCACGCTATTATTTCTCATATGCTCTTTATTAGCTAAAAAAGTATATTATAAATAAACACACATCTTTGGTGGGTTCAATATTAAGATACCAATCAGTTATTAGAAAGAAGTTACATAAAATTGCTATCAACGCTTTGGATTACGGTTCTGAAACATGGTGACTAGCATTATTTCAGGGAGCATTCTGGGATTCATTACAGATATAAGATAAATTATTTTCACACCATTACGGTCGTGAAAATAAATAAAATACATTTGAAAACATTTGATTATATTTGAATCTATGACAAAATATTTAATGAAAAATTATTTTAACAATAGTAAGACGAACGCTTTATTTTTCCCAAGGCATATACTCTTAAATAGATATATAAATTACGACAGTGGGATTGTATAAGACAAATAAATTTAATTAATAAAACTAGTAATAGTTGGCATTTATATATATTTTGAGCAGAGCGCAATTTTAATATTAGAGCATTAAATCTGGGTCATGAAACAAAAGTAATAATAATACGAAGTTTGCGGTGCTGACATAATAGCTTAAAAATAACTAAGAGGAAAAGGTCGTGCTTCTGGACGAGAATGAAGTGGATGGGCATGCCGTGGTCATCGCCGACGTGCAGGCCTTTGATACGAAGTGAATATGCATAGCGTGTGCCAAACTTACGGGATCACCGCCAGAGGCATTTTATACAAAATAAATATGGATAGGCATAGCATGTGCCAGACTTAGGGATCACCACCAGAGGCTCTTTTATATGACATAAATGGTCCTGGGTAGTTTCAACTATCCTCAGGACAAGACTTGAGAAGAAATCTATGGGTTCGAACTTGTCGTAACCCCCAGATTAAGAAGCACATATATATAATCACGATCGGCTAAATGTCAGTAACGCAGTACGAATGAATGTCTCTAACGACATTGAATAAATTTTACTGCTTTAAAATAAATGACCCTTGTTTGAATACTATAATTTAGACAAATAATACGCTATGCAGTTATAATATATGTAGAGAAATTTAGATTTCATTTACCAAAATTTACTTGAAGATTTTATTTAGCAAAAGAAAAATTAAGATTTAGATTTCAAATTAATAAAATATATGTTAAGATTTGATTTAGTAAAAGAAACATTAAGATTTCCCCCATCCCTTTTTCTGCTATTTAAAATAAATCAATGCCACCTTCGTTGATTTTACAATAAATGGAATATATAGTATATTTTAAGAGTAAATAAAAAAAAGCAGTTATATAGAAAATAATTAACGGGTCACTTTCAGAATTTAATAAAAAAAACATTTTAAAAGATTTCAAAGCATTAATTAGCTTAAGTTCTGGATTCACCCTGGGTAAAAAATCCAGAGTTATAAAAATATATTTTTATAATAAACCAACATAAAATGTTGATTCGTAAAAAAACAAATAAACCAACATAAAATGTTGATTCGTAAAAAACAATCTGGCGAATGTATTAATTTATAATGCATTATGTTTTAAAAGGGGACATTAATAACTTGCTTCATGAAGGTTTACATAAAAATGACAAAAGATTTTTGTAAATTAAGTTCACCAGTTTGTTTGAGATTGGCAAATTAATAATAAAGGCATACATATAAAATCAAGTAATAAATGACCGCACCAAAGTTAAAGAAAGTTAGAGCATATGTGAGAAAATTAGATTTATAAAAATAATTTAAAAGCAAATTACATTTTACATAAAGTTAAATCAGTTATGAAAGAAATCTTGATGAGATTAGTTAGGCTAGATTGACTATTAGGTGGCTGCTTGGAAATTTACCTTTCAATTTTAAGAGTCCATTTTAAAGTATGATACATGCACGGTGATTGAAATGCAAGTTCTTCGGTGGCAGAAAACTTCTATTAGCATTCTAAAGTTCTTTTTAGACCTTTCTTCATTTCAGGGCAGCAGGATATTATTGTAGCGGCAGATGATGACCCACAGGGCTGAGAAGGAAGGTGGATTTACTGCTATATCATTTTAAGTTTCAAGCGACGTGTAATATGTTTAGAGTCAGTTCTCTCAATAGTAGCTAGTCTAAACTGTGACTCAAAATTCAGCCATTTTATACTTTTTCTTTATTGGTTGTTTTTGAAGATGCAACAGTAAGATTAATATCCAAAAATAAATTCAAATCTATTTCCAGATTAGAAATAGATTTGACAACATGTTTTCAACAAAAGTATCTTTAATCTTAATCCAATTTCCCCAGATTAAAACAATAGGGTTTCCAACCCTTAATTATTTTTAGACAATCAACTGTAACATCTTCCATATTGGATTTTATAAAAATATACAGTTTAATAGAAAAAGTACTTTAAAAAGAAAAAGTTTAAAAAATGATGTATAATAAAATATTTAAAATCAATATTGTTAATAAGTTTTTGCTCCTATATATATATATTTGAGCCGCACCTATGTATTTTAATAAAAAGAATTAATAATCATAAAATTAATAATAATAAAAATGTTAATTTAAAAGTTAAAATTTTATAATTTAGGTGCGCATCTCAAATGTATACATAAAATATACATACATGACAAAAGGAGTGGGATGGGAAATAGGGGTTGAATAAGGTTAGTAGATGGAAACATGAAGCTCAATCTTAAGCTAAGATTGACTGCTTCAATACGTATGTATATATGTATTTTAAGGAAAAAGGATAATGTATTTACTATTTATAAATTTAAATTATATTTTTAGTTTATGTTTTGATCTTGCACATAAATAAGTGAGGTTTACAAGATTGTAAGTTACTCTTACAATATATATATACACATGGGAAATGAAGATCCGGACCAACTGAGAAGTGCTGTGTGTATTGGTTGTATAAGATGGAATGGTTGACTAAATAGAGCTTGAATGTCTGTGTTCAAATACCCTCCAATTAAAACCATATTTCTAATTTTGTCACTTGCCACTATTTGCATTCACATGTGAAATGCAACCTGTAATATTTGAATAATAATAAGGATCTGCTTCCATAACCAGTCATTATTATGATGTGCTATAGTTTAATGTTTGTTCTTTTTTTTTAAAAAAAATAATTATTTTCATTCTCTTAATATATTCTCTTCCATTTGTTTATGTAATTAATATTAAAGTGAACTTTGCTGAATATGAATTCTTCAATATTTAAATATATGACTTCTTTAATTGAGACGTTGCCATAGTTCAATATTGACATTGTTGTTTTTAGTAAAATCTTATAGATGAAAGAAGTTTAATTGAATAGATAGATAATTACAAATTTTTTGGAAATGCAAATCATTGAATAAATGATGACTGCTTGGTGTTTGTTTCTCTTAATATCCAATTTAATATTTTTTATGTTTGGAATTCTAAGATATCTATGAATGATGATGATATTAAAAATAGTTTAGTATTATGATCTTTATGCCAGTTCATCAGTACTTAGGCTCCATTTTAGAAAGTGAATGGAAAAATATATTTTATTGTTTGTTGGATAGTGTTTTTGCATAAAATATATAAAAAAAATTTTTTGGAGACCATTTTTGTTTAAAGTTATTGTAAATATTGACTCATTAAACTTAAAATTACCACTATTCTGTTTTTACATAACCCATAAGATTGATACTATTTAAATCATTCTGATTAGGCAGAAAAATTTATATAAAGTGATTTCTGACTGTAATCACGCCATTATAGAGATATTTTATGGCTTATGTCATGGTTAAAAATCAGAATCTAAAAGCTGTCAATGCACCTATTGTTAGGCCAATCGTGATTGTTATGCTCCAAGATTAATATAATAGTGGTGTTAAAAAATAGATTTTATTCCATATATATATTGGTAGAAAATTTGTTTATTTTTAAGAAGCAGTTGCTAATTGTGTTATTAAATGTTGAACATTAAAAAGAAAAATCCAAACTGATTTTCTGATAGTATTTATTAATGGTTTGATTAACAGGAAATATATTATTTTCTGCTTGAATCTCTGAGCAATATAAGAATTTGAAGATATGAATCATTGATGGATTAACGTTACAAAGAAGATAATTATTTGCTAATCATGATTACTTTAGATCTTTTTTTGATATTGTTGAAAGAAGTGTATAAATCTGAAAAACAAGATAATTCTGGTAAGTCAGAGGATGTACTCTTTTATATTAATAATATTGTGAGAAAAAAGTATTGAACAAATGGAATATTTTGTTCCATCTTAAATTTTAAATGATGTTACAGTAATGATTTTTTTGAATAATGATTGCATGCAATAATATATTAGCATCGGATAGAAATATTTGAATAGAAATATTCAATTTGAAGTGAGAACAATCTTTAATAAATTTAAAAATGGAAAAAGCAGGTCTTCATGAGATATCAGGTTAGAATTTTTTTAAGAATTTATTTTGTCAACATCTTAAGGATGCTTATAATATTCCAATTTTTAGTAATATAGGAATTAGAGAAGACTAATATTAACTCACTTTACTTAGATCTTACCAAGCAATTTCTTAATTCATTATCTCATTCAAGCTAATAATTTTGACTTTGGATTTTTTCATAGCTATTATATCTTTCTTACCAAAAATATTATCTTGAATAAAATAATGAATTACGATATTAAGTGCATGTGTGAATTGATTTAGTTATTAATTATTGACAGCAGTTCTTATTGTTAATTGTTATTGTAATAGAAGTTACACTGCTACGACAAGTACTTTTTGTTGTTATATTAGCAAAAAAAAAAAACTCATTTTAAACAATGAAGAAATATTATGTACTGTTTTTATTGCCATAAAAACTGCTAGAAAATTATGGGTAAAATGTGATATTTATCTTGCTTTCATTGTTTTGGTTAATGAAAAATGTTTGTGACAATTTTTGAAAATAATTTGTTACTCTTTGATGTTTATTCATATATGGCAACTCCACGATAGTATGAGAAAAGTGTTATTGGGTTGGAAAAAGTGAGAAGATTTGAAATGAAAACTAATCTTTCCATTTTTATAGCAGTGACTTTTAGAACAATCTATAGGTAACTGCATTAACTAGCTGTTTAAATATGATAGGTTTGATTAAACACAAAAGAAGAGCTTCTTGTCTGATTGTTGTTCTATTTTTTGCCAATTCAAAGAACAAAACATCAGTGTATATACATAATTTGGTTTATTAATTAAGGTCTTGAAAAAATGTGTCAGCAACCAGTGAATAAAAAAAAATCTTTATTAACCTTGCTTGTGAATGGGAATTACTTTAAATAGTATTTGGTACTTCCGGATTATTCAACCGATGATGTATTACACTTACCGATTTCCTTTCCGGTAGATATTGTCGATTTTTGCATGACAATCTTGTCATGGCAACCAAGTGACTGGCGTGATTAATCCATCAGAGAGTCAATTTTTTTTTTTTTTACCTGTGAGATTTAAAATTCGGAAAGAGTTTTGGGCAATTTTTTGATTTGTCTGTCTATTGTGATTTTGCTATCCACGGCGTCACAGTTATTTTTTGAGCTCTATAACATGTTTAGTGATTTCTTGCAATATTTCCGTTAATTTTTACAATAATTTTTTAGTATTTTTTTGAGATCTATAATTTTTTGTTTGCTGCTTCTACTTTGGGATTTTTAATATTTGCGTTTATGATGACTAATATTTTAATAGCTTTATAGAAAGATGGACATCAGTGTTAATATTTACACATTATGTCTATAGAGATGTGATTACAACTAAATCAATTGGATATAAGTGTATAATATTCTGAAAAAAGTAAAATAGCAACATCATAAGAATTAGCATGTTCTTCAGGTTGCTAGATTTTTATTGGATCCACATGTGAATTCTTGGAAAAAATATTTATGGCAAACAGAACATTTTCTTAGGAGATAAACATCTTGTTTATGATCCAAAGTTATTTTACTCTTAACAAAAATCATATATAGATTGCTTTCACTGACTTGTGACTAAGGATAGAATATAATGGAGAGTTATATTCAGATAAGATGTTATCTTTCAAAAAGAAGTATTGCAAAAGAAGCTAAAAGACAGCATTACAATATATCAGTGAAACATGTTTGTGTTTCACTAATTGCTTTATATAGTCATTCTTCTTTGTCTCTGTTTTTATAGTTAGGGTAGACATATTGGTTTTCTTAAGAGAGTCATTTCCTGAATGAATTGGATTGGTATATATCTTGTTATGTGCTGTACTTAAAAGATAATTCCTAAAATGATTAGAATCTGAAAAAAAATTAAATTTATGCACCAATCATCAAGTCACTAATTTTTGTAATTAGTATTAGTTTGAAAAAATAAGATGCTGTTACAGCAACCTTAATGAGAATTGAAATTTATGATTCATTAGTTTTAATTTTACTATTTGTTTTAGTTATATTTTTTATTAATATGTTTTCACAAAACAAATTATAATAGACAACATTTAATGTCAATAAACATCACATGATCACCATTTCTTATGCTTGCTTATAGCTGTTATTAAAACAGGTAAAACTCACTATATGTATTGGCTGTTTTAATAACATTTAATGTACTAAAGAATATCTCGTAATAATAATCCATTGTATGCTATTATTTATTCTTGTTAAGAATATTGTTTACAATATAGAATATCTGTATTATATATTGATTTTATATCTTTTAATTGGCATTATGTTGAAACTAATCTTGATAACTAGAGAATTCACTTAAAAATCAAGAAAATTATCATTAAATAAACAAGGAACTTAATAAGTTTAGTTAGTATGACATTCAATTATTTCTTTCATTAATAATGTCCACTTTATTTTAAATATATTATTTAAGTGCATTATTAAATCATAATAATAAATGGCTAAATAGTTTTTAAATTTTATTCTCCATTTTCTATAGTAATAGATTCTCAGTAATTAATTTTTTAACTAAATAAATTCAAATGTTTTTTTAAAAATCATTTATTAGATCAAGGGCATCCAACTTTTTGGCATTTCTGGATGACATTGGAAGAAGAATTGCCTTGGTCTACACATTAAATACACAAATATTACCAAAAGCTGATAAGCAAAAAAAAAAAAAAGATCCATGTAATAATGTATAATTTTTGTGATATCTGCTAACACAGATAAGAAAAAAGTCTTCACATAATAATCCTATTAAATAACAGGTTGAAGACTTAAAATTGCTGAGTAGGTCCTAAGTTTATGATCACTAATAAATAAAATGTTCATATCTTTGTAATAAAATGTCAAATTGATATTTTTTTTATATTATAAAAGTAAAAGAAAAAAGGGGCAATATAAAACTTGGATGTTTGACGTATTTAAGAAACTAAAGCATCGTTATTTGGTTTGATGGAAGTAGTTTGCAATTATCAGAGTTCTTAAGGTGCTCATCAGATGTTTTGGTTCTAATTTTATTCATAAATAGTTGTTTGCAAATATCCAAGTGCTTCCAAAAAAATTGATGACATGAATAAGGAGTAAAGGGATGTATAGGATGTATAGAAATCCAATAAAGAGACCCAAACAAGGTTTTCTTTAAGTTGAATCTCATATTAGCAGCTCTGTGTATTCTATTAGAAAATTGGCAGATAGCATATTCATACCAACTGAAAATGGAATGACAAATATAGCAAAAATTTTCTCAGAAATCATGAAATCAGTTTTCAAATTGTTGGCTGTAATTTGGTCTTGTCTTAATTTCAGTTTCATTTGGAATGCTGTTATAATTTGAAACATTATATTAAGTTGATTTTCATCTTGACAATACATGAATGATCAGTTAAATTCACTTAAAATATTAAATCTGTAAGACAGCTTTCATCAAGTTTTGGTATAAATTTGGGTTTTTACCTTAATTTGGTCTTGTCATAATTTTAAGTTTCATTTGGAATGCTGTTATGGTTGGAAACATTATATTGATAAGTTGATTTTCATCTTGAAGACACATGTTAACTCATTTAAATGTTCAGTTAAGACACATGTTAACTCATTTAAACATTCAGTAAGACACATGTTAACTCATTTAAATGATCAGTTGAATTCACTTAAAATGTTAAATGCATAGGACAGCTTTCATCAAATTTTAGTATAATTTTTTTTTTTTTTTTGAGATACCCTAAAAACTTGGTAACAATGTCTCAAACCATGAAATCTTTTCAACATTTTGCCTCGACTTAGCCATCTTATTTCTGAGAAATAAGTGATATTGTAGTCAGTATCAATACTATTGGCGATGATTAAATCCTTGACTCTTTTGAAGTTCAGTCTTGATAATGATTTATGTGGCATCCTTTTTTTTAAAGTTTTGCACATAAACTTTCTTGATATAATTTATGCAGTGATATTTTATCAAATATGAGTTTTTGACAGAAATTACATTATCTTTTGTTAATTTTACAATTCCCTCTCTTTTATCTACTATTGTCATGGCACCAGCATTAACTATATCAGATATATTGATAATGGACAAAGAAAATCTCTGTAATATATTTTTACTGCTTTGCATAAATGTTTTGATTTAGTTGAGTCTTTCTTCAATGACATATTAGTCATCCATATCTTTAATAAAAATAGGAAGTTAAGCCTTATTTATAGCATCAATGTTATCATTTGTCACCCAAGCATAAAATTTAAAATTAGAAGCTTTACTCACCGAATTTCTTTTGATAAATTTTAAAATTTTTTTCAATTTACCTGTTATAAGTGATAAGACAAACAAGTTTTAGAAACATCTCCCTTTTTTTCAGAACAAATTATATCTGCCACACTTTTATATATTACATAATTAATTTACCATGCTATTCAACATGCTATTACATAACTACATTTTACAATGCAATCCATCCAAATTGTAACTTTTTGAAAAAAATTTTGTTGAGAAGACAAACTTTTTTAGTTACATGATTTGATCCTTACATCACAATTTTTCATATATATTGAGTTTGGCAACTTGTTTTTACATTTCAAACTAGTCTTTGAAAAATTTGCACAAATTCTCTACAAATTAAGCTGAGTACCTTTGTACTTAACTCAATAAAAAAGTAATTATCTATTCACTTTTCATTGAACCATCTTTCTTCATCCATTTTAGGGGGGGGGGTATTCTTTTTTCTTATGGGTCATTATAGAAGCTATGCTAGGATTAAAAAAAAAAAGATAAGGATATTCATTTACTTTTATTATGGAAATTAATTGACAGAAAAATAGAAAGCAAAGTTTGAGCCCTTCTACAACCATCTCCGCCACCAAAGCAGGGTAAGGCGAAGGGCTGATTATAAGGACCTATTAGATGGCCCTATCCTATCCTGAAATTAATGCTGATCTTATAGATCAAGGCTTATTTACAGAAATTATTACAAATTTCTACTATTGTGTGAAGTTGCACATACCCTATTACATGGAGGGAGGAGAGTGTAGCCAATGGGTGATGATTTTTTTAGTCTGTCAAAACAACTTGATCAATTGACAAATGAATAAATATTTGTTCATTGACTGATCACCCGCCTTGTTATACAATGTGTGTATAAGGTGCTACCAAGTTTGTAGAAGTACTCTTAATAATCAAATAAGACTACTTACCTGATTTCTAAATAACTTCAAATCCCTAAAGTTGCAATAGTAGTTTGAAATATTATTAATAATCATTGTCTCACCAAATCACCTCAAATACATTTAATATCTGATGTCAATTATACTGCCTGCACTTAGAATATACCACACTGCCATAAAACTGAGTCATACATGCATCCAAATAGCAAGAGCTTTATTTTAATCACTTTATAATACGATCTCAAAAATAATCATATTTTAAATAAGTTTATGATTTTGTGTTGGGGCGCCATCCTAGGTCACATATTACCCTTCTATTGCATAATAAAATTAGATTGAATATATTAAATAAAATAAATAAATTCTATTATGAAAACCTTATATAAAATAATTATGCATTTTTAATTTAATGAGAACTATGAGCTTGAGTTCTTTGAATACTTGAATACTTTTTTCTATGTTTGGAGATAAATTTGACATCATGCAAGTGATTGTTAATTTTCATGGATGTTTACATTTGATATATTTCATTTTAAAAAGATTTGAATTTTTAATAATAGAATATTTGTCTACAGATAATAGAAAACAAGAATTAAGTCTGCATTTTTACAAGATTGTTTTGCATAAATATTTTTGATTTTAAATTGATTAATTCTATATTGAAATAGATTTTGAAAAGAAATAAATAATTTTTCATTTAAATAAAAATTGTTTTTCTGCAACTAAAAGTTTTAACAGGAAAATTAAACTTAGAAAACATTTTCCAACTAATAATTACAAAAATTAAAATGTTTTTGTTTTTCAAAAAGATTTAATTTTTATTGAAGATTTAATTTTATAATATAGTTTGTGAACCAATTTACCATTTCCCTGTAGATTTTTATTAAGGTGATTTAGGTGTTTAATTATGTCGGTTAAAAAAGTCAGTTCCCATGAAACAAACAGGATGTGGGTTGTTAATTTTTTTTTTTTTTTTAGGTTTTTGTTTTAATATGTAAATGTATTTATTTTATATCTGCTTTAAAAAAACATTTATTGTCTTAACTATCTTATGTTACTGTGATATAATAATTCTCTGTACTTGTATTCATCACTTCCTAAAAAACTTTTATTTTGGCAGTGGTATAATGTAACCTATTTTTATATAATTAACTACACATTCAGCCATGGTTAAAATGCATTTTTTTCTATCAGTAAATGATTTTTCTTGCTCGTTTAATAACTGCACTATTTTAACTCAATATTTTAAAATATATTTTGTTGATTTGGCAATATTTCAGTTTGTGAACATATTTTACATATTTTCTACTGTTTAGTTTCATAATGTTCTTTCAGTATTGCCATAGATTCTTGATATGTATTTTTCAATTGTATACAAAAAAAAATTTTTTTTTCATTGGTCGTTAAAGATCTAAAGTTTTTTTGATAACATATTTTAAACTATAGATTCTAAAATACAAAAATAAAACTGACATATTTATGTCAATTATAAATCAAAATAATTACTATCTATTTAAATAAAGAAATTTGATTAGTGGGCCTATGAGTTTAACTACATTTTGACTTGTACTCCCACCCCTTCCTTTAGTAAATACCAATGCTATAATAATCGTAGAAATAAAGGTATTTAATATATTACAAGTGGACTTGTCTATTGAGCTAGAACTTTGCTATTCAGATTTTTTTTTTTTAACAGTTATAAAAAATGTTTTTATTATTTATTACTGGTACCAGAAAATATTATTAATATTTTTCTATGTTAAAGAATGCAATGATTTTGAACAGAAAAGCTTTGTTTTTAAAAATTACTGAACTTGATTTGTAATCAAGTATTAGTGGATTAAATTCTATTCACAATCTATACAGTTGGGGGATCTCTGATGATGTTGAGAGTCAAAATTGATGGTAAATTTTTTTCAAGTCAAGAGAAGAATAGGCTTCTGGTAATTTAAATTTAAAATACGAAATTTCAAGAAAATTTTAAAGAATATGCAGCAGTTCATAAATTGGGTTATGAGAAAAGCAAAGAAGTAAAAAAAAACAAACAAACATAAAGCTTACAATTAACATCAAGATGATTAATAAAGTAATAGTAAGAAATAAGTAGAAAAAATATGTATGCAGATTTATAGAAATATATATAAAATTAAACATGGATTGATACATGTAGTATGTATAACTAATAAATATAGTTCGAAAAGAATTACAAGAATTGTAAAGAAAAGATAGACTTAATTTATAATAGAATTAAATTCTTTTGGTTAAAAAAAAAGTTTCAGGAATCAAAAAGTAATTAAAGCAAAAAATATTATTATTAGAAGATAGATATGTTGAAAATTTAGAAAGAATAAATGAATTTGTAATAATAATCGCTCATCTGTACTATTAATAAAGTGAGATTGATATGGTTAAAATGGTATAAAAGTTATAGCAGGTGATGTATGACATACTGTTAGGAATTCATGAATTTAATAATTATTTTGGAATTAGTAATTTAAGCTTGGACAAGGGTATATTGAGAGAATTAATTGATCCTTGATATATATTTAATTTATGAATTAGAAGAACAACCATTTTTGATTCTTCAAAGATAGAACTTAATGAAGTAAAATCTAAGGATTTTGGAACAATTTAATTAGATTTTATATATAACCAAACTATCATTGAAAGTTCTGATTAGACATATTTGGATGTGTTGGTATATAAGAGTCAAGAAAAATAGAGAAACAAAATACAATTGAAATGATAATGATCGTTAAGAAAGCAGAAGTTATATTTTTTTCATTAATCATGAAAAAATAATTTATTTGATAGAATTGATTGAGTTTTTTTGTTGGATAATTTTAAAAAGATATAGATTTTGAAAGAGAAACATCTATTTGGAAATGAATGAAAAAATATTGGAAGAATAAAATTATTTGAGATAGTATTAGTTAAATAGTTAAGATAAGGCAGCTTTTATCTCTTATTTTATAATTATTTAGATGAAGTTGTTAATGAGTGACATTTTGACAAGAAAGAAATTAGTATGAAAGTAAAGAAAGCTTTTGGCCAGTTTTTCATTATTATATGCCAGTGCTTTGCAGATAATGAGAATGAGCTTAACAAAATGTTAAGTAAAATTAGTGGAATTTGTGGAAGATTTGAATTGAAAACAGTCTGAAATAATTCTTAGAGATAGAAATGAAAGATTGATTAAAAGTATTAATTGGACAGGAAGTTTTTTTCTTTTAATATTTCGATAACTGAGAACTGTATTGAGGTTTATAATAAGGGTAGTTCCATTAAAATTGAGTATAGTTATATCTTTAACAGAAAGTCAAAATTATTAAAAGGGAGAAAAAAAATTTGAAACTTTTGAGATATGGATGTGGGGAAAAAAAATAGTAAAAATAATTGAAAGTATAACATTAGCAATGAAAGAAGAAAAATTCAATCTTATTGGTCATGATGCAATAATACTATTCTTGAATGTAATTTCATTGATTCAAGCGGTAATTTCATGAATGGGAAATTAGATCTTGATATGAATCAAAGTCCATGCATTTTTTCCCAACTGAAACTATTCTTTTAAAAAAAAAAAACAATTATTTACCTGTTCAAAATAAATCTATTTGGAAGAGGATAGTTACAATTTTAAACTATGACTTATTAATTACAACATGAAACTTTCCTCAGGTCTTGATTAATCTTTATCAAGTTTACACATTCCATGCTTCCATATTTAGTAAGAAATTGAAATATTTTTGTTGCCTCCAGTCTTTAATCTTTTGGCATTTTATTCCTACTGATATTATACTTATTTCTAGTAGTTAAATAGGCTCTTTTCCAGGTTTATTGCATGGCAAACTGTTTTTGCATCATCTTTTCATAGAGATCCTTTTGTATACAATTATTTGCCAAGTAAAACATTTGTTGTATATTAATATTGAAAAGATTCCATACTGATTACATTGTTTCATGTAAGATTCTTCTAGTTGATTAAACTTGTTTCCATTGTTTTTTTAATGATTTTGTTTACTTTAGACACATATATATTCTTGCAAAAATAAAAAAATGGATGAAAAATTGCTGTCTGTGATTAAAGGATGAAAATTGCACAAAATCATAATCACATTGTCACTGTGAATGCAGAGAAATGTCCATTGGCATGAGAAGCTAATGACATCTAGGGCCTATACTAATCCAAGTGAAAATATTAACATAAAGATGAACACTAAGGAAAAGATTATGAACAGGAAAAAGAAAAAAAACTGCTTACATTGGAATTAGTATGCCTTTAATAAGCTAACATTATATTTTACAAAACCCTATTTTTTGATTATTTGAGATATTCATCAACTATGGCCTCCTCATGAAAGTCTGAGTTCAATGTCTGACTGTGTGTATGTATTTAAATGGTAATTGAACAATATTATTAAATATATACATAAGAAAAGTGCATAGATTTAAATGTTTGTTGAAATTTTGTGTATATATAAACACAACTTACATTATTGGTATATTTATTGGGATTTATAAGTAATAATAATTATAATAAGCCATTATTCATAAATGAGTATGACCATTTCAATTCAAAAAAAAAAAAAGAGTTAGACAATAGAACTATTCTAGAAATGAGTTTTGTGATGATTATACAAACCAATCTGTGAAACACAAATATGTCCATATATAGAACATGTTGGTCCATTATTCTATTCACTTGATATTTTAAGATAGTCTCAACCAATCTGTGAAACACAAATATGTCCACATATAGAACATGTTGGTTCATTATTCTATTCACTTGGATATTTTAAGATATTGTCTTTTAAACCACTAAACATCACCTGATCACAATTTCTTATACTTATATAAGCTGTTTACACAGAGGCTAAACTCTCCCTACAGTAGTGCCACCAGTGCAACCCAGAATAATTAATGGATGCAAAGTTTTTGCATAAAATCCCTATCTAGTACCTACTCATTCCCAGACTAGTTTCCAGCTTGTGGATGAGTAAGCACTAGATAGGGATTTTATGCAAAAACTTTTATTATTCTGGCTTTGGTGGCGCGACTGTATGGAGAGTTTAACCTCTGTGTAAACAGCTTATGTAAGAAATAATGATCATGTGATGTTTAGTGGTTTAAAACCAATCCTGCCCCATAGGATTATGGTGACTGGTTATTAAAGAAAGACACCAAAAAATCTGGATGCTGAACTGAGCTTGAATTGAAAATATTATTGTGTTTTCATTTTGGACTCAAAAGTTTTATAGTTAGCTAATAAGATAAAAGGTGGCTGTTGGAGAGTTGCATTAGATCCTAAGATCTAGGTGCAGTGTTCTCAGATCCAAGGCTCCTCACTGATGAAGGCCACAAGCTAGAAACTAGTCTGTGGATATTGGATGAGTAGGCACTAGATAGGGATTTTATGCAAAAGCCTTGTATCTATTGATTACTCTGGCTTGCACTGGTGGCGCTACTGTATGGAGAGTTTAGCCTGTATATATTGTCTGGGGATATTTGATTATTCTGGCTTGCACTGTTGGCGATACTATATGGAGAGTTTAGCTTCTGTGTATATAGTCTTTTAATTTCCTTAGCAGAAAACTTTTTTTTATGTAATACTTCAACACTCCATGTCTAATTTTACCTATCCAGTGTATTCTATTTTCTGTCATATCTTTAATGGAAACAGTTATCATTGAATTTCTTTTAAAATGTCTTTGAGGATAATCATTATAACATAGATAGGATGTATCCTTTCCACTAAAACTATGCACAAGTTCACCATAAAACATCCTTTTAATTTGTTTTACATATTTATTCAATGAATGTGTGATTTTCCAATAGTAGACTAAATAGTATCACATTCAATAATGTGAGGATATATTGATTGGTTTATAATATTGCAATAATTATCTCCCTATGATGGATTCTTTTATCTTGTTAAAAACAGCAACAGCATATTGGTTCTGTATTGGTCCTCAACATCTAAGTCCACTTTTCTACTTATAAAACTACCAAGATCTTTACTCTGGTTTACATTCTAAAGTTGATAACCATCCAAGCTAAAAGGTGCTGAGAATTTTTCTGTCATTGGCTGGTAAAGAATTTGAGTTTTTCAGCATGATTATAGGTATTTACATTTAAATATATATATATATTAATGCATATTGTATATTTGTAAACATGTCCAGTAGGTATAGTTAAATTTTAACTGTAAAAGTTACTTATCTCTGTAATGTATAATATTTTATGCTTGAGAGCCACAAAGTACATTAATATATATATATATTCAGGATAGCAGTCATGCCACAAGCCTGCTATAGCTTTTATTTATTTATTTAGTGATATATTGAAAATTGTAAAGTTAATTCTGATATTTTTTTTAAATGATATATTACTTGACCTGATTTTATACATATGTATGAAATGTTAGCAAATGCTTCATTGTACACAAATTTAACATATATATGTATATAAACAAATTATGCCAAATTTAAAAATGAGCCAAAATTTAAAAACTAAAATTTCACAACCATTTGGTTTCACTGCGAAAGCAGACTTTTTATGCAAATGAACAAAAACAACACAAATGTATACTAAATAAATTTCTTATAATTTTCAATTACATTACAATTGTTTTTAATATCACAATTCTTAAAGAAGTTAACAGCTTCAGTATAATAAATTCTCAATACAATAGAAATTCTTCAATTATTCTTTTTATCTCATTCTTTCAAAGAAATCAATCTTAATTAGCTTGTATTTTTTTTTTTATGTATATGCAGAACTAAAGTATTTATTTTTTACTTTACTTTTGTGAACTTTACTTTTTTATTTAAGCTCATAATATTTGACCCATATATGATTTCTTATAAAAACAATGAATAATATAAACTACTTCAGGAAAAGATATTTTTAACAAATGTTTCTTTTGTATTTTTTAGTAAATTAATCTTATAAGAAAACAATTTAAAAGATAAAGTAGTAAAATCATATTTTTCTTTTTATCTTAAATATTTTTAAAATTATTATTATCAGTACTACAATTTCCATTAAACAAAATACTCTTAATGAATTTATCAGAACAGCCAATATTGAAGTAATATTTTTAAAATTATGGAGCAAAGCTATAATTTTTAGAACTATTCGTAAAACAAAAATTCCTTAAAGCAGCATCTGTCTGATAAAGTAGCTGCTTCAAGAAATTTTTGTTGTAGAAATGGGAGATTAATTAAATGGTTTTAAAAAGGGAGCTTTTCAAAAAAGATGGTTTTATAAAGATTACTTTAATAGTGATATTAGCGATTAAGCCAATGCACATGCGCTTTAAAGGTAAATTCTAAATGAATACTCTCTCTTTTTCCAGACATGAGATATAGTATTTTAGAAAGAATGGTATGAATCCACCCATTCTTTCGACCCAAACATTTATGTATGGGAAAATCTTAAGCATATGGAAATGAGAGCATGAAGGTGTTAAGCAATCACTTTAAATTACATTTTTTATGTTTGAACGAATTTATTGAGTATTTTGTTTAATACGAATTATATAGTACTGATAACAATAATTTTAAAAATGTGAAGATAAAAGACAAATATGGATTTATTTCTTTGTCTTTTAAATTGTTTTCTTATAAAGTTTTTTTTAAAAAACCTGTAATTTGTTGGGGAAAAAAGAAATAATATGGAGGAAGAATATTAATTTAAATAATTTATTGAATAATACAAAAGAAATATTTGGTAAGAATACTTTTACTGAAGTAGTTTATATTACTACTTGTTTTTATAAGAAATTATATATTTATTTCAGAATAGTATGAGCTTAAAGATCATAATAGTATAAGCATTGGAGAGAATAAAAGTTCATAATAGTAGAGTAAAAAATAATTATCTTAGTTCTGCATTATATATTCATGTAAAAAAAAACAGATTATAAGATTAAGCAAGCTACCATTGGTTTCTTTGAAAAAATGAGATAAAAAGACTAATTAAAGAATTTTTATTGTATTGAAAATTTATTATACTGAAGCTGTTAACTTCTTCAAGAATTATTTTTTTGGTATTAAAAATAATTGGAATATAACTGAAAATTATGAACAATTTATTTAGTATACATTTTTGTTATGTTTGTGTGCTTAACTTGAGATATCTGAATTGACAGTGAAACTAAATGATTATGAAATTTTAGTTTTTAAATTTTGGCTAATTTTTTAATTCTTAATTTGGTATAATTTGTTTATTTTTATTAACTAGTTTAACTTTTAATATATATGTTGAGATGTTTTCAGAGGCAAAAGATAGATATATGTAAATGTGATTGTTGCAAATGATTGTTACTATATATTAAAATAGACGTTGCAATATTTTAGGAATTAATAGTGGCTATAAATAATACTTGGGATGTGTGGCCTAAGTATTATTGATATACAATATTTGTGTAAGTATAGACTTTATAGAATGTAAATTTAGGGATGATAGAAAAAAAATATTGAGTATACATTAATGGCAAATGATAAAGGTAAAAGAATGTTTAGGAAAAAAAAAACTCTATTGATAAAATGAAGAATTAAAAGCAAAATTAGCAAAAACATGTTTTTAAGAATAGAATCATAAGATGGGCAGGGATTTGGATATTTAGTGAATGGAAGCAAAAGAGAATGAAGAAGACAAAAATAATTGATGATATATAAAAAAAATAGTTATAAGTATTTGAAAGCTCCACAAAAGAAGGGGAACTTAGAATGTTTTTTGTCAATGATTGATTGTGATACATATGTAAAATGTACAGTACTGTGCTTGATACTTAAAGAATTTGTAGATTATTTGTTTTCTGTGGCATATTTACTTTTCAGAATTATGTCTGCGCATAAAAAATTTTTGGTTTTATGTTTATGCAGTTTTAATATTTGTGTATATATATATATGTATTTTAATGCACTCAGCACAGATGTAAATACATTTATTAATAAAATTTTGCTTTAAAATACTCTAAAACGACTAAAAGATTTCTTATTAAATTTTCGTAAGCTACCTAGAATAATTTTATATTTTCAAATATTAGATTGGCTTTTTTTAAATAATTGTCTTACATCAACTTTACTTTTTATTTTTTTTTGCTTTTGTTATATATTATTTTTAAATATGATATTTAAATCTTAATACATTGTTTCTCCATAACTAATTTTTACTCATCTGCATGTTTAGTGCAACGAATAGAATAGTCAATTCTGGATTTCAAAATCTACGGATCCTGTTTTTAGCTACCACTCCTAATGCACAAATGTTTTATCAACTTCCTAGCAATAAACTATTTGATTATTATTACTTATTTTTCCAATAAATATTCTTCTTACATTGACTTTGTTATTTTTTGGTTGAATATTTTTGTTTTACCCATCATCACCCTAAGAGACAGAAGGACTACAGTCTGTCAAGAAGTTTAAGAAACTAAGTAATACTTTAAAAATGAAAAAAAAAAAAAATTTGAATGTTTAAGATAAGTTAGATCACTTTACGAACTTAACAACAGTGCTTTTATAAAACTTTCATTTTATCAGTTTGTTTATATTTCATGACTATTAAATATTAAATTTAAAGATTGTTGTTACTTTTAGAAATTAAAAATTTATGTACCCCAAGAAAAAAAAAAATCATCATGTTATACACAGATAGCATCTGCAGCCACTTTTTTTTTTATCACTATATAGGCTAATAAAAATTGTTTGAATAGGAGAATAACTTTTCAATTCTTTCAATTATGTGTTTTGCAAATCACTATTTTACGAATCTCACTTTTATTTTTTTTGATAGCTATATGTTTTCTTCATATTGGTTTTTTCTTTTAAGTGAAAAAGGAAGAAGTTGTTTTAAATAATATAAATTTATTCACATATGTAAGTAATGCATACAAAAGGCATATTAAAAATACTAGTTACCATGTATGTTTTTATGTTACATTATATCTGCTAGCTAGTAATTGATGCATGTGTTGTATCTCTTACAAACATTAATAAAACATGAATCTTTTGGGTTATAATAATGAATAATAGTAATAAAAAGTCATTAAGACAGTCAAAACTCTCCGTACAGTAGTGCCACTCAGTGCAAGCCAGAGTAATCAGTGGATGCCAGAAGGTGTGTGCCTGTTTTAATAACAGTTATGGTCAAGCATAAGAAATGGTGATCATGTGATGAATAAAAAAAGTCAAATGGCTTTATTACTTAGGAAGTTCATAAGTTCTTGGGCCAGAATTGTCAAAATTGGAATTAATCTGAGAATCTTATACTTGAGAATTTATCACTCTGTCACTAGAGCAAAAATAATAAAATGGCTTCATAAGTTAAAGCGTTGTGAGAGTGCTAGCAGACTCTTGTTTTGAATTCTATCTTGTTTTTAAAAATGAACATCCTTGATAATTATTAATATCACCAATATTACTAATATCATTAAAATAGACGATTAACATTTGAAAAGGGCATGGAAACCATGTGCTAGGCTTTTTAATATATTTATATAGCTGTTGTATATGATTTTTATTATATTTTGTAATTGATAATTACTTTCTAAACAAGCATTTATGAATATATTTTTTTTGACAATTGTCATTAAAAAAAGCTTCATAGTTGAGCGATTGATTGCAGTTGACATAATATTGTGACAAATCAATGAATTTTATAATGAAAATTGCAATACATAATTTTTTTATTTTTTTTTTGTAACCAAAAATTTAATTAATAAGATGCTTATCAATAGACTGATTGCATTTTAAAAAAAAAAAAATAAAAAAATACATATAATAGAAGTTTCTAAATCTTTTGATAATACTTTCATTAGTTTTGGATAAATTATGAAAATTCATCGGAAATGCTATTATTCTTTGTTTTTAAAGAAAGAAATATTTAGTAGATTTTATTCCTCGGAAAATTTTTCACGTGGAGAATTTTTAACTGATCTTTTTTTTCATTTGGGAATTAAAGTCTCAATTCTGCCATGGTTACCATAAATTCGACAATTATTTACTATGTAGTTCATGGTTTGTGTTGGTCCATATCTATTTAGATCAATGGCTGCTAAATTCCACTTATGAAACAAGTACAACAAACAATGTTGTCTAAGATAGAGTGATCAAACCCATTCAACAAAAAGTCGGGACATGATAACTAATCATTTTTATGGCCCAGTATCAGGAATCCTGGTAATGTAACCTATGCCAGAACTTTGAGGCTCACAGTGTTCTCTACATTTGTGTGATACAACCTACGACACATAGGACGATGATTTTATATCATTACAGACCAATGTGCTTAAGAAAGGAAACTGAATAATAAATTAAAAATAATAATAATTTTCAATTATTAAAATACATATTTTTTATTATATTTCAAGCTAATAATGCTTACAGATTGTAATAGGCTTTTATTGATCCTAAGGTAGTCACTAAATTCGACACAGTTCATTTTCATATTATTGTTGCATAATGTTATACAATTTAGAGTTTCCAAATCTTATTGTATTCCTTTCCTTTATCCATTGACTACTTATTAAGGAAAAAATTATTTTCACATCTTTATTATGAGCAGGTAATGCAAAATAATATTGCCATATTGTTTCAATTTCCGATACTTGTTCAGTAAATTTTATGGATGTAAAGAATTTTGACCAATATTCACAGCATGAATTTTTAAACCAAACAGTTTCATTGTTTTCGAGTTTGCTTGAGACAAAAAGTTTTTAATATTTTGAACTGATCTATTAATAGATTACCATCGATGGGTATACCATTTCTTACTTAAACCAAGACCGGTGTAGAGTACATCATTCCATGTTGGTATTTCTTTTAAATCCATCTAGCTAAAGGATGTAAATTTGCTAAAATTTGAAGTAGTTTTTCCCAAATATGCTAAAAATGTTTTATGTAGCTCTTGGACATCTTCTTTGAAGGAGTTTTTTTCTGTCTCTGACAGATCAATTTTTAAAAACATTTGTCAACAGTGTGGAATAAATTTATTTTCAGTTCATATTTTCATTATCTGAATTGTTTCATATATTATTTTTATTATTTCTATTATGGTTATATTATTCTTTTTAATTTTAAGAATTTGTTTATTAAAAATAAACAGAAAATTATGGATCAATAAAAGATAATCATTTATCGATTTTGAATAAATCATAGTAAAATTATCAGTGGCTTTTCTTCAGATAAAAAAAAAAAGATTTCAGTTCATCATACAATTCAGTGATTTTTTGAATCGATTTACACAAATTTAACCATCTCATTTTAGAGTGTGAACCTAGAATTGAATATTCCATATGTACGAAATCTCAAAATTCTTTTAACTTTTCTGTTTGGATTGTGTATATGGAAAAATAGGAATTTTTTTTTTACTGCAATGACTTCAATACCCCATGGTAGCCATTCAATACCAGTTTGTGCAGCATTATGCAAAATGTGAGCAGTATACAACCCGTATCCATTAAATTTTTGTTAATATTCACACAATTTAAAAAATCCATTATTTTTTTCTTTTCTATTCTATCCGCAGAAATTTGCGTTAGTGTTGTCGGCTCCATATGCAATATATTTGTTGAAATCAATATTAAATTCTTTGAAACTATTTGCTGCTAAATTATAAATAGCATCTGATATTTTATTTGGTAAATTATAAATTTTAAGTAACTTTACTTGAATTACGTTTTCTTTGAAATAATAACGTACAATCAAGGAGAACATTTTTGTTGCATTATGGTTATTTGCATCCATAGATATACTGAAGAACTTAGCATTGTTTAAATCACTTATAAGTTGTTGTTCGCAGTGTGGTCCCAATATTTGCGTAATTATACAGTAGTTTTAGCGTGTCGACATACAAATTTTTGTGCAGTCTTAAGTGTCTGGAAAAATCTTACTAAATAAATTATTAGCACAGTCCACTGAATGTTGTGAACAATATATGCTGTTAACTCGCTGCAATGCTGTCTTGTGCGCTGTCTGTTTTGTATACAAAACAGTCTAGTGTTTTCGACATTGATGCCACTGAAAAATATATTTTGTGTTTCTGATTGTTTATATGAGTTTTTATGTCAGATTTGCCACTGTGCGAAACACTATTGTAAACATTACAAAATTCACATTTTGCTTCGTAGTCATCATATTCTTTTTTTTAATTTTTTTATAAAACACTATTTTTGTGCATATTCATTGTTGTAAGTACATTTCCTCTTTGGCTTGTTGTCTAATGTTTAAGGTTATTAATATTCCTATTAATTTTATCATTGCAGAAATTTAATATCAAAAAAGAACTAGCAAAACTACATTGATAATCGAAGCAGGTGCAAGCGCAGTTCAATTTTTAGCCTGCAAAAATACAACTGCGCACGGTCAAAATGAGGTTGGATGTGAGAGCACATCTAGTTTGAGAACCCTGACATAGAATGTATTAGTGACCATACACATGATCGGGCCTGATCTTTGTTTTGGTGTTGGAATTTGCCTGAAGTTTTTATAATATTAGTGTGGAGACTGAAATGGACAGTGAGGGTCAAGAAACTATCATTTTTGCAATGAATTATTTATGTATGACAAATAATAATTATGAGTATTTGAAAATTAGGACATTTAATGGTCCTGAAAAGGCCATTCGATGGACACTGGGACATTAACCAAAAATAGGAAATCCAGCTAGCTTTATTGTTGAATCTGGAAAAAAAAATTTGTTGGAATGTCATAAGAATTTTTTTTTTTTATCCTATAATTCTTCAATTGTAGATTTTTGGTTGAAATCCAAAAAGGGATCTTGATTTAAATCTTAGATATTGAAACTATATCTTGAGTTTTTAGAAAGTCTTATTTTCTTAACAATTTTTTATATTTTTCTATGAGAACTTCTCTTCAGATATATGGCAAAGAAATATATGAAAGAACAGGAAGTAACTGTAGAGTAGATTTGAGGGTGCAAATGAATTTGAATCTTTAACATTGCAGTTCAGTATAATTTAGCTAATTTACCGAAATATGACCAAATCAGTGAAAAATTCATTAAAATATATTCTGTCACCAGCATGTTCTAGCGGTTTTAAGCTTGGAAATCAGCCAGGTTACACATTTAAAAATTGATGAATTTGAATACTTTAACATTGCAGTTCAGTATAATTTAGCTAATTCTACCGAAATATGACAAAATCAGTGAAAAAATTCATTAAAAATATATTACTGTATACCAGCATGTTCATAGCGCGTTTTAAGCTTGGAAATGAAGCCTGGTTACAAATTTTTACAAATTGATGAATTTGAATACTTTAACATTGCAGTTCAGTATAATTTAGCTAATTCTACCGAAATATGACAAAATCAGTGAAAAAATTCATTAAAAATATATTACTGTATACCAGCATGTTCATAGCGCGTTTAAGCTTGGAAATGAAGCCTGGTTACAAATTTTTAAAAATTGATGAATTTGAATACTTTAACATTGCAGTTCAGTATAATTTAGCTAATTTTACCTAAATATGACAAAACCAGTAAAAAAATTCATTCAAAATATAGTACTGTACAACAGCATGGTCTTAGCGGGTTTTAAGCTTGGAAATACAGCCAAATTACACATTCCTAAAAATTGATGAATTTGAATACTTTAACATTGCAGTTCAGTATAATTTAGCTAATTTTACCTAAATATGACAAAACCAGTAAAAAAATTCATTCAAAATATAGTACTGTATACCAGCATGTTCTTAGCGGGTTTTAAGCTTGGAAATACAGCCAAATTACACACTCCTAAAAATTGATGAATTTGAATACTTTAACATTGCAGTTCAGTATAATTTAGCTAATTCTATCGAAATTTGACCAAATCAGTGAAAAAATTCATTAAAAATATATTACTGTATACCAGCATGTTCATAGCGCGTTTTAAGCTTGGAAATGAAGCCTGGTTACAAATTTTTAAAAATTGATGAATTTGAATACTTTAACATTGCAGTTCAGTATAATTTAGCTAATTTTACCTAAATATGACAAAACCAGTAAAAAAATTCATTCAAAATATAGTACTGTACACCAGCATGGTCTTAGCGGGTTTTAAGCTTGGAAATACAGCCAAATTACACATTCCTAAAAATTGATGAATTTGAATACTTTAACATTGCAGTTCAGTATAATTTAGCTAATTTTACCGAAATATGACAAAATCAGTGAAAAAATTTATTAAAAATATATTACGGTATACCAGCATGTTCATAGCGCGTTTTAAGCTTGGAAATGAAGGCTGGTTACAAATTTTTAAAAATTGATGAATTTGAATACTTTAAAATTGCAGTTCAGTATAATTTAGCTAATTTTACCTAAATATGACAAAACCAGTAAAAAAATTCATTCAAAATATAATACTGTACACCAGAATGGTCTTAGCGGGTTTTAAGCTTGGAAATACAGCCAAATTACACATTCCTAAAAATTGATGAATTTGAATACTTTAACATTGCAGTTCAGTATAATTTAGCTAATTTTACCGAAATATGACAAAATCAGTGAAAAAATTTATTAAAAATATATTACGGTATACCAGCATGTTCATAGCGCGTTTTAAGCTTGGAAATGAAGCCTGGTTACAAATTTTTAAAAATTGATGAATTTGAATACTTTAAAATTGCAGTTCAGTATAATTTAGCTAATTTTACCTAAATATGACAAAACCAGTAAAAAAATTCATTCAAAATATAATACTGTACACCAGAATGGTCTTAGCGGGTTTTAAGCTTGGAAATACAGCCAAATTACACATTCCTAAAAATTGATGAATTTGAATACTTTAACATTGCAGTTCAGTATAATTTAGCTAATTCTATCGAAATTTGACCAAATCAGTGAAAACATTCATTAAAAATATATTACTGTATACCAGCATGTTCATAGCGCGTTTTAAACTTGGAAATGAAGCCTGGTTACAAACTTTTAAAAATTGATGAATTTGAATACTTTAACATTGCAGTTCAGTATAATTTAGCTAATTCTACCGAAATATGACAAAATCAGTGAAAAAATTCATTAAAAATATATTACTGTATACCAGCATGTTCATAGCGCGTTTTAAGCTTGGAAATGAAGCCTGGTTACAAATTTTTACAAATTGATGAATTTGAATACTTTAACATTGCAGTTCAGTATAATTTAGCTAATTTTACCTAAATATGACAAAACCAGTAAAAAAATTCATTCAAAATATAGTACTGTACAACAGCATGGTCTTAGCGGGTTTTAAGCTTGGAAATACAGCCAAATTACACATTCCTAAAAATTGATGAATTTGAATACTTTAACATTGCAGTTCAGTATAATTTAGCTAATTCTATCGAAATTTGACCAAATCAGTGAAAAAATTCATTAAAAATATATTACTGTATACCAGCATGTTCATAGCGCGTTTTAAGCTTGGAAATGAAGCCTGGTTACAAATTTTTAAAAATTGATGAATTTGAATACTTTAACATTGCAGTTCAGTATAATTTAGCTAATTCTATCGAAATTTGACCAAATCAGTGAAAAAATTCATTAAAAATATATTACTGTATACCAGCATGTTCATAGCGCGTTTTAAGCTTGGAAATGAAGCCTGGTTACAAATTTTTAAAAATTGATGAATTTGAATACTTTAACATTGCAGTTCAGTATAATTTAGCTAATTTTACCTAAATATGACAAAACCAGTAAAAAAATTCATTCAAAATATAGTACTGTACACCAGCATGGTCTTAGCGGGTTTTAAGCTTGGAAATACAGCCAAATTACACATTCCTAAAAATTGATGAATTTGAATACTTTAACATTGCAGTTCAGTATAATTTAGCTAATTTTACCGAAATATGACAAAATCAGTGAAAAAATTTATTAAAAATATATTACGGTATACCAGCATGTTCATAGCGCGTTTTAAGCTTGGAAATGAAGCCTGGTTACAAATTTTTAAAAATTGATGAATTTGAATACTTTAAAATTGCAGTTCAGTATAATTTAGCTAATTTTACCTAAATATGACAAAACCAGTAAAAAAATTCATTCAAAATATAATACTGTACACCAGAATGGTCTTAGCGGGTTTTAAGCTTGGAAATACAGCCAAATTACACATTCCTAAAAATTGATGAATTTGAATACTTTAACATTGCAGTTCAGTATAATTTAGCTAATTCTATCGAAATTTGACCAAATCAGTGAAAAAATTCATTAAAAATATATTACTGTATACCAGCATGTTCATAGCGCGTTTTAAGCTTGGAAATACAGCCAAATTACACATTCCTAAAAATTGATGAATTTGAATACTTTAACATTGCAGTTCAGTATAATTTAGCTAATTTTACCGAAATATGACAAAATCAGTGAAAAAATTTATTAAAAATATATTACTGTTTACCACCATGTTCATAGCGCGTTTTAAGCTTGGAAATACAGCCAGGTGAGAAATTAATAAAAATTGATGAATTTGAATACTTTAACATTGCAGTTCAGGATAATATAGATAATTCTACCGAAATATGACAAAATCAGTGAAAAAATTTATTAAAAAAATATTACTGTATTCCAGCATGTTCATAGCGCGTTTTAAGCTTGGAAATGAAGCCTGGTTACAAATTTTTAAAAATTGATGAATTTGAATACTTTAACATTGCAGTTCAGTATAATTTAGCTAATTTTACCTAAATATGACAAAACCAGTAAAAAAATTCATTCAAAATATAGTACTGTACAACAGCATGGTCTTAGCGGGTTTTAAGCTTGGAAATACAGCCAAATTACACATTCCTAAAAATTGATGAATTTGAATACTTTAACATTGCAGTTCAGTATAATTTAGCTAATTTTACCTAAATATGACAAAACCAGTAAAAAAATTCATTCAAAATATAGTACTGTACACCAGCATGTTCTTAGCGGGTTTTAAGCTTGGAAATACAGCCAAATTACACATTCCTAAAAATTGATGAATTTGAATACTTTAACATTGCAGTTCAGTATAATTTAGCTAATTCTATCGAAATTTGACCAAATCAGTGAAAAAATTCATTAAAAATATATTACTGTATACCAGCATGTTCATAGCGCGTTTTAAGCTTGGAAATGAAGCCTGGTTACAAATTTTTAAAAATTGATGAATTTGAATACTTTAACATTGCAGTTCAGTATAATTTAGCTAATTCTATCGAAATTTGACCAAATCAGTGAAAAAATTCATTAAAAATATATTACTGTATACCAGCATGTTCATAGCGCGTTTTAAGCTTGGAAATGAAGCCTGGTTACAAATTTTTAAAAATTGATGAATTTGAATACTTTAACATTGCAGTTCAGTATAATTTAGCTAATTTTACCTAAATATGACAAAACCAGTAAAAAAATTCATTCAAAATATAGTACTGTACACCAGCATGGTCTTAGCGGGTTTTAAGCTTGGAAATACAGCCAAATTACACATTCCTAAAAATTGATGAATTTGAATACTTTAACATTGCAGTTCAGTATAATTTAGCTAATTCTACCGAAATATGACAAAATCAGTGAAAAAATTCATTAAAAATATATTACTGTATACCAGCATGTTCATAGCGCGTTTTAAGCTTGGAAATGAAGTCTGGTTACAAATTTTTAAAAATTGATGAATTTGAATACTTTAAAATTGCAGTTCAGTATAATTTAGCTAATTTTACCTAAATATGACAAAACCAGTAAAAAAATTCATTCAAAATATAATACTGTACACCAGAATGGTCTTAGCGGGTTTTAAGCTTGGAAATACAGCCAAATTACACATTCCTAAAAATTGATGAATTTGAATACTTTAACATTGCAGTTCAGTATAATTTAGCTAATTTTACCGAAATATGACAAAATCAGTGAAAAAATTTATTAAAAATATATTACGGTATACCAGCATGTTCATAGCGCGTTTTAAGCTTGGAAATGAAGCCTGGTTACAAATTTTTAAAAATTGATGAATTTGAATACTTTAAAATTGCAGTTCAGTATAATTTAGCTAATTTTACCTAAATATGACAAAACCAGTAAAAAATTCATTCAAAATATAATACTGTACACCAGAATGGTCTTAGCGGGTTTTAAGCTTGGAAATACAGCCAAATTACACATTCCTAAAAATTGATGAATTTGAATACTTTAACATTGCAGTTCAGTATAATTTAGCTAATTCTATCGAAATTTGACCAAATCGGAAGAGCACACGTCTAGGGATTTGAGGGTGCAACTAATATTGCTTATGGTAGTATTTTATTTAGAATCCAAAACATATTCCACCACAGGTGCACAATCTTGAGTAGTAGACTATGATAATCCTAAGGAAGTTGTCCATAAAGTATTTGCATCATAACTCCAAGTAGTGCCAGCCAACTTTTCAAGAAGGTTATTTCTCAAAATTAATTTGATCTAACCTTAAATAAATGAAAATAAGTTAGGCTACGATCCAAAGTTAATTCTAAATATTAGGAAATAGAATTGTGTTGCTTTCTATTATTGCAAAAGATTATATTCATTCATTACTATCAATTATATATGCAGTATATATTTACATGGATGTAATTGTCACAACTTCACTCTATTTAAAGAGTCATCTGTTGCAAGTTTTGAATAATCAATGTATCCTAAATGGTAGTGCTAGGACTATGTGTGTACATGAACGTACACAACAATATGAAAAACACTTTAAATATAGGTATATTATTAAACTTAATATTATTAAAATTTTAAAATATTATTTTTGAAGATCTAATAGCATAATATTTAGTTGTTTTTTTAGTTTTAAGAAGTTTTAAATATTATTTACAATGATTTTATGATTTTTTATGCACTACTATAAGTTCTTGGAGAATACAGAAAATTTTCTAAATAACAGCATGAGGGGAAAAAAGGTGCAAAAGTAAATACATGTAATTTCAATCTTATTAAATAATAAACAATTCAAAACAAAGCAAAACTCTCCATATAGTAGTGCCATCTTGTGCTAACAAGAGCAATCAATGGATGCCAGAAGGCTTGTGCATAAAATCCCTATCTAGTGCCTACTCATCCAATATCCCCAGACTAGTTTCTGGCTTGTGGCCTTCATCAGTATGAGATAGTGATCATGTGATGTTTAGTGGTTTATTAAATAATAAATTGAAGAGTACTTTTCTACAATTTTTTTTTTCCTGATAGTCTTTTTATTTCCTGAAAGTGGACTTCTTGAAAGACTAATTTGGAGCACTATTTATTAAAGCAAGCTTGTACTTTTGATTAATATCGTAATGAATAGTTCGATGCATGTCTGTATAGATATGTACATCTTTTACTTTTGAAATAGTAATTTCTTTTTGCTTGCTAATGTATTTGTGTACAATTTTATAAATAGTAACAATTTTAAGTTAATTTTTTTATTTAACTTTTAATATATAATATTTATTGTCCAAACTAAAAGTGTAACTTTCGTATATAAGACTCTCAAGTGCACGCATATACAAATTATGTGTGTGTTTATGTAAATGTTCATTATAGATGGAAAAGTTATTGCCATAAATTTTGACAATTGCATTTTAAATTTTATTTCACTCTATTGATTGATTATCTGATAATTAATTTCAGTATTTTTCTTTTTGTAGGTATTCGCTTTAGTCCACATGTCAATGTTGATGAAGTAATGGCTTTATCTGCTTTAATGACATATAAATGTGCTGTAGTGGACGTTCCTTTTGGAGGAGCAAAAGCAGGAGTTAAAATTGATCCACGTAAATTCTCAGATTTTGAATTAGAAAAAATTACTCGGAGATTTACTATTGAACTAGCTAAAAAAGGATTTATTGGTAAAAAATAAAAACCTACTAATTTGGATTATGTTTCTTATTATCAGGTACCTCATGTTTTTGTTTTTTTAATTTAAATCTTACGTTATTTTTTTTCTTTTTGATTTTTTTAAGGGCCTGGTATTGATGTTCCAGCTCCTGATATGGGAACAGGAGAAAGAGAGATGAGTTGGATAGCAGATACTTATGCACAAACTATTGGTATGTATTTATGTATATTGTAACGGGATCCAGGTAATTCCCTTATGTACATTTATTACAAGCTGACATTTACGGGTGTTAGTAGTGACTACACTGAGTATATTTAGATTAAACGTCTTAATTAATTATGATGAACAGACTGAGTGTTCGTTAAGTTTATTTATTCTCAACACTAATGCCTGCCATATTTCCTAACCATCAGTCTCATAAAATTGATTCAGATCAAAGAAGATCCATCCCGGGTTACTAAAGATTTTTTTTTTAATATATTTATAATTGATCTGTCATATTGTAGATTAGGATGCCATCGCTATAATGAGGAACATCTATAGGAGACAGGTTTAACTTCTCCCTCATGTTTTTGATGTTAAACCCTTCTGTTCGTCTACAACATGTTCACTTGAACATGCAATACTTCATGGAGTAATTACTTTTGTTGATTTAGAGAACATGGATAATCATTTATCTCTAATCAAAAAAAAAAAAAAACAAAAAAACCCGAATATTTATCTGTATCACAATTATATAGACATTGATTTGATAACATCATGGAATAAAGACTAGAGACTTCTTGTGATAAATTAATAAATCAAATTTATTTTTACTATCATAATTGGATTATTCCTGAATACTTACATAATATTTACACAATATAATCATTCAACTTATATTAAAATAGTTAAAAAAAGTTAAAAAAAAAAATATTAACATAAAAATATAAAGGAAATTGATTAATGTACATTTTGTAAAATAAAGAAGAAAAACAAATATTAATATTGATAGAAATATAATCTAATTTAACTTTAGGAGATATTAAAATTTTATATCTATTTTAGGTTTATTAATTAAATGGAATTATTTTGTGGTATTCAGAATTTTAACTTCGAACTCATGTATTCAGAGTCTTGATTTTATATGACTTTAAACTAACTTAAAATCATTCAGTTGGCCAATTTCCTGGTTAACTTTAATTCATGAGTATATTGAAAAATGTATAGTTATGATGGGCTTTTGATTTTATGTAGCTTCAAATTACATTCGTTTAGTTTGGTCAATTTCCTGGCCATTTTCAGTTCATATGCTTTGGAAGATTTAATAGCTAAGGCTGGATTAAGTTTAGATGCAGCTTCAATATCAGCTGGTCGGAGATCCTATATTACTTTATCGTTTTTTTTTTTTTTTATATACAAATATATATTATAATGGATAATATAGTAATGTATAGTTTATGTAACACTTATCATAAGGCATCACTAAATAAAACATCTAGCTTTTTTCTTATTCCAAATTATTGTATAATATTCTAAACTAAGTGAATAAATTATGGAGAAAGAAGTTAAGTTTACTAGCAAAATCACACAAACACTCAGTCCCACTAACTATAAAGTCATTTTTTCTTTAATAGTCTGATGATCATGGAGATCAGATATTCTATTATAATTATAAAACATGTATAGCATACTTTTCATGTAAATGTATAATATCTGTGTTTATTGCTAAGTATTTATAAATAAGATAATGAACTTGATATGTGTGTAACAAACAAAATGAATCTATTATTAATAAAAATAAAACAGTGGTCCTGTTATAATGACCAGTGACATTTAAATTCACGTATCAAAAATTCACAAATGCGCATATGATTGACAAGTTCCGATGATAATAAACTAAACATAAATAGCATTTATACATGGCCAGTATCCAAACAACCATACAGTGAATGCTTACAAAAAAGAATGATGGAGAAATATATCATAAATATGAAATAAACTTACTCATGGAAGTGAAAATTGAAATAACAACAGTAATACAATAACTGTCATTACCACATATATATAAAATATTTAGAAAATACAGCTAATTCATCATTAAAAATAAGGTGTATTTGATAATATATAAATAAATCACACATGCCCTCATCAAAGTATTTAATAAAGAGCAAATCGATACAATAAGCCTCGTAAGACGTTATGCCGAATACCAACAGTGCACCATAAATTAAATACTTATCACTCAATATTTAAAACTTGTCAATGCATGTTGCATCAGCCAATCTTCATAAATAAAACAATTACTAGTAATTAAACATCATTATGCATCTCTACTTTATAAATAATTATTAAATACTCATATATGAAATTACATCCATATTTATACAACTCAAATTTTATATTAATAGTTTGTTCTATAGAATGATGTCACAGTATTTAAAGTTTAATAAGATAAAAATAAATTAGTAATCTATAACATTTGTACTACATGTTGACTTTGTAGAAATAAAACATTTAGAAAATGTATATCTCACCAAATTATAAATTTAAATATTGTTTAAGAAGTGATAATAATTATATCATGAATAATTAACAATTGTATAGAAATGTCTATATCAGAACAATTTATTTCCTTTTAAAATTCAATAAAAATTAGATTCATAAATTGTCTTTATTTTTTTTTATTTATTTTCCCAATTTAAATCTTGTCTATCTTTAGGGATTTATTAAAAGATACGGGCAGAAGGAATAAACAGCAGCAAACTATATTGACAGGTTCCATTTTTAGGCCTGTAATAAGTTGAATAGTAAGATAATAGTTTGCAACGCCAAATGATGGTTTGGAAAATATTCCTAACACTTGATTAAGAGATCAAACAGATTAAAGTTATCCATTTGAACTCATAACCATTCTTAGGCATGAAACGAAATTAGCAAATTATTGTGGAAATTTTTGAATATATTTGTTTCCTTTTAAAAATATATCAGCCGATCTAATTTGAACATGTGAACACTCGTGAATATTAAGAAAATTATTTTTGGCCACACTTCAACAATTATTGTAATAGTGTATAGTTAACATATTTAATAAAAATAATAAATATTAATTCTTTACAAATCATTATTTTACATATGTTAACTTTTAAATTATAATCTTATAAAATTAATTTTTATTTAAACAAAAGATGCATAATGTATTTAAGCAATAATAATGTTAATAAAAAAAAACCTTTAAATACATTCATTAATGTCATATTATATTATTTCATTTAAATAAAATTCCATAGACATATCTCACTATACACACAAATGAAATATATATTCTTATGGTGTATTATTTTAATATATATATATATTATCAAATTATTTTAGCAGATTAACCTTTAGTAGATGGATGTTATGGACAACAGCAAATATCTTTCAAAGTGATGGTCCTACTTTTAGATTTTGTGACATTATAGGTTAGTTTTTTTTTAGTAGGGCATTTTCTTTCTGCTGAATTATTACATTATGGCAAGATCAGAACTAACAAATACCTGAGGATTTAACCAACCATGGCAAAGATTGTTACGTAATAGATGATATTCATAATCATTGCAGGATTGTTGATATAATAATTACTGTACTTTGCTTGCTAATACCTTAATACTATATCCATATGTTTCAGCTTTTGTAACTTTACATTGGCATCCTGATTTCTTAAAACTTCATTGGTAATTTTGTTTTTTTATATCTTTTTTTCTTAGTGGCTTTTGGAAGATATTTTCTGATCCGACTTCTGTCCAACACATTTATTGGCTTATCTGGGTTTTTTTGCCCATTTTCTTTATTTAATTAGTTTTATTTCCTGAATTATATTGGTAAATACACTTTGTGTATTTGCTTATCCTATTAATAAAACTCTTACAATTAATCAAATTTTAACAAAATATGAAATATTCAGAACTAATTAATTTTTTTTTTATTTTTATTTTATTTGTTTAATTAAAAAAAAAAAAAATTATATTTAATTCCTGTTTCAAATTTATTTTATCTCAGAATTTTTATTTGATTTAATTTAACTAAAATAAATATTTTATTGATATGAAAAGAAATCAATATTATAATTTTTTTTTCTCCTTTCTATTTAGTCTTTGTGTATATATATATATATGTATGTGTATTTGTGGCCAGCTTTAGCATAAGCTATAACATATATATATATAAGAGTTTGGACTGTTAATTGAAAAGAAATCTCCCTTTTGATTATTGAGACCTTAAATTAATCAAACAGAACAAATTTCTAATACTTAAATTTATATATTCTCTTTCTTTTCTGTTTTCCTTATTATATAAATTTTGACATGATAAAGAATGTAGAAAGAGTGATGAATTTACTATTTTCTTCTTTGAAATTTGGAATGAAAAAAAATGTTTTTTTTTTTTTTTTCAGAAGTTAATATGGTAGTTCCTCACTGAGAATCAATTAGGATTTGTAGAAGTTAGAGTGAATATATGTTTATTTTACTTTTTACTTATGGCAGAAAAAAAAAGTGATTGTCTCAAAAAAACTGGAAAGTTGTTATTCAAGGCAGTAAAAGTACAATGACAAATTATTATTTTTCTTTTCTATTAGTGTGCAGGGAAAGAATAAAATTTTAACTTTTTTTAATAGTTCAATATTACTATGAAGTGATGTAATGATATTATATTAACTATATATTGTAACTAACCATGCGCAAAGCAGCCAATTGGTGCTGCAGATAAGCGGCAATGAGAAGCAAATGATAGTTTTAGAGTAATCCATTTAATAAATAATCAACAATTCTATAGCGGTAAAATTGAATAGTAGTATTTGGGGTTTATATATGAAAATCTCCACAGTACAGGTATTAACAACCATTTGTTTCTACAACCGTACATTCCAAACTTTGCATATTGGAGAGCATGTTCTCAGAACTACGGGTTTTTTTCCTTCTACTGGTTGTGTATGTGGCACTCATGTTGTATAATTATTAGCACATGTTATTAAAATAATAGGTATTATGACAAGGCTCTCATTAGATATAATTAATGTGTGTATTTTTAAAAAATGGAAAAATATTATAAACTAGACATTAATATATGCATAAAATAAAATCATCAGACAAATTAATAAATAATAAAATAATTTATTAATAAAAAATAAATCAATAGAGTATTGTTTGTAAATTCCTCTTGAATATTTCTCAAGTTGGATATCATGACAAAAGTCCAAATCTTTTATGTCTCTGACTGTTTGTTATAACTTCTTTCATAGATGTATATATAAAAAAAAATATTTGTTTCAATATAACTTTCATTAAAATAGTTTCATTCATGAATGAAATATACTGTCCTACTTGACAATCTCAAATTTTAGTTTTTCATTCTATATTCTATTTAGTTCATTATATCTTTTATTTATTTGTTTGAATATTCAAAAAAAAAAAAATGAAATAAAGCATTAAATTTCTTTCCTTTACACTATCTTACTGTTTTGTTTTGAAAGTCTTTCGTCCTTTGAATATTTTTTAATTATTATCACACAAACATTGAATACAGTTATACAAAGTGTTAGCATTTTATTTTGCTTGAAACAAAAACTTTCTTGGCAATTTATCTGCAGAATTCTATTTCTTTCACTAGCAGTTTCTAATAGTTGATGGGAAAAACACTAGATAAAGCACCGAAGATAAGAGCTGATGTGCTACTTGCGGTCTTGTGCTCCATATTAAAAGAATATTAGAATATAATGAATATTTTCATAACTTTTAATAAATCAAAGTAATAATAAAAATTGATACTCATTGTATAATTTTTAACTTGATAGTTTATTCTTTTTTTTCTTCTATTTCTTTCAACAAGAGAGAGCCACTTACCTCTTTTACGTCTTATCGACTCCATTTACATACAAAATCTTTTTGCTTTATTTATAAATTTTTGGGGGATTATCTCCTCAACGAATTTGTAAAGTAATTGTTTTTTAACAAAGGAAAAATTACTTAAGTGAATAAATTGATGCATATTTACTAAATAAATAAAATTTTTATTCACATAATATGACAATACACCTGGGTCTTGTTTTATGCGGTAGATAGGTTCCTCAGAAAACGCGCACAAAAGAAATCGCACAAAAATAGACTTAACTTACCTTGAAAAATGGGGATAGGGGTTGTAATTTTCAGAAATCGCATAAAAGCAAAGCAAGAAGGAAAAATTACTTTAAAATTCGCATTAAAAAAATAAGGAAATAAAGTATGACTAATAAAAAATTTCAAATATTTGAAAAAAAAAATACAAGACAAACTTTTTTTACTTTTTTTATTAACTACAGTATTTAATTTTACATTTTTTCATACATATTTTATACATTAGCGGTTATTTGGCTATTTGACAATATGCGTTCGTTTGTGAAATGTTAAGAAATCAGATTCGTCATGTGACATACAACTAGCGCCACTTTCAGTCTTGAGCTGAGTTAATGGTTTTTTGTTTCTATATTTAAAAAATGAGATCGTAATCAAAACAAAAAGATTATAGATTATCATTAGAAAGATTATTTTCAGTTTATAAAATCAATAAAATCTTCGTTATTATTTATTTTAAAAATCTAAAAAATTATTTATTTCTGTTATAATTAACAAAATACGTTTTAAAAGTTTAAAATTTTTGAATATTTATTGCGATATTTTTATATGTAAATATAAATCTATTATTATTATTTACTCATTAGTATAAGTAGGTTATTTACATAGAAGCTAATATTCTAAATACAGCTTCAGGCCATATTCACGTTAGCTGCTAATATAACGTTATATTTTTGAAAAAAAAAAGTATTTCAAGTCAAAATAAGTTATTAATAATTTAAATTTCTTGATATCTAATAAATATAGTGAAATATGAAAGATATTAAGAAGAAACATGAATCGCATAACTTCAAAATCGCATTAAAATAATCCGCATAAAACGAGACCCAGGTGTAGTCACATATCCCCTCCCATAAAAGGAGACAATGAGACTGTGGAACATTCCATTTCTCTTCTTAATAACACTACTCAGTTAATTTAAGTGAAATTATTTTTCTGACATTTTGTCAAATAACGTTTTAAAATTAGAGATGTTTTTGCTTTCTTCATGATCTGGTAATTGTATATATACTATTACTAATTATCTAATATTTTCAATTGTCACTTCCTAAATTCAAATCATTCGAGGATTAGTCATTTTTAGGTTTGACATCTCTTTATTTTTATTCTTTTTTTAGAAAATCATTGTACTTTTCTTTATTTATGATCTTTATTCTTTTCAAATAGATCTAGGATTGACAAAGAATAAGCCATTTTTTGTAAATTGAAGTTTTATCTATTTCCATATATTTATTTATTGATAGAGATATACTTCATGATGACTTAATCCTTGCATTACTTTCTTTAATCTGGACTAGAAGTTTTACTTTCATCTTGCTTTTCTTTTGAATTTTAATTTCCTTTGGTTCACCAGCTGCAGAGTTTAACCATTTGACAGTAGCAATCCATTGCTGTAAACTCTGGGTAGTTTTAGAGCATTTTACTCTTTTTGATTGCCTCTTTTATTGTTTAGCGTTTTCCTTTGTAGGCTTTATAATATTGAGTAATTTTATTTTTAACTTTCTTCAAATATTCTTTCATATCAATGTTCAGGAAAGCAATTTTATTTTTTTTTGTTCCCAGATAAAAATCTTAAAATGTTTTTCAAACAGTGAACTCTGGCATTTTTTTTTACATCTATCATTATTTTTGTGGATACCTGGATTAGGCTTTTTATCTTCATTAGCATCTTTACAAAAGTGATCCATATTTAAACTCGATACTTCATTGGTATCTTTCATTACCACACTTGATTTTAAATGTAAGGTTTCTGTTATAGGTGTTTTTTCTTCTTTGATCTTTTCAACATCTATTACATTGATGATGACTTCTTTAGATTCATCTTCCATGGCTGCATCATTTTACATTACTTCAGGAGGATTGATCTCATCTCATGTATATACTTTCCTTCAATTTTTTACCATTCTTCATGTTCTGTCATCATTTTTTTTTCATAAATGCATTTTTCATTTCTTATTGTTTTGGGGTTTTTTTATTACTGCTAACACTGTTTCCAACATGATTGTAGCTGCCTTTTGTGCTCTTCTTGCATTGGCACAGTTGTCTTTTCCTCTTCTGCTGTTGATAAAGTAACTTTTCCTCTACAATCACTGGCTCAACCTCCATTGGTTGTGGTTCTACATTAGTAGATGAATCCATAATTATTTGTTGTTCACTATTTTTCTTCTTCAGATATGTTAACATTAGTATCTTTATATAGACATTTAACAATTTTCAATTCATTATTATTTTTTGGTACTATATTTTTCTATTATATTTATGAATTAATAGCAACATCATTCTCTGCTTCTGCACAGCATTCTCCAGATCTTCCCTCATTCAACTTTAATATTGCCTTTTAATTTCTGGTTTTTTCACAAAAAAAATCGTTTTTTTTTGTATATACATATCACACTCATTCGTCTTCCAATCTTCTTTATCAGAATAGGATCTTTAGACTCCCACATTGCTGGTGCCAATTTATGTATGGAGGGATTAAAATAATCAACAATTATATAGCAAGGTAAAATTGAAGAGTAGTATTTGGATTTGATATATATAAATTACGACAACATAAGTATTAACAACCATTTGCTTCTATAACTATAGATTCCAAACTTTACACATCAAGGAGCATGTTCTCAGAGCTATGGAGGGGTTTCCTTCTGTGAGTGTGTGTGTGACACTAATGTTGTGTAACTATTAGCATATGTTATATAAAACAAAAAGTATTATGACAGTAGTCTCATTAGATATTATTTATTTTGTGTATTTTTAGAAAATGGAAAAGTATTATAAACTAATATGTTAATATTAAAAATATAGAAAATTAATAAATAATAAAATAATTTATTGATATAAAAAAAATAAACCAATAGAGTAATGTTTGTAAATTCCCTCTTGAATACTTCTCAAGTTGGATATCAGGACAAAAGCTCAAATGTTATATCTCTTTGACAGTTCGTTATAACTTCTCCCATAGGTGTATATAAAAAAAATATATTGTTTCAATATAACTTGTATTGAAATAGTTTCATTCATGAACAAAATATAACCCTACTTGATAATCTCAAATTTCTAGTTTTTCATTCTATATTCTTTTATAGTTCAATATATCTTTTATTTATTCGTCTTGACTATTCAAAAAAAAAATAAAACATTAAATTTCTTTCCTTTAGACTATTTTACTATTTTATCTTGAAAGTTTTTCTTTTTCCTTTGAATATCTTTTTTCTTTTAATTATTATCACATACACATGTTGAAGTTACAGTTACACATATGTTAGTATTTTATTTTGCTTGAAAAAAAAAATTTCTTGGCAATTTATCTGCGAGAATTCTGTTTCTTTTGCTTCCTAGCAGTTTCTAATCATTGATTGGAAAACACTGGATAATGCATCAAGGATAAGAGCTGATGTGCTACTTGCTTCAATCTAGTGCTCCATAGTAAAAAAATATCCAAATATAAATGAATATTTACATAACTTTAAATAAATCAAAAAATTAAAAAAATGAGGTATCTATATAATTTTTTTAACTAGATAGTTAATTCTTTTTCCCCCTTCTATTTCCTTGAAGAACGAGAGAGAGAGGAGAGAGCCACTTATCTTTTTTACATTTATCAATTTCATTTACATGCAAAATCTTTTTGCTTTATTTCTAAATTTTTTGGGATTGTCTTGAACACATTTATGAAGTAATTTTTTCTAACAAAGGAGAATTACTTAAATGAATATATCAGTGCATATTTACTAAATAAATAAAATCTTTATTCACATAATTATTTTCTGTGTGTGGATATTTCATTCCTTGTTTATTTATTTCTATTTTGTATACATATACATGCCCAAGTTAATGCAACTTTGACATCATTATGACAATGGTTACAAAATATATGCATATTTTTAAAGTGACACTCCTAATTTGAATTAGTATAATATTTATGAGAATAGTGGCATAATGATTTTAGTATGTATGAATGGTTTGGATGATCTGATGAGATTGATTCAATCGAAATGCATTGTGGAAATTATTACATTTTTTTGATGCCTTGAGCTATTTATTGAATGAGTAATGTTAATGATAATGGTCTTATTTAACAGAATTATATTAAATAAAAGTATTTTTTTTTTAGCTAGTGTGAATTTCAACAAATTTGAATCTACATCTAAATAAATCTGATTGTATTTCTTTCTTCATTTTGTAATCAGATTTGATGATCTTTATATTTGGCGACCTGGACTACTTTCAGTCATCTTCAAATGAAAGAATATTACATTATTTGGGTGAAGAACTATCATATAATAATTTGGATATTATCATACTTTTGAACTTAAAAGAAAAGATGAAAATACAATTTACTTGGAAGGTGGTGTAGTGCAGTGGTCTTCAACCTTTTCACACCTACTGACCGGCAAAAATAAGGATAAGGTTTGGCGGACTGGCAGAAGTTTACAAATAAATTTTTTTAAATAGGTAAACTGCTTAGACTTAGATGAGCATAATTGTTGTAACTGACCAAAACAGCACACTAGTTACTGCGTATTGTAATGGTGTTGCTTACCTTCACATGCTGAACACTCTTTCTCAAGTTGCACAGTCATACTGTTATAGAAAATAGTATATTCTCATTAATGTGCCTGAATTGCTACGCTTATTATTTCATTGTTAAATGTTATTCACCTGAATGTTGGGAAATATTAGAGCTAGTGTAATTACATGACAATGATTATGATAAATGTAATATCTGTATTTAATGTTAAATATACAAGATGAAGTTATAGATATATGGAGTTTGTACAATAAAAAAACTTTTTTTTTTTAATTTTGAATTTTTTTAGAAAAATAATAAAAAATTGAATTCTACCCCCCCAAATAAACATCTGTGATAAATAGGAAAACAAATTAATTTATTTATGATTGATTAGATTTTGTTTTTGTTCTGTTTTTTTTAAATCGGGTAAAAATGCAATGAAAAAAAAAAAAAAAATTGTTTATATTAATTAAAAGTTTAAAATATTATTTTGTTATTACAAACTTTCCTGCCAGCCTAGCGCGGACCGGCAGAAAACTTCTGCGGCCCAGCGCCGGTCCGCGAACCGGGGGGTTGAAGACCACTGATGTAGTGTATTTGTTCTTTGTGATTGTTGATTTTATAAAAATAGACTAAGGCAAGTTTGCTATAAACACAAGTCATATTCACATGGGATTAATGTTAAAAATGTTTGATTGATACCACAACATATAAACATTTTGATATTTGCATTTATATATTAGACATTTTATAAACAAAAGTTTTGCATGAAAAATATTATTAATAAAACATAAATTTAAAATGCAAGAATATTAATTTTTTTCCACACTTACACGTAAGCTAAACACACACAAAAAAATTATTTTTTTCTCTTTATAATTTCATCTTTAGCCTTTTTACTTTCAAATTTAAGATTAAATTACTAAATGTAATGGCTAAGTTATATTCAATTCAAAATGGTAAATATATTTTTAATTTAATTTTTGAATTTTCCGTTCAGTGTTAAAATCTTAAGTTTATTCTCATCTCAGTAAATTTTAATTGAATTTTTATATGCATTATACTTTTTTCTTGAATCTATATATTTTTAAATACAACAAATTCTCAATCTATTGGATATGCTTATATTGTTTTTTGGTATCCATGGTTTTTGTATATTTGGCCCAGAATTTAGAATCGTAGAGAAATAACTTTTATTGTTTTTTTTAAACAGCCTTTTTTTGTATCTGTCATTGAAAAATTCACAATCCCTAGGCAATATTTATCCATATGGATAGTTTTTAAATTTGTATTACTATTTTTCTTTTATTAAAGAAAATAATTAAATATTATTACTTTTAATTCTATTATTCAGAAATACAGTAATTGCTTCTTTTAATTTTTTTTTACTATAGGAAAGATTTTATTAGAAGTTTAAAAAGAAACATTTTGGTTTTGTTTAATTTAAAACATTCTACTAAAAGTTTTAAAAGAGATTTCTTTTTTGATTGTCCTTTACTAATAAAAATAGTAGCAGTATTAAAAGATAGGTTTTTGTTTTGTGTGCAACTTTATCTTAACATTTTCTGTGGTAATTAAAACAAAAGTTGTCATAAATAAATGCCAATTTATTAATAATATTTATTAATCATTCATTAGATTAGAGATTATCCAATAATGAATAATAGTAGTGGCTCATTATTGGCTAAATGTCTATTTATTTCTTTTCCTTATAATAAATTAATGATTAGAAATTTAATTAATAAAAACAAAAAAAAAATAATGATTGTATGTAATTAATATTAACTCTGATTTCTTAAAGATGTGTTTTATATAAAGTTGTATATTGTACTTTATGTACATATACAGATGTATACTCATGTATAGAATGATTTGAATCATAATAACTTAATTATATCTAAATATTTAATTATATATTATTATTGTATTTCAGTAAATATGCTCTAGTGCACGATAGAGTATCTGATTCTAGAATGTGTAGTTTTAGGATTGGTTCCACTGCTGGCACTTTTAGCAGTCGAAACTCTTATGAATTCTTAAGCAATGAGGCCCATCAAATATTTATTTATAATTTTAATAAAGCTTGTACCTTATTATTTTTACATATCTTTATTTTTTTTCTCTCCTCCCTTGAAAAATGATGGATTGAGAATTCATTATATAGCCTTTTGCTTTCATTTGATTGTTGAATATTTTTCAGAGTTAAGTTCTAATGGTGACTTCAAATATAACATTGTATTTTAAATCAGAAATACATTGATGATTTTGATAGAAATGTAATAGTTTTTGAAAAATAATATTTGGAATTACACTTTATTATTAAAAAATTCTTACTGATTTGCAAAATAATTTACGGATCTGTTAAAAATTATTGCAGTTTCATTTTCAAAAGTCAGATTCCTAATTAAAAAAATTTCCTACAGTTATAAATTTTAGATCCAAAGAACATTTGATATACTGCAGATACATTCTTGTTTACTATGAGAATTTAAGCAAACTAGCTGCAAAAAAAAAAAAAAAAGGCAGAATTGATGAAAAATTAAAATCTGGAATTGTAATATTTAGAAAAAACACACTTTTATAAAGGATTATAAGTTTTTTTCATATCAATACTGAATATAAAAAAAGTTAGATAATTAAAAGTTAGGTTTTCTTGCATTAAAATTCTTGAAAAATTGTTATTAATAAAAAGCTTAAGAAAACGTTTTGAATAAACATTTATTAATTATATATATATATTTTAAAAAGTAAAAAACTAAAATGTGAAATATTTAGAACTTGGCTTAGTAAATTAATATTTGAATTTGAAATTATATTGGATAAATCTTTACATTATTTTAAATTCATATAGATCTGTTAATTTTTTTTTACTTCCAGAAGTTTGCATGTACATTATGTGGCTATACGTATTCATTCCATATTTGAACTTGAAACTGGGAAACATGGCTGAGTTTTTTTTTTGAGTTTGCCAAAAAATAAAAAATTATATATACAGTTTTTTTTTCATTGGAGCTTTAAATGCTGATTACTAAGTGTTTAAACTAGACAGATTAGTAGATTCAGTCTAAGAAGAATAGTAATGGTAAAAATATATATCTTTGATGGTTTTGTGAGGAGTTTCATCACATGAATTAAACTGTATAGACAATACATTTCTCTTATCTCTAATATTCTTCTGCTTTTGCAAGTCTGTTTAGCAAAACATTTTTTATAAAATTTGGGATTGCACATATAATATTATCTTAATTAATAAGTAAAATTAAGAGCGTGCTAATAGCTCTAAACAAGCTTTTTTTTTTTTTTTATTTATGATAAATGCTACTACAAGAGAAGGCATTCAAATCATTTTTATCTTGGATTGTCCCCATCCCCAGACCGGTTTCGACCTATGGGTCTCTTCAGAGAGGAGTTGGGACATTAGATCTAAAAAACCAACTCAAGCAAAGCATTTATCTAAAAGATAATTGTTAGAAGAAGATCTGAAACTTTTAGACATCTACATGTCTTTAAAGTCAGCTCTCCAACTGAAAAAATCATATGGGCCTGAACTTAATTAGCATTTATCATAAATTAATAAAAAAAAAAGCTTGTTTAGAGCTATTAGCACGCTCTTAATTTTACATATTTGTAAGTGCAAGCTATATATAAGTCATGTGACATCTGACTTGATATTATTACTATTATTATTTTGCTGTTGTTGCTTTAGCTAAATTAAAGAGCTAAGCCTACTAATATATGGAGTATCTGAATTAAGTTCAGGCCCATATGATTTTTTCAGTTGGAGAGCTGACTTTAAAGACATGTAGATGTCTAAAAGTTTCAGATCTTCTTCTAACAATTATCTTTTAGATAAATGCTTTGCTTGAGTTGGTTTTTTAGATCTAATGTCCCAACTCCTCTCTGAAGAGACCCATAGGTCGAAACCGGTCTGGGGATGGGGACAATCCAAGATAAAAATGATTTGAATGCCTTCTCTTGTAGTAGCATTTATCATAAATAAAAAAAAAAAAAAAGCTTGTTTAGAGCTATTAGCACGCTCTTAATTTTACATATTTGTAAGTGCAAGCTATATATAAGTCATGTGACATCTGACTTGATATTATTACTTAATTAATAAGGTAAATTTTTTAGTATCGTGTTAATTATTATATAATGTTTTGATATGAGAGAGTTAGTCTGATCAGAAGTATGCTGATTATGTTTTTTCAATTACTGATTTATGGTTTCAATTTGTACTATGTAATTATTGTGGTTCTTTTATAATTTTATTGATTTTCAATAAAATATATCTTGGATGTGCAGTGATATTTCTCGTAATTAATGCAGGTTCAAATATTGGATATTTAATGAATTTGAGTTAAAAAAAAATCTCCAATATTTATGAAAGATTGTAGTTTAGTTGGTGATTTTAAATAATAACATACTCCATCTATTTATCCTTTAAAAGAATTGAAGAACTAATTATTTCAATAATGAAAAGAAATCTTGAAGCACTATCCATTTGGGGAATTAGAATTGTCTATTATTTGTTTAAAAAATTTTCATATTTGCTTTTGATTAGATTTTGTGAATGCCATGAACCTTGCAGTGAAGTTTTTAAGAAATCGAGCTTTTTCTTTCTGCCCCATTATATTTTTGTAGCTGAAACTTAATTGTTTTTACTATAAGAGCTTATTTTTAACTTGGATTTGGTTAATTAGTTGTCTTTATTATCTGCTTTTTTAGGATTACAAATCTCTTCTTTTCCCCCAAGGTGTATTAATAATTTATTAAGATTTTATAAAAATAAATAAATAAATTTAATATACCTATTATCCTTTTCATTTGTTAAATATAAATGTTATTTAAATGTGTATATTTACACTTCTATTTAAAAAAATTTTTTTTTTAATTAATTTTTTAAATTTTTTTTAAGGTCATTTAGATATTAATGCTCATGCATGTGTTACTGGAAAGCCCATCAACCAAGGTGGCATTCATGGCCGTGTGTCAGCTACTGGTAGAGTAAGTGTATTATTGTTATTTATTAACTGTATCCCTACTTCCAATATACATATAATGGAACTGCCATATTAATGATATTGGTTCTTAGGCTCTTTGTGAATATCATTGATTTGCGAATAATTACAAATGCTATACATAATAATATATATATAAATAAATTTAATATAAGATATAGCCATTGTTTTAATAATATGTAATACTCGGATATTAATTCTTGTATGACTGATTTATTAAGTACTCTCAAACTAAAACATTTTTTTTTTTGCATATTGAGAAAACATTGCACATTTTCTCTTTTTATCTCATTTTCTTATATAGAAAATTGTCTTAAAACACTTTAGCCAAAAAGCATAAATTTAAATCAGCCATACTATTTATTTTAAAACTATTTCAAATTGTTTTATAATATGACTGATTTAAATGCATGTTTTCTAGCTAAAGTGCTTCAGGCACCCCTCTTTATAAGAAAATGAGGTAAAGAGAGAGGTCTTGCCATCTTAATTCTACAAACAAAAAAAAAAAATTGTTCTATGTTTTGGCTCAAGAGTATTTATTTATTTAATAAACCAATCATATGAGAAAGAATCTTGGGAGTGTTATCAAACATATATTACATATTTCAAACTTTAAATTTATAATGACAAGGTTTAAATTGAGAGTAATCTCAAATATGCCAGTTATTATTATAAAGTAATTTAAAATAGCTTTAAAATAAATATGACTGATTTAAATTCATGCTTTTTGGCTAAAGTGTTTTAGACAACTTGCTATATAAGAAAATGAGATCATTCTTTTCTCTATAAACAACAAAAAAAAATTATATAAATATATGTTATATATATATATGTGGTGGTACAAGTTGACGAGTACGTAACATGCATGATCACTAGCGGGCATCACCAGACTGAAGCCTGGAACCAGACTTACAAGGGCTAACCGCGTTCTTATATTTAGGAAGCTGATCATAATTTATTTTACTAGCAGTCATACATGCTACAATAAACTAGTCGTTTATGTACACAAACATCCACCACGGGTACAAATTTTATTACCCCATCTCCATACGGCAAGATCAGTAGATGAATAACTATATGCATTTGTAAAATTAAATAATTTAAATTAATAAAATACTTAAATAAGAATGTAAGAATTAGTTTTAAATATATTTTATTAATTCCACATTTTAATAAAATAAAAATGAAGTGATTCGATCCATAATTTTAAATCCCTCGCCCTCTGTTCCCTTTCACCTAAGATCATTTACAATCAGCCATTACTAAATGCACACCTTATTCTAAATAAACACTAAATATGGAGCAAAATATAAATATTCTCGAGAGATATATGCAAACTATCAGATTAACATTGAATTGGCAATATTAAAAGAAATTGTAGCTACCGACCAAGAGGAGACAACACTAGGACACAAGTGAGCAAAATTGATTAATCTAGATATAGAGATTAAAATAACAGTGCTAATGAGTTCACCCCCCATTGTGAAAAGAAGATGGCTTGAGTGCACATAACTAAATGGCATTAGATAATAATACTAAATCTCCCTCAATCAAAGTTTATTTAAAAAAACATATCAAATCTATAAGAGATCCCTAATTCTAACAGTTTATATAAAATAACTAACATTTAATCAGCCCTAAGGAATAGATTGAATCTAGCTTCATTAAATTATATGATTAAATAATATTAATAATTACATGATAAAAACAAAACAATTATATATATATATGTAAGACAGAATTATATAATACATGGAGGTTGAACTTATTTATACTTGATATACTTCCTTGCTTCTATTTAATTTCACTAACAGTTTTAGTTTATTTCACTAACAGTACTAGTTTTAATGAAATAATTTAAACAAAATTATTAGCGATTTTGATCACAATGAGTCATATTTATCCAGTCCAAAATTGAGACACTCTGTCCTTTGTGGATAAGTCTGATGAACAAGTCAAGCGTTGGATAGCATGAGCTCATGTATACAATTGGTCAGCTTGAAAATCATTCAATTAGAATGAGGTTCTGCTATTAACTGCAATCTGATGTTACTTGTGATATATTATTTTCAAAAGTCTGCACTGAAAGTTGAAGTACACCCTCAACTAGCTTGCTGATTATTCCTTGTCCGTTGGGCAACAGATACAGTTTGACGGTTCTGCAGCTGTAGAGATGTCTGTGGGAAATGAATTTAATCACAGTTCTATCTAGCCAGACAACATAGCCTAGCTTCTTTAAACAATGTATATATCTATCTTTTGAAAACAAAATTTCTTTTTATATCATATAATACTAAATCATCCATGCACTTTACTACTGTTACATCATTTGCAGATATCCCCATTCCCCTCTTCTTTCACTTAGCATTTACTTGTTAAAAATTCAACTATTTCTAATTTTAATGACATTCATAATAGCCCTATAGCAAACAAATAATTTATTTTGTTACTTTGGCTCTGGCTCCAGATCTAATTTTTTTATCTGGGGTTTATCAAATTATTGATAACAAATTTTAATGTGCAATTAAAACTCATTCGATTTACAAAATTTAGTTTATATTCTTTAATTTATTTCTACAATGGAACGTATCACCCTTTCCTCCATTAACATAACAAATTATAATTAAAATTCTTATTTTAAAAAATAATCTTGATTATGCTATATTTAGTATTATCAATCTCTTTTCAATTTATTTAGTAATTATATATATGTTTTATTAACAAATATGATATATATTACATTATAAGTTGGATATAAATAAAAATATATAATATTCTATTATGAGATGGAAAAATCCCGTCTCTGAATATCCATAATATTTTAATTTAAAAATTATATGTATATTTAGATAACAATGACCTGTTGTAGTATTGAATAGCTTTTAATACACACATGTAGATACATAGATGCATATTTTATTGATAGAAATATTAATAACATTACACATAAATAAATTAAGGTATAAATAAAAATAATTCACATAAAAATAAAGTAGTATACAATAGACATTATTTGCAACTAATGAATCTGATTTAAATTTGGAAAAAAAGTGTAGTTAAAAGAAACAAACTTAATATTATTGTTAATACGAATTTAGTTTTTTAAACTTTGCGTGTTGGATTATTATAGTAAACCAAATCAATATAGCGCTAAAAACGCGATAACCGCAAAGCTAAAGATGTGTAGTATTTTATTAAGTCATACGCTGAGCGCTTTCAAGAGATATGGCTCTCATATTCATAGCTCCTTTTGTGTGATGGCTGTTATTTTAATTGTATGCAAATATATGCAACTTTTAAGCATTCCATTTCTCGGATACGGAATTTTATTTTTACAGTATATTAAGAAAAACTACAAATCTACAAAGTTTTTTTTTTTGTTACTTCTTGCTATGAAAATTGAAATCTTGATAAAATGCACGTGATATAATATCTAAATGATATTAAAATTATTTGTTGTAATTTTTTTCCATTTTGTTTTTTGTCCAGATACAAAGCAGCTATTTGCAATAAAATGTGAAGTTTTGTGGTTATTTACTACAGCGTATAGAAGTATCAGTGTAAAAGATAATCTGACTTTTGTTTTATTATATAATAATAAGTCGAGCATTAATAGTCAAAAAGGCCGAAACTAGATTGACATTGATATAACAAAAGTGTTATTTACAGAAAATGATTCTTTGGGATCTAGTTTGTGAATTATCTTAGTAATGTACTGGGAATTGAATCCATAAATAAATTTATATTCTTAGCAGTACATATTTAATATGGCATAAAATTATTTACATGCTCGTTAAAGTCGTTAGCATTTTATCTAAATTAATATTTGAAACTGTAAACTGGCTTAATTAATATAAAAATTGCCAGTAATAAAAAGTTTTAAGCTTTTTGATTTCCTAAAAACTGAAATCATATAAAAGTGATCATCTTTTATCTGCCAAAATAGATTGGCCGTCTAGCTTGTAAATTATCTTAGTAACATATTCAGTCTTGTTTGTTCTGTGAATAAGTTTACACACACACACTGTACATAGGTATAACTTTATTGTTCTTGATCTCAAATTATATTATTTTTCTAGTAGGTATTTGATTCCTTTTCACCATGAATTAGTCATCATGTTATTTTTTATACAGTCTTCTGCAGATTAAGAATTTTACTGAAGAAAGAATTTTTAATTACAACCATTTTAATATTCTGATTTTGTGTCATATTATTCCTTTTTATTATATATAGTAAACAATTAAACTGTTTTAACGGAATTTATTTAGACCTTGAGAAAAAGAAAATAATTATAAAAACAACAATAACTAAAAAGTGAATTAAACATTTTGCAATTTATTAGATTGGTTTGAATTTCATTGACATACTGTGAAAAAGTAATTTTTGTAATTTTATATATAATTAGGAGTCATGGCTTTATTTTTATAGGTATATAAATGTATATAGTATTTGTTGATAAAGAAGCATATTTATATAATACAATATTTATTTCGTTTATGTATTCATAAATATAGGTAAACTGATGGAAGGTAAAAAGCTTTGTTATCAAGTATTATGGTAATGTTAAGATTTGGGAGATGATAGGTAGGATGGGGATTAAAGCAGAAACATTAAGTTTTAAGAAGAATACTAAGAAATTGATTGACATGGAAAGGATTTTAAATGATAGTTTGAGAAAATTAAAGGAGAGCTGATGAAAAGAAGAGATTGAATGAAAGATTAGTATTATGAGGTTTTATTTGGAAAGATTAAATAGTGATGTGGATAGACATATAAACATGGATAAATGAGAAAGATAAGACATTTATTGGTAGTGAGGAATTCTTTGATGAGAGAGGTTAATAGGTTATAGAAAGAAACACTGGAAAATATAAGTTGTTTGGCTGCTTAAAGTATATTGCACAGCTATAAAAAATATCTGATTCAGAATTGCAGTCTTCATTAACTTGAGCACAAATGATTCATGGTGTCTGCTACTTATATTAATTTAGCTACAAAATGGGATTAATGTAACTAGTCTCTTGGCATAATGAAAAGCATATAATTTTATTTTTTTCTAATTTCAATCAGCATTCATTTCTAGTTTCATTATTGATCAATAATTTAGGGAAAGACAAATTATTTTAAGAATTATATGTAAGTTTATATTGTTTGTGGGTTTTAAGGGATATTTCCATTATTGTTTGAAGAGTTTTTTTTTTTTATTGACAAAGATTAAAAGTATATTTATGAGCACAGTGTATTTCTTAATTTGATAAATAAAAATCTTTATCAAAATAACCATAAATTAGCACAATCATGAATAACTCGGTTATTGTTTTCATGTGGATACAAGCTATGCACTTTATTATGAAATTGGTGCCAATAAATACCATAGTAATTCTATATTACCAATAAATATTGTAAGAACAGTTTGATATCGTGTTTGGAACAAAAAGTGTAATACAGTATTTGTATTTAAAAAGTCAATAATTAGAAAATAAATTACACATGTATGTTTATATTAATAACTAATTATTTAATATATTTTAGAATTCTATCTTATTATTATTATGAATAAGAGCATTTAAATATATTCCATTACATAATTGTGAAAGTACAAAATAAAATTCTATTTATAATAGTCAAATTTTGAATTATAAACTAGATAATACAAAACTCACCGGACTGGTTTTAGGGAATTCTTCATTACCTATGATAAGGCTTAAACATCACTTACTTCGTGTCTGAATACAATTGAATATTATTTACATTAAAATAATTTTGCTTTATACTTAAAAGTGAGAATGATGTATAAAACACACCCTTTATTAAATGCAATGTCCTTTATAGTGTTTGGAAAGCAAACATTATATAATTTAATTTTTTTTCATAAATCTTTCCTGTTATATATGCAAAACAATCAATTGACTTCATTTCTTGGATGTTGGAAAGAAGCTGAAAGATTGGAAATGATAGCACAGACCACAATCCATGGATCTTGTACTTCGGAATCAAATCATGCTGGATTAATATATAAATATGTATTTGTAAATAAATTTTTATTTATGAATTTTACAATTATTATGTTGCCCTTTGCTTAATTAATAAGCACATATATAAATATATTTCATTTGGGTAAAATTTCATTAATCCATTTTATCTAAAGCTCATCACTTGAAGTAATCATACATATAATATATTTTATTATTAATATAGTGCTACATCTTATAATAATATTATGAACAAGTTACTTAAGCACCTCTGTCATTTCTTATTTATAATTATAAGGGTATACAAAGAATATAATATTTGATAATTAGGTATATTTTTTGTATTTTAAAATAAAGTGAGTAAAATACACTTGATATAAGTAAGATTGTCAAATCTCATTTTGATTTACAGATAAGGTATAGAACTTAGCATAGCTAACAAAGGGGTTGTTCCTAAAACCGATTCTAGGATCTTTGCATTGTTATAGTTTACAATTCAGAATTTGGCTATTATATATAACATCTTATATCTTACTTTCTTGGAGAACTGGTAAAATGCACTTAAATGTTCTCATTTATAATAAGTATTTATATGAATGTATATGTATAGCCTGCAAGCATATATATATATATATTGTATAATTACATACTATTTTTTATTTTAACTTTTTTAGGGTGTCTTTCATGGATTAGAAAACTTCGTAAATGAAGCAAGTTACATGAGTTTAGTTGGATTAACGCCTAGTTTTGGGAATAAAACATTTATTGTACAGGTAAAAAAAGAAAAAAATATTACAATAATAGTATAATTTTGATGTGAAATAAGTGATCAGCCATATTAAGTTTTATATAAAAAATGTGCACTTACTATCTTTGCTATTATCCATATGCATTATGTTGGACTATTTCCATTATCTAATATTAAATGTTGAATGTTCTTAGAAAAATATAACCTTGATTCAAACTTTTTAAATTTATTCAACCAAACCTGGGTCTCATTTTATGCGGTAGATAGGTTTTTCAGAAAATGCGCATAAAAGAAATCGCACAAAAATAAACATAACTTACCTTGAAAAATGGGGGATATGTTCCAGTAATTTTCAGAAGTCGCATAAAAGCAAAGCAACAAGGAAAAATTACTTTAATATCCACATTAAAAAAATAAGGAAATAAAGTACGACTAATAAAAAATTTCAAATATTTGAAAAAAATTAATACAAGAACAACTTTTTTTCCTTTTTTTATTAACTACAGTATTTAATTTTACATTTTTTCATACATATTTTAATCATTACCGCTGTTGACAATATGCGTTCGTTTGTGAACTAGTAAGAAATCAAATTCGTGACATGTTCAACTAGCGCCATTTTCAGTCTTCAGCTGTGTTTAATGGTTTTCTGTTTCTATATTAAAAAAATGAGATCACAATCAAACAAAAAAATTATACATTATCATTAGAAAGATTATTTTAAGTTTATAAAATCAATAAAATCTTCGTTATTATTTATTTTAAAAATCTAAAAAAATATTTTTCTGTTAATATCTAACAAAATACGTTTTAAAAGTTTAAAATTTTTGAATATTTATTGTGATACTTTTATACAAACGTATAAATCTATTATTATTATTTACTCATTAGTATAAGTAGGTTATTTACATAGAAGCTAAGATTCTAAATATATCTTCAGGCCATAGTCACGTTAGCTGCTAATATAACGTTATATTTTTGAAAAAAAAGTATTTCAAGTCAAAATAAGTTATTAATAATTTAAATTTCTTGATATCTAATAAATATAGTGAAATATGAAAGATATTAAGAAGAAACATGAATCGCATAACTTCAAAATCACATTAAAATAATCCGCATAAAATGAGACCCAGGTGTATTATTAATAAATAGCTCACAGATTTGTGTAGAACACAATGTTTCAAATAGAAGTCTTCTCTCTTCATCAAATGTTGTTTACATGACCAGTGATAGTAGAATTGGAACTGGACCTTTAGATTTGTGATTAGCCTCACCTTAAATTCAATATTCTCAAATATAAATTTCCAGCTTCGATTCTTGTGCTAATATTGTCACTGATCATAACAGCAGCAATAGAAGAAAAGAGAAGAAGAATTATCACTTGAAACATTGTATGATCAGCATTTCTTATGCTTGCTCATAACTGTTATTAAAACAGACAAAACTCTCCATACAGTAGTGCCACTCAGTGCAAGCCAGAGTAATCAATGGACGCCAGAAGGCCTGTGCATAAAATCCCTATCTACTGCCTACTCATCCAATATCCCCAGACTAGTTTCTAGCTTGTGGCTTTTGTCAGTGAGGAGCCTTAGATCTGAGAGCACTGCACTTAGATCTTAGAATCTAATGCAATCCTCCAGCAGCCACTTTTTTATCTCTACTTAACTACAAAACTATGAGAACAAAATTGAAAACACAATAATATTTTCAATCCAAGCTCATTAGCTTATATAGTTATATAAATCTGAACTCATTTCAGTTACCCATACATTTTGGTATCTTTGGTTCTTTAATAATTATAGCCACCACTATCCTATTAGACAGGATTGGTATTAAACCACTAAACATCACACACCATTTCTTATGCTTGCTCATAACTGTTATTAAAACAGGCAAAACTCTCCATACAGTAGTGCCACTTAGTGCAAGCCAAAGTAATCAATGGATGACTATATAAGCTAATGAGCTTGGATTGAAAATATTATCGTGTTTTCAATTTTGTTCTCATAGTTTTGTAGTTAAGTAGAGATAAAAGGTGGCTGTAGGAGGGTTGCATTAGATCCTAAGATCTAGGTGCAGTGCTCTCAGATCTAAGGCTTCTCACTGACAAAAGCCACAAGCTAGAAACTAGTCTGGGGATATTGGATGAGTAGGCATTAGATAGGGATTTTATGCACAAGCCTTCTGGCATCCATTGATTACTCTGGCTTGCACTGAGTGTTGTATGGGGAGTTTTGCCTGTTTTTTTGGAAACATTGTGTTATATACTAATCTGAGTTCTATTACTAACAGTTGAGTGTATTTAAAACGTTCAAATAAAGTTTGAATTTTTCTAAAAACATTCAACATTTAATATTAGATGATGGAAATAGACCAACTTATAATTGCTACTAAAATGTCATCATTACACACATTTGGGCAAACATTAACATCTGTATACTCTTCATAAAAATAAAAATAATAAAATAGAATTAATATTTTAATTTTCAAAGGGATTTTTTAAAACTAAGAATAATAAATATTCATTTTTTGATGGTTGAAATATTAATGATAGCTTACTGTTTCAGGTTTTTATATTATATATTAGTATTATTTCTCATGCTTTTATTTCATTATTTGGCACGAGAAAATTATCAGAAAATAATAAGATAACTATTTTTAGCTTATTTATAGATAATTTTTTTACATATTATTTTTAGATTTGTTTATTGATTTAATTTTTTATATAACTTGCTAACAATTGTTTTATATATATATATTCACAGTATGTATATAATATTAAATAGTTTAGTATTTTTTATAGTTTGATCTATAAAAGCTGTAATTTTTAAAATTATAATTTTCCATTTTTTTTTTACTAATATGTGTTTGTCTGTGTATGTATATGTTTCTATTATTTAAATACTTTTGTAAGTATTTTATATATAAAAATTCTTCCAGTTTTTTTTGGATCAATATATAATGATTATAAAATGATGTAGTAATGGTATGTTATGCTTTTAACTGTTTGTTCAAAAGAAAAAAAATTGCAATCTTATATTTTAGTTTGATTTATTATAATTGCCTCATTTTTATTATTAAAATTGTTTTTTTTTATTTATTTTTGTTATTGTCATTCTTAAAGTGTATTGAGAACTGTATCTACTTTACTGACTTGTCCAACAGTAAAATCTCCTTTTAGTTCTAAAATTCTGATTGCACTCCAATTTAATATTCATTGATAAATTTATGGTCATATTTTGTGGATTCTGGAGTCAGAAGAGAAATGATGATTAATGTAAATTGAAGAGGAAGATAATGAATAATTATTGGTTTCTGTTTTTTTTTTTATTAAAAGTTCAAAGGTGTTGCTGTTAAATAAAAACTCGAGATAATTAAAATAGACCACTATTGATGTAATATAGACCTGTATAGCTATACAATTTGGAGGGCTTGGATTCAAAATCTTAGTCATCGAGTTCTTAAGCCTTTGGATTGAAAAGAAATATAAGAGGTAAGTATAAATTTATGATCTCCTTAGCTGAAAGTTGTCTATGGGAGTCTGATTTGCATTATCATTTAAGGGACATTGATTTTATGTACAGCCTACATTGGAAGTTTTGGATTTGGAGGAGAAATATTTTGATAAAATTTAGCATCATCATTATCAACCATTATCATTCCACTGCAGGATGAAGGTCTCTCCAAGTTTAATCCATCTTCTCCGATTTTTAGCTTCTCTTTTCCACACCACCCCTGCACACTTTCTTATTTCATCCATCCATCTCACATGTGGTCTCTTTCTGGGTCTTTGACAATTTCAATTGTCCATCTATTATCATCTCTTCTAACAATATGTCCAGCCCAACTCCACTTCAATCTTTTAATTTTTTCAATGAGGTTAGTAACACCTGTTTGTTCTCTTACCCATACATTGCGTTTACGATCTCTTCTTGTTACTCCCAACATACATCTCTCCATACTTCTTTGAGTGGTCTGAAGTCTCTGAATTGCTCTTCTATTAAGTGTCCAAGTCTCAGATCCATAAATAAGAACTGGTAAAACACATTTGTTAAAAAACATCCTTTTCAAACACATAGGCATATTTCCTTTTAGTATCAAGTTATTTCTACCAAAAGCACTCCAACCAAGTTTAATTCTATGATTAATTTCCTCCATTATGTTGCCATCTGTATTAATAATCTGACCAAGGCATTTGTAACTGTTAACTTCTTCTAATTCTTCATAATCAATCTTTATTTTCATATTTTGAGCAAATCGATTAAACATTACTTTAGTCTTTTTAACATTTATCTTTAGTCCTACTTTTCTACTTTCATCTGCTAACTCCTGCAACATTTATTTGCAAAAACAACTACATCATCTGCGAAATCTAAATGACTTAAATACTCTCCATTTACTTTCACTCCTTTAGTTTCCCATTTTAATCCACAAAATACTTCTTGCAGCACTGCTGTAAAGAGTTTTGGAGATATGGAGTCACCTTGTCTTACACCTTTCTCAATGTTGATTTTTCCAGTATCATTATGTAATCTAATTGTTGCTGTTGCATTTTTATAAATATTCTTTAAAATATGACAATATCCTGGATCTATACCTTGATGATCCAATGCTTTAATCACTGAAGAAATGTGTATAGAATCAAATGCCTTTTCATAATCTACAAATCCAAAACATAATGACAACTCATATTCGTTTGTCCTTTCTATGACTTCTCTCAATACCTGGATATGATCTATTGTACTAAAACCACTTTTAAATCCAGCTTGTTCTCTTGGTTGGTGGAAATCCAAAGTTCTCTGTAGACGAGTTGTAATTATCTTGGTAAAAATTTTATATAAAACTGATAAAAGGCTGATAGGTCTGTAATTTCTAATATCTTCTTTATCACCTTTTTTAAATATTAATATTATTACTGCATTCTTCCAATCATCTAGTACATCTTTATCATTTAGACATTTGGTATATAACTTTGCTAAAAATTTTTCTATTTCTTCACCTGCTTCTTTTAATATATCAATTATAATTCCATCATTACCTGGAGCCTTTCCTTTCTTCATACATTTAATTGCATGTCTCACTTCTTCATTTAAAATTCTGGGCAATTCGGAAGATGTAATAGATATAGGAGGTACTTGTTCTTTATTACTATATAATTCTTGATAAAAATCTTCTACCAATTTCATGATGTCATCTCTCTTTTTAGTAATAATTCCATCTTTTTTTCCTATTGCAGATATAAATTTCCTACCAATACCAAAATGTTGTTTTACATTCTTAAGACTTTTATTTTCTTCTACAGCTTTCCTTGCTAGTTCACAGTTATACTTTCTATATATTATTTGTTTCATTAAATCAACTATTAATCTTTTTAAATTGTTCATATTAGCATAGATAAGCTCATATTAAATATATTATATAATTTAATATATTTCTAATTCTGTATATATATTTTTTTAAAAAATAAAATTTGATAAAAGTTTATCTAATTTTTAAAAATAGATTTTTCTTGTTACTATTGTATCTTTCTACTTATGTAAGCAATATATAACGTTTATGTGACAGCATTTTACCATCCTTTAATATTTTATTGATTTTGTTTTCAGTTTAATGTCTGTTTTGATGGTCAGTTAGTTTGGGCTCAAGATCATGATGATTTGAATAACATGCTTAGAAATTAATAAAGCAAAGAAATAAATATAAAACAAAATGTGTTGGAGGAACACAGTAGGATGCAATATTTGAAGACAGGATCTTGGATTGGAAAATGTAAAAATTATAAGTATCTAGGCATGAAGAAGGGTGCAAAAGATGAAGCAATAAGAGAAAGAAATTAAATCAAAATTAAGTAAATAATTCTGAATATGTAAGACAAGATCAAGACATTTTATTAAAATATTCTTTTCCTATTTGTGATTTTTTTTTTTTAGTTCAATAAACAGAAATAAAACTATTTCAAATGTTCAATTACAGAACAATAGCCAACAGGATTGAATGCTTTCATAAAAGACTTCATCAAAACAATAAAAAAGAAGATAGACAACACCCTAACTGTGCCATATATTTCTGCAGTGGCAAAAAACTAGTAAAACTTTACATAAAGAATTCAAACTGGGATTTAGAACCCCTTCAAACACCAATAGGCTCATCAATAACACTAAAGACAAAAGAAACATTGAAGCAACCCCCCAGGTGGTGTATAGAATCGCATGCCCTCAGATGGGGTATAGTGCTGTTTACTATGGTGAGTCTCGTGCCATAATTGGCAATAGATTGGCTCAACACAGATACACAAACACACTATCAATAACCAACAAAAGAAGGCAGGTCCATGTTTGCTGGCCATCAGCAAGAGCTTAAACATAGATTTGAGCCTTCCAAAGCTGATATATTATGTATAGAGAGGAATGACATCAAAAGAAAGATCAAGGAAGTTTGTTTTATTACAAGAGACACCAACGCTATAAATAGCAAAGACACTTGCTTTGTCATTTTCAGCAAATGGATAATATAAAAAATATTTCTGCATATATTTGCATATAATTACGTTGACAATTCACAAAGGCTATGATTATGAAGTAATGAAACTCTGAAAGCGCTTAGCCTAAATAAATTATGTGGAATAGTTTCACCTTCAACACATTAGCATATTATTAATTAAAATTATTTTTTTGAGAATGTTATCTTCATGAAATGTTTTATCTTTATTTATATATATATATAGGCTGAAAGTTAAAAATATTTTAGTCTGTATGCATATGTTTCATGCGTGTGATTGATTGATGTATGAAGATTTGCGACAAGAAAATCATTACAATTATAACTTAATTACGTGAAGTTATCTAAAGCTAATGTAATTATCAATTAAATTTAAATGTCCTATTACAAAGTTTATCCAATGTAAATATTCTTAGCTATTTGCTGGCCATGATTTCCTAGTATACCGTTGCTTTTATGAATTAATAATGAAGCTTCAAGAACTCAATCATGATGTAGGCTGGTCAATCCATAGCTGAAACATGATAATAGTAGATAGCTCTCCTTTCAGAAATATATAAGCAATTGGCCCAAAATCTATTCCATTCCTTTAGCTGAGTATGGCTTTGATTCAGCAGCGAAATTCGTAATTTAGGATGGGTTATCATTTGAGTTCTCTAATATCATCTCTGATTCTATCTAGAGAGCATGTTGTTAACTTTTTAACTAAAGCCTAATTTTTTCTATAAATTTTTAATTGCAAATGAAGTGATTAAATTTGCTATGTCTTTTATAATACATTTTTCTTTGTAAATATATTTGTTTTCTATAAATATTTTTCCATATTTATTTTTGTTGTTTAAACTTCTTAATTGGTTTATATTTTATAAGCTAACTTATCTTTATTTTCATTTTTATACAAAGCTGTTTATATATGCTTGCCTTTTTAATTAATTAAACTAAGAGAGTTTACCAAAAAATTTACTTTAAAAATATCTTCAAACAACTCTGTTTTTTTTTTTACATATATAAAAAATAAAATTTATCATTTTATTTCATGATCTTTCAAGTGCATCTTTAACAGAATTCTTTTTACTATATATTTTTTAAAAATATATAAACATACTTATGGAAAGTTGATTGGCCTCTCTCCCAAGTTGCTGGCAGTACCATCTCTATCTAACATGTGTTATATAGTGATAGAGTTTAGTTATTTACCATAAAATGTTTAATACACTATTCTGTCAGTTTTATATGTTATGACATGAAAGGTGACAGTTTCAAGATCTACCGTCTTCACTGGCCTTCCTGCTATCATGAAATCTTGCAAATTACTTGAAAACATTCTTGCAATTCATGGCTTCACTATCATACACAGTTTGAATCATTTCAAACGTTTCAGTAGCAAATTTGCCAAATTTAAAACAAAAATTTAATGTTAGGGTATTATTCTATATGAGTTAGAAATGAAACACACTGTCACATTTTTATTGTAAATTGTGATCCAAAAATGTTAGTGCCTTAAAATAAATAGATAAACTGTGTCCCTATATAACACGTGTTGATTCAGAGATGGTTGCTGCAGGCCATTTGGGGAGAGAATCAGTCAACTTTTTATTGGGACACACTATCTTGTTTGTTTTCTTTATTATATGTATATTTTTAATGTATAAAGTACAGCATGAGCTATATCCATTTTTTGTTTATGAATAATAATAATAATCTTCACTAGAAAAAGTAATTTATTGAATGAATTACTATAATTCTATTTTAGATTGTATTATATTTCAAAGCAAAAATGGCTAACATGTAAATAACCTTTATCTGATTTCTTAGCTAAAAAATCTTAGATCTCTTTAATTTTTCTTTTCTAAAATTTTTTTTCAAAAATTTATTTATGGCTGTATAGTTATTTGAGTTGGATAGCTGGGTTTAAAGACATGTAGGTGTCTGAAAATTTCAGATTTTTCACTCAATAGATAACTTTTAGATAGGTGCTTGGCTTTGGGTTGGTATTTTTTGATCTATTTATTTATAGTCTTTTCATATAACCTTGTTTCATTTGGTGCATTGGTAACGTGTTAGACCCTGGAATACTAGATCTTCAATTCAATTCAAGTTCTGGCACTTACAGCATTTAAACTTCTTATGAAATCCTTAATACAATAAAGTTATTTGTTTGTTTTAGTTGATGCCATATATAAAATTATCCTGCTGATTTTACACTAAAGGCTATTATGAGATATTATTTTATATAGCGCTATGTTTCAATACTGTAATAGTAATATTAGCGATTAAGCCAAAGCCCAAAGCACTTTAAAGGTAAATTATAAATGAATACTATATCTTGTGTATGGAAAAAAGTGAGAGTATTCATTTATAATTTATCTTTAAAGTGCATGTGCATTCGCTTAATCGCTAATATCACTATTACTAAAGGCTATTGTAAATTTGTATTAATTTTTGCAGTATCTTAAAATTTTTACATATGCATGCACTTCATATTCTACCAATAAGACATTAGTATTATATTATTATTTAAAATAGATAATCTAACAATGTTTCTGAAGTGTAATTTTCATTACATCACTCATGCAAGATAGGGACTGGTTTTTATCCACTTTTAACACTTTGTGGAGGGATGTAATTATAAACATATGACCAAAGATGTGAAAAAAAATCTATGATCCCTAAGATGCACATTTCATGCTGAACCAACACTCATCAGTTTGCCCAGACCACAATCTCTTACATATATCTTTATCATTGTTCAGTATTTATATAGATAGCAAATGATTAAAGTTGTTTGATAAGTATCAAATGTGTTGCCCTCACAATTTTGACACAAATCACTTAATGAAAGTATATTAATAATTTTTATTAGTCATTGATTGGATTAGAGATCATCCAATAATGAATAATATTTCTGTAGTATAATTTTCATATACCACTTATCTTTTGATACTTATCAAATAAACTATTCATTTTCTATCTATCTATATATACTGAACAATGATAAAGATATGTGTAAGAGATTGTGGTCTGGGCCAAATGATGGGTGCTGGTTTAGCACGAAATTGCATCTTGGGGATCATAGATCTTTTTCACGTCTTTGGTCATATGTTTATATTTACATTCATCCACAAGGTATTAAAAGTGGATAGAAACCAATCCTACCTTACCTGAGAGTGATTCAGTGAAAATTATACTACAGAAATATTCATTATTGGATAATCTCTAGTTTAATGAATGACTAATTTAAAGCGCTTAGTCTGCAGAAATTATGATATTGAAAGCCTACAGAAATTATTATATAAGTTTCACTGCATTGCATCAGCGTGTTATTAATTAAAAATTATTAATATATTTTCATTAAATGATTTGTGTCAAAGTTGTGAGATCAGCATATTTGACACTTTTCAAATAAAACTGTAATTATTTACTGTCTATATGTATACTGAACAATGATAAAGATATGTATAAGAGATTATGGTCTTGGCCAACCGATGAGTGCTGGGTCAGCACAAAATGTGCATCTTGGGGTTCATAGATCTTTATTTAGTCATATGTTTATAGTTTCATCCCTCCACAAGATATTAAAAGTCGATAGAAATCAGTCCCTACTTTGCATGAGAGTGGTGTAGTGAAAATTGTACTACAGAAATATTATTTATTATTGGATAATTTCTAGGCTAATGAATGACTAATACAAATTATAGATAACTTGACAGTTTTAAGAGTATCCATCTCTTAAAATTTGGTACCACTTTATTTTCATAATTATGCACTTCTTTCTTTTTGATTACTTTTTTAAGTGAATTCTTAAATACATTAATTGTTATTTATCGTTTAAAATTTATTAATCATTTACAATACAAAGTATTTTTCTCACCCCTTTTTCGTAACAAAAAATGAAGCTGTGATGAAGACTTGTAAAGATGAAATCGTAAGCATAAAAATGAAAAATTATATGGGAATAAATGCATAAGTACAATAATTTATTTAAATAATATAGTGATTTTTCTTCAATGTATGCAGTTTATTATTGGTTAAGTTTTTAGAGTTAAAGGAAGAAGAAAGAAAAAAAGATATTCTTTGTTAATGAATTACAACTAAAACATAATTATGTAACTTTCTATCAGTATTCAGTCTCTGACATTCTTTGTTAATGAATTGCCAATAAAACATACTTATGTAACTTTTAGTATTATATTAACATTAAAATATGTTTTTCTATCGGTGTTCCATCTCTGATGACTATTGTGAACAGTTATTTCTCTAAAAATATGACTCAAAAGTTGTTTATTTTAAATGGATCCACAGATAGTATCTAATGTATAGAAATGCAACTTATCTTCAACTCTGAAACATTTTATTTTAGCATGTTGATTTTTGTTTATTTAAAATTTTGCGTTTAATATTACTAAATAATAATTATTTATATTATTTAGCAACAGAATAATAAAATCCTTAAATGTTTTCTAGTTAACATTTTTGTGCTTTTAGAAGCAGAAAGTGATCATTTTAAAATTGGTCTGCACATTTTAAAATCCTTTTGTATGCCTCAAATTTTTTTTTGGCTTCTTAAAATATATGATTTCTTTCAGTAATATATTTAATAGTGAATGTTGAGAAAATTTTTGTGGTGTATACAATTATTTGATAATGAATTCGAAAACTGAGAATGGGATCCCCTGTATTTAATAAAAAAAAAAGAGCACTAGATTAGATTGCCTTTTACATTATTATTTAGTAATGGTAGTGTGTTGTTATAACAAATTTTTATAATTATAATATTGGTAGTTTTTACGTACATGCAAATATAATATTTCAAACCATTTATGTATTTTGTTTATTTAATTTAGGGTTTTGGTAATGTTGGTTTGCACACAATGAGATATCTACATAGAGCTGGAGCGCGTTGTATTGGTGTTGAAGAAGTTGATGGTTGTATTTACAGTCCTAATGGAATAGATCCTCGTGAACTTGAAGATTACAAACTTGTAAGTACTTGATTAACAGTAATATATTGTTAAATACACACGCCCTTCCTTATCTGTGATTCACTAGCTATGACTTGGAATAAATATGAGTAAAAATTTGATTTATGTTTTGCGCGTGACTATCATTGTCTTATTTTAAGCATATCCAATATAGTCTGCCTTCACTAAATCATGGTTGCTATCAAACTGAAAATATTACATTGTTTTAAATTTGCAATAGATGCTATAAATTTAAATTTTCTTTAAAGCGGTCCTAAGGCACAAAGGTATGTATGATGGTTCTGACAAATCTAAGAGAAGCTACTAACTGCTTCCTTAAAAATAATTGTTTAATAGGGAAAGATAAAAAGTCAAATAATGTTGACTGTCAGAAAGTCAATAGTCCACTAGTGAACCACAATGCTTATATTATTCATCTCACTTTATCTCGTAATATTTATTGGATGTTATGCGTTTCATTATCACTATTTTTTAACACAGGAAATTGAAGAAAGTTGGCAAGTTTTATTTATTATTTTTGACAGAAAATGTCAACAATCTTATTCACACTTTATTTACCCACGTAAATTTAAGTGCTTGCATTTGTGATTGCAGTCTTTCTCTTCAGTTTGTTACTGTTCTGTCTTTTTCATTACTATATTATTCTATTTTGGTATTAATTAATTTTTTATTGATATCTTAATGTTTATAATTTTCAAGTGAATTGCATTGTAAATATGTGATATATGTAAAAATAGAATTTAGTATTATCTATGGATTTCAAGAAATTATACTTTGGCTCAGCATAAAATGATCATGAATTCTGAGAGAGGAGAGGGCAACTCTATAACAACAAATTAAATACACACCATATATGCATTTTGAAATACAGTATTAGTATATTGCTCCAAAATTTTAAACTGCATTTTAATTACTGTTATTATCAAAGTGTTTATGCATTTTATAAGTAAATATATTTATACTGATTCAGAATAGATATAAGAATGCTGTTAAGGGTTCACATGCTTTGCCAGGTGCTGATATAGATTCGGATCATAATTTGGTGATGGCTAAATTAAAGTTAAGTTTAAAAAGAATTAAAAGAGGGAAAAGATACACAAGATGGGACTTGGATAAATTGAGACAAATGGAAAAAGGAAAATTTGGTTTAATATGTGAAAATGAATTTAAAAGAATTGTTCAGGATGGGAACTATATTAATAGCTCTGATGAGTGTTGGAATAGAATTAAAGAGGGATTCTTGAAAATAGCAAAAAATGAAATAGGTATTATTCGATGCGAGAAAAGCTAAAAGACCTTGGATAACTGAAGGTATGTTGGAAAAGATGGAAGTGCGGAGATGGTGGAAGAATGTAAATACTGAGGAAGGGCAAAAGGAATATAGGAAATTTAATAATGAATTAAGAAGAGAAACAGATTTAGCAAAAGAAAAGTGGTTGGAGCACGAATGTAAAGAGATAGAAAGGTTTCAACAGATGAAAAGATATGATCTAGCATTTGATAGAATACAAAGTATTTCTTGGGAGAAAAAGACATGGGTAGCAAGTGAGATTGCGGATAAGAATGGAAGAAGGTTAACCGATAGTAATGATATATTAAAAAGATGGGAAGAATATATTCGGTATCTGTTTAGTAGAGGAAATAATTTAATTAGTTATGAACTTGAAAATGAAGAAGATGTTGCAATGGATGATAGAGGTATGGACATACTGCCAGATGAAGTAAGAAAGGCAATCGCACAAATGAAGAATGGTAAGGCTATTGGATTTGATGCAGTACCTATAGAATTTTTGAGAGAAATGGGAGAATTTACTATGAAGGAAATAGTTGGACTTTGCAATTTGATATATAATAGTGGAGTTTGGCCTGAAGATTTTTTAAGAACTATAGTGATTCCAATTGCTAAAAAGAAGAAAGCTGTTAAATGTGAAGAGTATAGGACAATAAGTGTATTGTCTCATGTTTCTAAGGTGTTATTGAGGATTTTAACTCAAAGGATTTATGGGAAGGTTGACTATTATATTGCTGAAGAACAGTTTGGTTTTCGGAAAGGGAAAAGCACAAGAGATGCTATTGGTATTGTTAGGACAATTGCAGAAAGATATATTGAAAGAGATAAAGGAATTGGTATATGTTTTGTAGATTTAGAAAAGGCATTTGATAGAGTAAGCTGGAATAAACTGATGTCTATCTTAAGAGATAAAGGAGTATTCTGGAAAGAAAGACGATTGATATGGAATATGTATAATGGGCAAAGAATAAGAGTTAGATTTGGATGTAATGAGACTGATGAAGTGAATATAGAAAGTGGAGTTAGGCAAGGATGTAGTATGTCACCTGTTTTGTTTAATATTTATTTAGAAGATATGATAAATAATTATTTGGACTGTGGAGGAGCAAATGTTGGAGGGAGAGTAATAAAGTGTATAAGATTTGCAGATGATATGGCTCTTATTGCTGAGGAAGAAAAGGATCTTCAGAATATGTTGAATAAATTGGAAGAAGGATGTATGGCATATGGAATGAAGATTAATATTGAAAAGACTAAGTGTTTATGGATAGGGCGAGATGCAAAAAGACTGCAAATTGGAATCCATGATGACATGGTGCAGCAGGTGAAGGGATTTAGATATTTGGGTTGTTGGTTGAGTGAGGATGGAAGAAGTGAAGATGAAGTTAAAAGAAGAATAGCATTGGCAAAGGTGACATTTGTAAAAAGAAAGAAGATATTCTGTGGACCTATGGAAAGAGAATTAAGGAAAAGATTAATTAAATGTTATGTGTGGAGTGTATTAATGTATGGTTGTGAGACATGGACATTGAGTAATAGAATTAAGAAACGACTGGAAGCTTTTGAGATGTGGACATGGAGAAAAATGGAAAAAATCAGTTGGGTGAATAAAATAACAAATGAAGAAGTTTTGAAAAGAGTTAATGAGGAAAGAAGATTGATTGAAAGTATCAAAGAGAGAAAGAGAAACTGGATTGGACATATACTAAGAAAAGATTATAGTTTAATGAAAGATGTTTTGGAAGGAATGGTGAGTGGAAATAAAAAGAAAGGACGGAAGAGATTGACATTATTGGATGATATACGAGATGGAAGGGGTTATGTGGAATTGAGGAAGTGGGCAAGGAAGAGAATGGAATGGAAGAATGGATGAACTGATGTAGTGACTACTCTCTGGACCTGTCTATTGGACAGATTACTATTGATGATGATACATACAAATACAAAGGGCTTTCCACCATTTGTAAGAAATTTTGAAATTTTTTCATGTTCAGTAAACTTCTGATTTTTTTTGTTCAAAACAGCTGGTAAATGGATACCTAATTGTTTTTAGCTAGAGTAAAACAAAGGAAAAAAACTTTTGGATCATCTTTACTTAATAGATGACTAACTTATTGAATAATGTTCTTTTCCCGTTTCAAATATTTATAAAAGAAATATATTCACATACTTATGATAGCTATTGTGATTTTTTGGAAATGTTTTTAATATACTAAATTAAATGTAACCTCTATAGAAATTTTTTTACAAATATTAATTTTGAAAATGTAATTGATAATCTTTTTGAGGTGAGAATGCTAATCTAGACAAGAAAGTAATAATGTGATGAAAGTTTAATTGACTATTTATTTGGTAGTGTATGGTTATGCATTACAGATGGGCTATGGACAAGTAATTTGGAATGTTTGTAAATTAACAATATATAATGTATATAAATATTACTTTTATACTAAATATATAAATATTTGAAAACCTGGCACTCTTCACAAACCTGGAGCTTAATTGTAAATATAGGGAATTTGAACTCAGACTTTCAAGCACCCACCAACTATCCACTATCTCATGCAACCGATATACATGACCATACACATGTAGAAAAGATGAAAGTCTGAGTTCAAATCCCCTATATTTATATTAAATATATGTAAAGTCAGATGACCATCATTAAGTATATTTAATTAATAATCGAACTGATTCTAGTCTAGCTACAAGATTCTGGGTAACTATATAAAAAAATCTAAAATATAGTCTGGAATAATCATTTTTCTCTTGTAAAGAGTTAATGAATATGATAATTAGAGGGCATTTGACTATTAATTAAATATTTTACCTAATTATCATTTGATTTTACATATATACATAAATTATATTCCACAAGAATTTATGGACAATTAATAAATAATATGGTAATAAACTTGGGTTTTTATGCAAAGCATCTTTATCAAAGCAAAACTACAATTAATTTTAATAAACCTAAATAAGTATATACACCAATATAAATTGAAATACTAATTATTGAAAAGAGGATTGTTATTGGTTCTTAAATTAACAGAATTTTCTTGAATGAATTACATGTGCATTATAAATTGGAACGCCAGTCTTTTTTAAAAAGAATACTCTGACATTAATAGAGTTTTTTAATTTAATTATATGCTAAGGTTCTTTATTTTACATTTTTGATTATTTTTCTCTAGTCAAAAATAATTTTTGTATCGGCAGATTCCTTCTCATGTTCAAACAACACGGGATTATATATATTACCATTTTTAACTTATTATATAACTGAACTCAATGACTATTCTAAACTTTAAATTTGCTCTATCTCACCATAATATCTAGCATTATAAATTTGGCAATCCTGGGCATAAAACAATTATCTTCATCTTTTTTTTTCAACCTTATTTTTAGAATAGATTAATTAATAATTCTAAGGATACGCTTGAAAATGATAATAAAGCATAGTTGGTTTATGCCCTGAATTGATAAATTTGTAAATGCTAATAGGGGGAGAGCAAGTTTACAATAGTATATATAATTATGTATTTTTTAAACGTAAGAAACTGATTATTCGTTTAAATCTTCTGCTGCCAAAATTAATTTATCTGGAGAAAAATAATAGAAAGTGTAATATAAAATAAATTTTTGACATACAATTAATTCAAAAAATTTCATTAATGTTAAAGCCAATAGCATTCCTCTCAAGAAGAACTATTGTTTCAATTTATAATGGATATATATATTTAGATTTTCTAAAAGTCTGCATTAGATAGCTTAGCAATTTTTTGAAGTTTAGTGCCGTATTATTTACTAATTTTCCATATAATTTTGTGGAATATAATTTTTACATTTTACTATATTTTCTCCAAATTCTTTTGAAACTTGATTTTATTTTTCAATTAACACATCCCAATATTTCAACTATTTATTTATCATCATTTTTAATAATGTAAATTGATGATTTGTAATTATTAAAAGTTATCTTATGTTTATTAATAAATAACCCTTATTTAAGATATATATTTTATATTGCATTTAGCTAGCTATATTATTACTTTTACTTCTTCTGTAGTACGGGAATGATTTTATTATTTAAAAAAGTATACATATGAAAATGCAGAAACTGGATAATCTAATTAGAACATTTGGGATACAGGGTTTCTGTTACATAAGCATTAATTGAAGCGTTAATTGATTTTACAGAAAGAGTGTAAATGGTGATTTTATGAATTCTCATATTATTAATATTAATTACACTTATACCAATTTTTATCAATCATATGATATTATTTGTCCACATTTATTTATCATGCAGGTTTATTAGGTTATTTAAAGAGTTCTTTATTACCAAATATTAATATTTATGATTTTTAATATGTGCTATGTCAGATGGTTATATATGTATAACCAGACGGTTTTATATATATAACCAGTCAGACTACAAATAAAATTAATACAAGTACAACTTTGTTATTTATTTATTTAGTAAAAGATAATAAACAAACAAAGAATATATATTAAAATATAAAGTAGTTATTAATCCAAATAACAGTAATGTGAAGAACAACTCTCTGAACACATATTACTTGATAGTGTGTGTATTTTTCTTTCTAAGGAAATAAAACAATACTAACACATTTATGCCTTGCTATTGTCAGCACAATTTAGGAATTAACTGTTTCCCTTTCCATTATTCTTTTGACTGTGACAACTACAGCTGATTTCTCTTGTCTCTCTACTGCTGTGCCTTGATTAAACTTTTCTACTTTTATAGATATGCAAATGAATCTATTCTAATTTTAGAGTAATTCAGCACATATTCCCTTGTACTAGGAAAAGCCAATTGCTAATAAACAAAGACATACTAGAAATCTTGTCAGACATTTCAGTTCTTCTTTCACCCCAAAATTACTAACTTTTTGTGCTTTTCCTCTCCCCCAAATTTGTAAACCATTTTTTTTAAGTGCTTCTCGATTTTTAAAATGACAAATGATAGCTCAGTGACCTCTAATGTCACAAACTATATATTTTTTTCCTTATGCTTATTGTTCATTTTTTCACATCTGGCTTACCCACAACAATAACATTGGGGGGGGGGGGGTTGTGTATCAGAAACTCTTAACTTCTTTTTTAGGTTTTTCTTTGTTAAACAAAATCCTTTCCAAAGGCTGAGACACTATAAATTCTGAAGTATTATTCAACACAGTTTCCTGAGCTACACTTTTCTTTATGGATACATTGTAGTTTAAATCCAGATCACTATAATAATCGGATATGCCATATAAAGACTGTTCTACTAGCAAATCATTTACCTTTGGGCCAAAATCACAATCTCTGGCCAGTCTACATAAAGCTAAATTATAATCAACATATTTCTTCTGTGGCAACTATTTTCTACTTTGTAGTCTAAATTATGATTCCCATTTTGAAAGTTTCAGGGCAAAATAAGCACTTAGAATTTGTATAAGTTCTCCATATGAAATATTCTCAGGATGTTTTGGGTCCATGAGTCTTTTAGCTAACTGATACTTCCTATCCTGCAAACTAGAGAAGTGTGAAAACTTTAAGATAATCATCCTCCATCTTGTTGATCACCATAGAATATTCAACATATGACACAGCTTTTTCAAGAGTCTGCATTATTTACTTTGAACTCTCGGATTAAAGAATTTACCACATATTTTCAAGTTTTCCTGTTACACCTTATATGAACTGTCAACTGTACCATTTAGCTGTGTTTGAAAGTTATGTATATAACCTATCAGTCTGCAAATAAAATTAACACAAGTACAGTTTTGTTATTTATTTATTAACAAAGGTAATAAACAAACAAATAATAAATATTAAAATATAAAGTAGTTCTTAATCCTAATAGCAAGAAGAACAATTCATTGAATGTACACCTTACTGGACAGTGTGTGTATCCTTCTTTCTAAGGAAATAAAATAATACTAACACATCTATACATTTCTGCTGTCAGCACAATTTAGAAATTAACTGTTTCCCTTTCCTACAGCTTCACTGGAGAAGACTTCTAATTTCTATCTCTACTGTTCTGTCTTCACTAAATTTTTCTACCTTTATAGATATGCAAATGCAGCACACTCTAACATTTTAATTTTAGAGTAATTAAGCACACATTCTACCATAATAGTAGAGGCCAATCGCTAATAAACAGAGATATACTGGTAATCTAATCAAACATTCCAACATGTATAAAGTAAAAATTAAGAAAAATTGCATTTAATATATAATTCCATGCATGACAAAATTTCCAACAACTCTTCGTAGAAGAATCGTGAAGAAAATAGCAGTACTCGGAAGGTTTGCTAATTTCATGGACAGTGAAAATTTTATCAGTTTTACATATTTATTTTTATCCTTTAGCCAAAAATAACCAAATAACTATTTATCCACCAGTATTAATAAACTTGATTAAAATAAAATAGTTAAACTTTACAATCTGAATTCTAATCCAGAATATAGCCTAATAGGAAGATACATCATTGTTGTATCATGAGATTCTTTCAATGTAAGTAAGGCAGTAAATTTATAATTTCTTAATCTTATATTGCTGCTTAATGTAGAATATATTAATAGGAAAATATTAAGAAATTAAAAAAAAAAAATTATGGTAATGAGATATAAATAAATTATAATAGGATAAAACTACATAATTATTTTTACATGTAAGCAATTCTTCTTTACTTATGTGATAAAACTATATATGGGAACTATGTATAATATTTAAATTTATCACACCATTCAAAGTTGAATAATAATTCAGTTTAGTAGTGTAAAAAAAGATAAAAACATTCAGAATCAGCAAACTTTGCATATTTTAATATACCATTCTAATGTTAATAATTCAACAAAAATGGGGAATATCTTACTTTCAATCATTGATAGCAAATTAATTTTACTTTTTATTCATATTCTTCAAAGTTGAATGATAATTCAACTTAACAGTACAAAAGACAGAATGGCTTTCTTCAATTCATTAACAGTGGAATAAAATTTTTAATGTTAAAATTGTTTATTACAGGCCTTCCATTATTTAAATACTATTAAAAATATATTTGAAATAATAATATTTTAAATATAATAACACTTTGTAATCATTATCATTTGAAGAAGATCTATTTTAATACATAATGGCAATATAATTTTTTTTTCTAATATATATATAAATCAGATTATGCAAAAACTTACTGAACAGAACTATTTGTGAAAATTGGAAATTCCCTATATTGATAGTCTGTATATATCCATCTATATTAAAAAAAGAAAAAACTTTTCTTATTATAAAGTAATATGTCTTTTAAAAAGTATTAAAAAAATTAATAGTTAAAATAATTTATCTCCGAGTTGTATTTTAGTTACCATTAAACAAGAAATCAATTTTTTTCTAAAAAAGTATTAATAAAAACTTTGTGCAATTGATTAGCCAGTGATTTAAACTACATTGATTTTTTTATTTGATTTTATTTTAAGTAAGGGACAAATAAAAAGGATATATGATGTTATTATTTAGTAAACAGATAACTTTTCATTTGATAATATTTATATGTTAATAAATTTTCTTACAAATTATTCAGCTTGATATTAAACGAATGCTTAAAAATATAAATGATTTTATTTAAGACTTGTATAGCATCGTAATTAGTGTTATACTAATTGCAATATATTGGCAGTATAGTACATTAAATCTTTAAATGGGTTTTGACTTCTGTCACTGTTTTCATGTTAATAGAAAGTAGCAATTATATTTTTAAATTGCCATGTTTATTTTTTACATGTGATTGCTTATTATGAATTTGCTTGTATTCTGTGTTGTATGAAATTATATAGCATTTAAATATTGCCTGGGTGATTATTACAATTTTTCTGAAAGATGTGATATGTCTATAGAGATGATTGGTAAAGATCATAGAAGTGGGTAACATTATTTCCATGTTTTTCATACTATTGTTTGTCTGTATGAGTTGGGGATTATTTTGGAAGATGATATTGAATAGAAACATTGTTTGCATTATAAGATAAATTTGATTTCCAACAGTTCAATAGAAATATTTTTGCACTATATTATAAAAGTGGCTTTCAACATGTTTAAATAGTTTGCAGCTATATGTCAAAATAGAGTATTCAAACAGGCAAAACTTCATATGTATTGCCACTCAGTGCAAGCAGTAACCATGTGATCATGTGATGTTTATTGGCTCAAAATAGAGTAATGATTAATTACTTAATTTTTTGAAAAAAAACTATCAAATTTAATTACACAAGTATTATCAAATTGATTGACAGACTTTTTATTGGCCAATAGGGCAATTGTAAATTTTTCCATTGGTTAGGCAAAGTATAAATAATAATTGTTGTTATAGTTTTTTTTTATATCTGTTATCCATGTTACTCCTATTGTAAAACAAATGAATTTGAACCAGCAGTTTTGATGACTTCTGAGTGATTTGCTTCATTGCTATTTTAAGTTTTCTTGATTACAATTATTTGATAGTTCTTTTCAGTTAGTATTGTCTTACACCTACAATTATTTTTAGCAGATTTGTTCTAAATACAGTCATTATTTTTGAGAAACGTTCTTAGAACATTAAATATGAAATCATTGTAGATTCGTTACTTCACCTAAATTGGGCATTAATCATTTAATGCTTTTTTAAATTCACACAATTGACATTTTTTTACCAGCTTCTACAAACTGCTTTTAATTTTCTATCATATAGGATTCTTATCATTTTTGTTGGGAGTCTGTCTACAAAAGGAAAAAAAAAATTTCATTGTTAAACATTTCCATTTTTATACCAAATAATAGCAAAATTATAATGCTAATACAGGTGTTTTCCTTATTTGGTTTATGTTTTGTGTTTTATGTTTAAATATATTTGCATATAGTGTAATGTGTTTGATTTAAACAATAAAAGATTATAATCTAAAGCTAAGAGAAATCATATAATGAAAGCTATAAGTTTTCTTTGCATAATAAAAATATTAAAGTATTGACTTAAATTTAAATAAACATATAAAAAGTATTAATAATATTAGGAATTTCTACTAGTATTATTGAAGAATTGATCACTGATACAAATCTTGGCCTCAGCTGAATATATTATTTGTATTGGAATTTCGCTTTTGTGATTCACAAATTTACTATCCATCTCCCTTTATGGGAAGTCCCTCTATATATTAAATTTGTAAATGCTAAGTTGCTATCTATTGTTATAAAGTTTTGATTTTTTTAAAATTTAGTTATTGTCTCTATCTGTTTATATATATTTGTGTAAGTTTTAATTTTATCATTTTACTGATTACAGATCTGTTGTTTTGTGTTCAATTTTGTTACAATTTTTTATAACCAAAGAAATTTGTATTTAACATGAAAACTTTTTCTTTTGCCATGTAAGGTATATATATATAATATTAGTTTTAGTAATTGAGTAATTATTAATTATTTTTGTTACATATTACATTACAATTAAATTTAAAGAATGAGAAAATATTTTTATGCATGCAGCCAATAGAATTATCAGTCTAATTTAATAATAAACATTTTATATTAGGCTAATGGAACAATAGTCGGATTTCCTGGAGCAGAAGCTTATACCAAGGATAAACTTTTATTTGAAAAGTGTGATATTTTAATACCAGCTGCTTGTGAGAAAGTTATTACAAAAAATAACGCACACAAAATTCAAGCAAAGGTAAGACTAAATCTTGAGTGGAAATTCAATTTAATTTAAAAATTTATTTCTGAAATTTTGAAATTATGAGGTTTGTAGCTATAGCTATGGGTGAATATATATATAATTTTATATTTTCAGAAATAAAGTCAAATCCAGATGCAAACTACATATATATTTTATTATTTTGTGTTATTTTCTAGAAAGTTATTTTCTTAACTACAAATAGTTTTTTTGGCTGCAAGTTTTTTAATTAAAAAACTAACATTTGTTGATATGTATTGCTATTTTTCTATACTTTTATATAATCCGTCAATATCCATGGAGTTATTATTCAATGAATTATGAACTTTAACATATAATACAAATACTTAGATCCCACCATGTTACAACTTAAATGTTAACATACAAAAAGAAAAATATATTAAAGTGAAGAGTGATCCCCCCCCCCCTCCAACTTGTGATTTACAAATACCTCATAATGAGTTTACATAAAATACATATATATCATCACACAGTTGTGCAGTATAATAATTATGAACATATTTGAATTATCATAAACCTACAAATGAAATTCATTTTTTATAATATGTAATTAATGATTGATTTAATATATATGTGTGCACACACTGGCATTTATATAAAAAAATATAAACCTAATAGATTATATTTTCCCAATACACAATTCAATGTCAAAAAAAAAAAAAACAACAGATTGCACATATATATAAAAGCATTCATGTGCTGCATAAATAATTTAAAAATTAACATGTTCAAATTGTCAAAGACTTATAAAAAAATTCAATTTGCTTTTAATAATACATAAATGCACACATATGATGTGTATATATATAAAAAAATAGATATGAATTAAATATATTAATTAGCCTCTCTTCTTTTTCATGGTTAGTAAAAAATTTTCTTTTAAAAAAAGAAAAAAACTATTGTTTGGAAAGTTTCATTTAAAATTCAGGTCCTTGTGGCCTCATTTTCAATATTTAAAAAAAAAGATATTCAGAGTTTTCTTCTTTCTTTTTTTCTTCTTATAATCAATACTGTGAACAAATAATCTTCTAGACACAAATGTCATTTATTATTTTCTTTTCTTATTTTATTTTTAGTTGACAAAAATCATTTACTTTTAAAATTTGTTAATTAGAAATTTTAAATGTCATTTCAATAAATTATTTAAAATACTATCGTTCTCAATACATATAACATTACTCATCAGTATACTTTATATATATGATGCAGTATCTTTATCTGTGCTTTTCTGCATATAGATAAAACAGTATATGAATAAACTACTTCTTCAACAAGCAGATAGACTCTGGGTAAGCTGGTCCCTTCTAACCCGTAGACTGGCTCTTCATCTTTGGGAAAGGTATAATTCAGGTAACCATTGACATTTAATCAGCTCCATTTAGTCTCTATCATTTGATGAACTTAAGGCAAGCTAGCCGTCTAGTTCATAATATGATCTATGGAGAACAAAGAAAAGTAGGCCCTTTATTTCCATGTGAATCCAAACTATCGTAGTGAACTAGTAGAAGCAGCTGGGCTTGCACCCCTCTTGCTTTCAGTTATAACTTCATGGTAGTTCTCTATAACTCTAAAAAACTCCTCTGTAATCTTTTTTCCAATCTTTTTATAATCAGCACGAGGGAGAAAATACAGTAATTAAAAATAAGTTTTCTTTATCTTGATTGGAAAAAGTTAATGACTCTTTTCAATTTAACTTAATCTTTTGAAAAACAACTTTGTGGAATTTTATCACAATATGTTATACAAGCATTAATTTTTCAAAAAATTTGCTAATCAAAATAGATAGTGGAATTTTATGATTACCAGGATATCTATTATAATATAAAAACATGCTTGTTTTAATTTCAATTAATTAGACCTTTTTAAATGTTTAATTTATAATAAAAAAATTTTAAATTCAAAATTATTTAATCCTTAACTATTACTCCAGTATAATATAGAAAATATCTATAAAAAAAATATGTTTGTTTATTTTTACTTTTCCTTTCAACTTTATATATTTACGTGCACACACACAAATATGTTGTTGTATGACATGAGAACACATAACTGTCTCAATATATGTAGACTTAATGATATTAATGTATGCTATGTAACTTCATCATTTTTATTTGTCTATTACAAAACAGAGTTCTCTTCAGGAATTTTTCTAAAAATCATGCAGAAAACTTCTCAATTTCATTGTTCCATTGTAAATTGAATCTTTTCTGAGGGTCATATCAGGAATTGTCCTAGTTCAATGAATGATTTTCACAGTTTATTATTTACCCAACCAGTTTAGGTTCTTTAATCTTTAACAGTATCATCATTATTAATGCTTCTATGGATTGAATCATGTCTTTTTTTTTTTGTCTATATCTTTTTTTTATTTCCACTAACAAATTTCATTTTATCTTTTTTGTACATTTTCAATTTTTGCTCTATTTTAATCCAAAATCCATACATAACAATTTTAAGTTAAAATCAGTAAGATACATTAATCACACATACAAAAAAGGAAAATTTATAATGTAAAGCCATAGAATTTTTTTAAATGAATAGTAAGCTGGCCTTTACTCCACGTAATTTTATTTTTCTGATAATTTATTTCACTCCATTTGCTTTACTCAATACCAAATAGTGTAAATAAATGCAATTGATTATTTTTTATTTCTTCTCACTATACACCTTCCAGTTATCATACAGAAATTTATTAAACACTACTTGCTAAACTTTTATATTTTCAGTGCTATCTTCAAACTGATAAGAATACAAATTTAAAACAGGGAAAACTCACTATACTTAGAGCCACACACAGCAAACTAGAGTAATCAATGGATGCCAGAAGGCTTGTGCACAAATCCCCATCTAATGCCTACTCATCCAATATCCCCAGACTAGTTTCTGGCTTATGACCTTCGTCAGTGAGGAGCCTTGGATCTGAGAGCACTGCACCTAGATCTTAGGGTCTAATGCAACCCTCCAGAAGCCACCTTTTATCTCCACTTAACTACAAAACTACGAGTCTTAAATTGAAAACACCTTAATGTGGCAGTACATATAGTGAGTTTTGCCTGTTTTAAAACAGTTATACACAAGCATAAGAAGTGGTGGTCATGTGATATTTATTGGCTTAAGATTACAAATTCTTGATTGCATTTTATAGACTTGTTTCAAAAATAACTGTCATTGCAAATTAAGTCATTTATTATAATAAATTTCAAATGATCAAACAATATTTTTTTTATTATTATATTTTGCAACTAAAAATCAATTTTTTAAAAAAACTGTTTTCTTTTTGTTTATTTTAAATAGCCAACAGGGCCATTTGTAGTTTTGATATTAATAAAGCGCATAACATTTCACATTTATGGATATTGTGTATAAATATGTATTTAAAAAAGAAAAACTTAATATATGTAGTCTGACTTTTTTAGAGTTGATGATAACAATTACTGTATTCCAAGTATTTGTTAAGATGATAGTAATTAATCTGGTTTTAGTTATATGATAATTCTAGTGCTTATTATTTTGATATTAGTTTATTTTAATAATAAATAAATATAATAGTTTAGCAGTAATAAACAAAAAATATTGTGATGAATTTTTTTTTAATGATGGTATATCTTTTTTTTTTCATCCTTATGTTTATATTATAATTTCCTCATTATACTTATCTCCATCTTCAGTAATAATCCATCACTTCATAAGTTGAATGCCATCTCCACTTTTTCTCATTGCTAGATAGAATGCACTTGTAACAGTCAATGTTTAAAGAGTCCTTCTGTTATAGATCAGTATATAAAGACATTACATCTAATATTAAACTGTATGATTTTATTTTCATCTAGAAGAAATTTGCAAATATTTGTTGTCAAGTTAAAGTAATTGCTTTTCTGAGTTTCATTTTTATTGCAATTTGCTGTTTATGTAGTAGCTTGAATGTTACTATATATATGTTTTTTTCCTATACTATATATTATACCTAAACCCTTTTTTACCGTCGTTCGTAAATTTTATAAAAACATCATTTATATAAATCAATAACAATGTTTTAATTTTATAATAACGACTCGATCAGAATTTTGTACCTCCCTCTTACACAAAATCCTATCACAGGGCTGTCAGTACCTCGGGTAGAGTAATCAATATCATTGGAAAACATTTGCCAATAACATTTATACTCGATTACTAGACAACATATTAGCCAATCAAACTTTTTATTTATTTAAAGGAAAAAATCCTATGGGCACCAGCCGACCTTGTCGACAAGTCTGCTTGACCAATACGATCTAGTACCCGCTCCCGCTAGCTCAGCTACAATAATCAATAAAATATACTCCGCCTACTTAAAAATCAATTTTCGAATCTTTCTCTGCGCTTATTTTCTCGCTTTCTCTTTGTCTTTTATTTAATTATTTAATTTAAATCTAATTTTAAGTAATTACTAACCCATGTAGTCTCCATTTACGCTATTACACTTCGTTTGGTCTTATAATATAATTAACTACACTTTCGTTCAAGTTTAGATAATATTTAATGCAATCAAAATTTCATATTATAAATACAAAAAAATAATTATATGCACACTTATAGTTGAAATCACAATAAAATCTCATATTATAAATACATTTAGAAAATAATTATTCGCATACACTTATATTTAAAATCACACTAAAATCTCTGGGTAATGGAGCTAAAGACACTTAGTAGTTATTGTTCGTAACATAAAGTTCAGAGTTTATTATTACGGCTTTTTATTAGTGAATTAGAAATTGAAAAAACATTACCTAGCTTTCTCCCTTATGCACGGTTCCGAGCGTTGCTTCTGATAGTATTTCATTCGGTCAGTTAGCGCTAACTCTTTGCAATCCTTTTCCCGATGTCATTGGGATCCTGTGGGCTCCACGTGGACACTCCGTCTCCTTCTTGTTTTACACGACCATGATCAAAATTTGAACTGTCTGCTGTTGGTATTGCATGGAAGGATTCGGCCGGTTGTTCACACGATGGGTTTAACAATGCAGCATTTTACTTTAGACGTATATTCTCTATCTATGAAAATAATATAATTAATGAATGAAAGAGGTATATGAAGATTAAGCTTAAGATGTATATGATTAGAAAATTTGCCCCTTTTATATTTTCTGTCCTTATCTTGCGGATTCAATCTACAATACGTAACTAATCCTCTGGTGTTTCAGTTATGGTCCGTGCTGACTTTCTGGTGTTCGCATTGGTCATTTAATTTCTTTGTACTCTCTGCTAGAGTTATTTCAATTTCTTTATTTCACTTTCTTTGTTATAGTTATTTCAATTTCTTTGTTAAAGTTATTTTCAATTTCTTTGTTAAAGTTATTTTCACTAATTAGTCGTTTAATGGAAATTTCATATGTTTGTCATTAGCTCCCATTGTTCACTATATTCCTTTAATTACATACATTTTCTTTTTTATTATGATTATAAGACAAAACGAATTCCACCTTGCTTTTTCTTTTTTTTTTTTCTTAAAGCAATCTCAAATCAAATTTTAATTAAATCAAATTTAGTTAAATCAATTTTTAATTCTTTAGGTTTTATTTAAATACGATTCAAAATTATATATTATAAAACTATTTATTTTATGCTTTTAACGATAACCTGTCTATGAGAAAAAAAATCCTTTTACTCTTATTTTACCCTACGAGATCTTTTATTTTTATTAATATTTACACAAATCGTTTATCAATTTATATTATTTTTAAAATTACGTGTACCTCCGAAGAAAGCACACTCCTTCCTGATATATCTCGGTACAATATATATATATATCATGTTTTTCACAATTTTTTCCAAACCTTTTATCTATTACTTTAACCTTCAGGCTCATACTTGTTTCCTTTTTTTTTAGATTATTTATCATGTTCTTTTTCTTGTATACAGTATCTTCATAGACTATTCCAACATATCCTTTATTATTTTGGTCCCTCTCATTATATCCTTAATCTACTTTCTATTTCACTTTGTAATTTTTTCAGTAAGTAATATATTTTCATTTAAACTTTTCAACATTGCGAGTCTTATTCCCCCCCCCCCCAATATATTCTCAAGTCATATCACTTTTATAAGTACACCCGGGTCTCATTTTATGCGGATTATTTTAATGTGATTTTGAAATTATGCGATTCATGTTTCTTCTTAATATCTTTGTATGCGGTTTTCTTTTATGTGATATAAATTATTAGATCAGAAGTCAAGCTCTGATAATGTGCTATTACTTTAAATATTATAAATTTCGCACACTCACACGTCATATTTAAAGTAATAGCGCATTATCAGAGTTCGACTTCCATCTAATAATTTCAATATTTTCAGTGCTTTACTGTAATAGATTTTATGTAATAAAGAAGTTCATAATTCATTTAAAATCAAGATTTCACCATTTTATATACACATTAAATTTTACAAGATTATAATGTAAATCTTTTCAAATGTTATAGATGCCTATGCTATGCATGTTGTTTTTGCATTTTAAATCACATTCTATTTTTGCTTTTTTAAAAAATACATAATCAATTAATCATTTAGTGTCCACAAGTTTGTAATTAACAATTTAAAACTTATGTAATGTGATCCGAAATTAATGTGATGTGAAACGATGAAATTTGATTTTTAAACAGAATTGAAAATTAAAAAATTACAAGACAAAAATAAGAATTTAATTTTTAATTGTTTTAATTAAATTTTGCCCAATAGTGGTGAGTAGGTGTCTTTTTATTATCATAAGTCTAAGTTCTTATTTTTATTTTAAACTTTTAGTTTATCCTAATGGAGAGGAAAAAACACCTAAGAAAATGAATTTCTTTGAAAACAAAAATTTAAATTTTAGATCACTTAGTGAAATGGGAAGGATCAATAGCGATTGGAAAACATTTTAGTTTGGGCAAGTCCACTATAAGAGCAATTAAAAAAAATTAAGTTGGCACTAGTTGTATTTCCTCTTGTGACGAATCTGATTTCTTACCAGTTTACAAACGAACCTGCATATTGTCAAATAGCGATAATAATTAAAATACTGTACATGTATGAAAAAATGTGAAATACTGTAAATTACGCATAAAAGTATATTATTTTGAATAAAATTAAATTCTGTAGTTAATAAAAAAAGTTTGTCTTCTATCAACTTTTTTCAAATTTGAAATTTTTTATTAGTCATATTTTATTTCCTCTTTTTTTTTTTATGCGAATTTTAAAGTAATTTTATGTTGTTGCTTTGCTTTTATGCGATTTTTGAAAATTACAGTATATATTTCCCATTTTTTAAGGTAATTTAAGTCTATTTTTGTGCGATTTCTTTTGTGCGCATTTCTGAGGAACTTTTCTACCGCATGAAGCGAGACCCAGGTGTATCTACCTTTTTTTAATAATCTCTACTGATTTGAAAATAACTTCTATCTGTAATTGTTTCTACGAAGAAAAATAATATTTATTTTTAGTTAAGGATTTACAGGAAAAGATGAAAAATTTCATGTTATACTTTCGGTAACATTTTCCAATTCTAAAGTTATCTGGACTTGTTTATGTGTTTAAATAATTATGACTTACTGTTTTATGGTATTTCTACAGCATATAAAATATAACAAAATCACATTACTTTTTTTTAATATAAAAAATAATTCATAAAAATTTAAACTAAGCTATAATTTTATTATTTTCTAATTTAATTATGTTGCAAAATTTTATTAAATATTTTTTAATTTTGACTGTTTTTGCAGATTATTGCTGAAGCAGCCAATGGTCCAACAACTCCTGGTGCCGATAAAATATTAATGGAGAATAATATTCTAGTTATTCCTGATTTATTTATTAATGCTGGTGGTGTAACTGTCAGCTATTTTGAATGGCTAAAAAATTTAAATCATGTCAGTTATGGGCGTTTAACATTCAAATATGAAAGGGAGTCAAATTACCATCTATTAGGTAATACTTGATAATTTGATTATATATATATATATATTTAAAAAAAAAAAAACAATTATCTTTATATATTATATGTACACACATTTATATATATCAGTGATAAATATTGAAAATAAAAACTGAATTATACAAAGTTTTACATATGTTTTAAAAGTGGAACTTTTTTTATCTTTAAAAAGACAAATCATTGTATTATGCTCAAATATAACTAGAAGTTATAATTTGATTTTTTACATTATTTGTAATAATTAATGTAATTAATACAGATTTTTTGTTAAAAATTTTTTTACTTAATGAAAAAATGTCACATTTAAATTTCCCCCCCAATCTTATGATAAATAATAGACTTGACATAAATGGAAAGTTTATACAATATTTGCTTTCACATTTACAGTAAATCTTTTTTTGAATTTAAAAAAAGTATCATTTTTTAAAATAAGCATTGTATATTAAGAAAATTTACATTTCATGGCATAATTAGCAGGTTTAAAAAAAAAAAAAAATCTTAACTATTGAAAGAATAATGATTTTAATTTATTTTTAAAGAACTATTTCATATACTTAACAACTATTCAGATAAAAATGCTTCTTACAAAGATTTTTTTTTCTTTTTATTTATATATATGAATATATACAAATACATTGTTATTTCACTTATTCCATCTGTAGAAATTTAAAGTCTTCTATTCAGCAATTTTTGATGAAAAATCAACTACTTGCAGAATACATGTTTCTGTCAATTAATCTGATGTCATCAGCTTCTTAAGAACATCATATCAGTTAATTTTCTATTTAAATACACTTGTAATGTTGAATTTGATATTAAAGTCTGAATACAAATTTTAGAAGTAATTTAACTAAAGCCTTCTTAGTATCAGCTTAATGATAATTGACAAAGGAGAAGTTATAATTAAATTCATTTTTTATAATCTTCCTTTCAAATAAACATTTAAATATATAAATGTTAATTAGTTAAACATCAGATAAATATTTAATACACTAATAATATTTCACTTGCACCCTTTATAGAAATTTCTAGAAATTTATATAGCAATGTTTAATGAAAAATCAGCTAACTTCTTGCTTTTCTACAAAAGGTGCAAATAAAATAATTTAATATATTACATACTTATGTACTGTTTAATTTATTAATTAATATTTACATATACATGTTTGTATGTATAATAAGTTAAGTTTGATGTCTGTATTTTTTCCAAAATATATATAATATTCAAATCAATATATATATTAAAATACAATAAAATTCACATAAATTATAGTTATTTTATTAGAAGTACTTTCGACTATACATCTTGTAGTATTTATCAACTATATAACATTGAATAATCAAAACGAGACATTCTTTCACAATACTCATAGTTCAATTTAGTTTAGTTCTCCCACAATTCTATTATTTTAACATTTGATGATTGCCAATTCATTAACATTTGACGATTTCTTGAAATCAACTTAGCCTCTTATATTTTACATTTATTGTGGCAACGTTCAATTTGCATAATTTTTATAATCAAATTTAAATCCATATTGACAAGGTTTATGTGATCAAATATAACAGATGATGAAGGTTTATTTACATTGTTTCTCTTTTTGAATTCTGTTATATAAAAGCATACGCTCTTTTATTCTCTTCTCCTATGTACATTTAAATTTACCGATATATTGTAAGCCACATTTACATATCAATTTATATATAATACAATTTTGATTAAAATTTGAATTTTAGAGTTATTAAGTAATCTATTTGTATTATTTGTTGAGAAAAAAGCAATACGACACAAACCATTGTAAATTCTGTTAATAAACTTGACCTGGATATAAATGGCATTGGAATCCATTTCATTTTGATATTATTTTTATTTTTAGATTTATTATATTGTTGATTCCTTTAAAATTTTTTAATACTATTAGTAATAGCATTTTTATTATAACCAATTTTCAACAAATCATTAACAAATAAATTTACATTTTTTATTTTATCACTAGAATATTTGCATAATTTTTCATTTTGAAATAAAAATGACTTTAATCCTAACAACTTATGACTTATAGGTACATATGATTCATATGGAATAAAACCTCTAGTTTCAATGGTTTAATTAACATAAAATATAATAAGATATACAAAATAATTAATTTTTTTTCACCCTCGATCATTTTTTTAAATTGGAAAGTTCTCACTAATTGATTTTAAATAAATTGAGATACTGCAAAATCTCTAGTGCTCGTTATAACACTTATCTGACAGCCAATCAGATGCCATAATAGCTGTCCAAACGAAATTCAAACCTAAACACACAACAAAGATTTTACGAGAAAAGGGTGGCCATCCTTTTCTCTACTTTTCTTTCTATATATCTAAGCCAGTCGTAAGTATTTAGATTTGAAAGCTTGAAGCTTTAAATATCTTCACAATTAACTCACTGAGTCTAAGTCATAAACGTACAACGCAAAATCCTATGATTTACTATGTAGTAGTTTTTAGAATACATAACAAGCAGTAAAGTATGTAAATAATATTTTAATTTGCGAAGCGCAGATAGTTGAAAACTGAAATAAATTGAGATACTGCAAAATCTCTAGCGCTCGTTATAACACTTATCTGACAGCCAATCAGATGCCATAATAGCTGTCCAAACAAAATCCAAACCTAAACACACGACAGATTTTATGAGATTTTTGTTGTGTGTTTAGGTTTGGATTTCGTTTGGACAGCTATTATGGCATCTGATTGGCTGTCAGATAAGTGTTAAAACGAGCGCTAAAGATTTTGCAGTATCTCAATTTATTTCAGTTTTCAACTATCTGCGCTTTGCAAATTAAAATATTATTTAATTGATTTTAAGAATAATGGAAAGATCATCACACAGTATTTGTACATATATAATAATCACTGAAGGATAAATGTATACAATATATATACACACAAAGTGCATACATATATCAATGAATAAAAGAACATTCTTAAAGTATATATATATATAAAGAATTAAGGAGTGATATGTGCATACAAATTAGTCAATCAGCTAAATAAATCGTAGATCAAAATTGTACACTGCCTTGATTTAAACACCATGCTTATGATATTTTTCAACCAGATCCATGTATATATTCATCAATGAATATTCACTTTTTCAACTACAAATAAAATGAAGGTTATTTTGAATATTATCTAAATAATGTATTTATTTAAATATTATTTTTAATTAAGTGATTTATTCAACAGAAAGAGTGCTTTTGCATATGCTCAGTATTTAATGTAGTATGTGCTTATAAGATCTAAAGCTATTATAAAAGTTAAATATGTAATGTGTAAACATCAATTCTTTCCACTTTAGTCATGTAGCTTAATTATGCACACACATTTTCTACCTATCTCTATTTTAACTCTTCCATTCACTTATAGTTAGTTAAACCAGCTTTTATGAATATTAGAGCTAGAGATGTCATAAAAAGATCCTTTCCAAGCATAGATAAAAAAATAAATGAATTTGTTTATAATAAAGTAAATATCATTAATTAATATCAACATAACAGTGATGACGAATATAAAATATAAGAATGAATTTACCTTGTCTTCTCATTATCTTTTTTATATATTATCTGAGTTTCTTGCCAAGATTTATTTTACCATTATTAAACATTTATATTAAACAATTTTTAATTATCAAAGAAATTAAAATAAAAGACTAAACTATTTATAAAAGCTTATAATTTTGACTAATTAGTATTATCTCAATATATTTTCATTAATATGGATATACAAGTGTCTTCTAAACTGCATTATTCTATTTTGGTGCAATAGGATCTTCATAGCTTTGTGATTTGATTTTAAGCCATTGCATAAGTATTGAAATTTATCATTAATAATGAGCCCTCTAACTACATTACTATATAAATATGAAAGTTAGTTTGTTTGTGACTTTTTAACTCAACACCATTTTTGAGGAATCGTGCATGATTTTTTTTTTGTATAGAATTTTACTAGCACATACATTTTTATTTTTATTGTTTTTAAAAAAATTGTAATTTGCAATATAAAAATGCATGGAAAATCTATATCATAATTTAAATAATCAAATTTTTACTAGTGCAATGTCAAGCTGTAATTCTAATGAGAAGTTAATTAAACCTCCATACATACGCCATACCAAAATATTTAATTAGCAATCGATATGAATATAAGACACCCGTTCTTTTCAAAGTCTTTATCTTGTGATTTGGATCGAGAGTTTACTCGTATTTAACATCGCTAATTGAATATTATAATACTATGGTGCATGTGTTTAAATGACATCGTAAAAACTCAAAAAGAAGGCAGAACTGATTAAAAGATTACTGAATTAGAAGTTTTTTTAAACAAAAATTATAGTTTTTGGTAAAGCAAGATGAAATTTGATTTTGTAAATATATTTTAAATTAAATAAATTGCTTTTGAACTATGTATTTCTCATTTGAATAATGCCAATTTAAATAAGTTATAATAATGAATTTGACAAAATTTTAGGATTTTTGGTTTAATTATATATTTAGCATGTTAAAGTAAAATTTAAAATGGCATGGGTACATTTGATAAACTTTTACTATGAAATTGATAAACTTTTACGGATGTTTGTTTAAATATATTTAACATAAAAATAAATAAATTTTAAAATGCTGTGGGTACGTACAGCAAGAGAATTAATTATTATTGAATTTGATAAACTGTTACCATTTCCCTTTAATTATGTAATATTCAATTTTATTTACTAGTGCAGAGATTGTATGTAAAATTTAAACAAAAGGAATTTATACCCTAAGCACATGTACTGTAGCGTGGTTATAATATTTCAACAATATCTTGTTGATTATTATGAATACTCTTTAGAAAAGACGGCCATTCTGTTTTTTAAAAGTCTCTATCTTATGCTTTGGTTTGAGAGTATCTTTAATAATTAACAAGACTTCATTGAAATATTATAACAACACTACACTACATGTGCTTAGAATGTAAATTACATCAGTTTAAAGTTCATTTCCCTTTTTATTAGTATATTTTCACATGATACAGTAAATTTTAAATATATTTAATTAACATGTGAGAAAATAAATTTTAAAATGGCACAGATATTTGCCCGATTTTAAAGATATTATCCTCAATTAACTAAAATATTAATATAGATATGATAATAAAAAGATAGACTAAATTATAAGAAATAAAAATTAATATGATAATAAAAAGATAGACTAAATATAAGAAATAAAAATTATAAGCGTAAGAAGTAGGCTTTCATTATTTATCTTCTAAAAAATGTCAACTTAAAATGAATAAAAAAAAAAGATAACTTTTTTATAGTATTGAAAAAATACTTTTTCTCTATCCTTTATTTATCTATATTCAATTTAAATTAAGCAATAAGTCAATAAAAATAAACAAGAGCTGTAGCCTCATTATTTGTATTAAAAAAAATGTCGACTTACAATAATTTTTTTAAAAAGCTGACTTTTCTATAGTGCTTTATAAATTATTTTAAAACAATATTAAAAATTATCAAATACAATAAATTGCTTACTTTTAAAAATAATAGCAATGTGTGTAATAAATTACCATTCTGTTATTAAGTGGTTTATAAATTATATACTTTAAACAATATTAAAAATTATTCAATACATTTTCAAGTATTCTTAAAATATCATTTCATTATCTTTTATATATACAATACATGGTAATATCTTACATTTTTTTGTTGTAAATAGCTAAAATATGCAATTATACAATACATAAATTGATTCAGAGATGGCATATCAAGCAGTTTGGAGAGAGTACCATTCACTTTTTTACTTGGACGCACATATTACAATTGCTACCATTATTAATAATATTTGTTAATGTTTATTAATCAAACCATACACAAGCCTTAAAATGAATAAATAATGAGGCACTTATATTAATGCATAAAGAAAACCAGTAGCTATCTCATAAATTTACAGTATTTTAGCCCAAAACAAGGACATCATCAGGTGACCCTGGAGATTAAATCATTTTTATCCCCCCTTTCCACGTATCAACATGATGATGTTTATTATTTAAATTAGAAATGCATGATTCTATTCAAGATATATATACAAGGGGGTATGCAAAAATAACCGGAATCATTCTCTATTTTGCGTGCCTGGTGTAGTATATGCTTCTTTTGTTAGATAATTCTTGCAGGAACACATCTGCATCAATCTGCCAGATGATATTGCCATGTGAAATCGTGGCATGTACCACATTTTTTTGTGAAGCGCATTTTGCAATTTTTATAATGACTGAAAAGTTCAAACAGTATGAAGTTGTGGTTTCGTATACAGAAAACAGCAGAGAAAACAGTTGCTTGAAACAGGTTGCAAGCAAGCTGATGCTGTAAAAACACAAGTTTATGGGGGTTTAATTGAAATATTAAATTCACCATATCCCTAAAAAGCATGGCAGGTGAAGTCTAAAGTCAAAACAACTCTTTTTTTTTTTGATGCAAATGACATTTTTTTCTCATATTTAGTTTGCAGTGATCAGACATTTTATCTGCAAGTTCTGAAACATTTACATGATGTGGTAAAACATAAATATCCCATTTTGTGGCAAAGAGAGGAATGCAAGCTTCACCCGGCCAAGTGTCATCTCTCAAAGTCTTGAGTGTGAAATATTTTTAATTTAAATTCAGCATGACCCAGTTTATCTATCAGCTATATTCGCTTGATCTCGCTTCATGCAATTTTTTTAAAATTTCTCGAATAAAAAAACCTCTCTTTTTTTACGGACTTAAAAGTGATGGAGAAAAATCACCTTGGGCATTGAGATATCATTTTGCAAAATGTTTCCAGACTACTTTGAAAAATGAAAAACACATTTAGACCGGTGTATTGCATCAAACGGACAGTAATTTAAAAGAGATTAAATTTATAACACTTAAAAATAAGGAAACAATTTTTTTATTTTAAAATTCCATTACTTTTGGGTACCCCCTCATATATTGAAAAAGATATAAATACATATATATTACAATTAGAATGCCAGGAATTGTATCTCTTGAAATTTAATTACCATATGTAAAATAATATTATATGCAATTATTTAGACTAGAAATGCATTATTCTGATCAATAGAATAAAATTTAATAATAAAACTCTTGAAAAAAAATGCATATTCAAATATATTATAACTTTTAAATAGCAAGCCAGGAACAAATTCCATGAAATTAATTCTTATTTGCCAATGATTATTATTTGTAATTAAACAACTTATTTACATATTTTTGTGTTTTGACATGTCTTGGATATATTATATGTACGGAATATTGCTTATAATTAATAATTCTTATTAGTTTATTACTTGAGAAATATATTTAAAATATTAAAAATCAATTATTCAATAGTATAAATGATTGTAAAAAAGTTAAATTTTAGTGATATTGCTGTTGATGGCTCATTTTTTTTATTTAAATAATATGTAAATATAGAAGTTGCAAAACAGTTATATATTGCTTTATGTTATTTTCTTCTAATGCGAGCAAAGCTGCGGGGGTACAGTTAATTACATATATTTTTAACACACATACATAGTATAGGTATTTCAACATGTGTATTTAATATGTATACTTATGGTTCATTTAATTTTAAAATACACATTATAATATCAATAAAAATAATTAACAAAAAGGAAAACGATAAACTATAATAAATTAAGAATTAGTTAGTTAGAGATTCACATGTATAAAAGCATACTGGACTTACATGTTCCCCTAATTAGTCTATTTTTCTCTCTCGTCTTCTTTATTTTTTTTATGTTGAAAATTGATAAAATGTAAAAGACATTTTCTATGTGATATAGTTCATAAATTTAACTTCATTATTTTTGTGAGTGCTACTACAGATTTTGCACTCTGAATTAAAAAAATAAAATTTTATTTAAAATGGCCCCAATGCACAATGTTAGTAATGGTAGAAATTTTGCCAAACTTAAAAAAGAACACGAGGGACTTGCATTTTTAAATTTATACTGATTTTTGAATGTATACAGCTATTTCTTAGTTGCAGTAAATGAATTGATGTTACTCATTTAATTGAATTCATTCCTAAATTCTTGATATGGAGGCAATCCTTTCTGGCATAGTATAGTAGTATCTGCTGTAACCTTTTATAAATTCATATCGCCCAGTCACAAATTTAAGTCTTTTTCAGTTGTCACTAAATACTCATCAGATTCTAGTAAATGTTATTTCATCTTAGGACAAATTTTTTTATTATATCAATATTGTTCATTCATTGTTATTAAATGAATGTTTTTTTCCGTCTTTCGGAACTAAATCACTTTTGTTTTCTCATACAAAGAAAGCAATTTGCAGTTTCTTTTAGGCATAGATGAATTATGATTTGAAGTCATTGTAAATAAATTTTTAAAACCTGTCAGAGATATGCACTATAATACAGACATAGATTGCAGGGTGTGACTGAATAACTATGCAAGTCTTAAGTTAGTATGATTAGACAGAGTGCTGCAAAACAAAATGAATGCTGCTATTGAAAGAAATAATATGCATCCTACATTTTATAATTTTTCAAATAATTTATAGATTTATTTTATAAAATATTTTTTTCATATTATTTTCAAATTTATGTGTATGCTGAACAAAATAATTATTTACATTAATGTCTTCATTCATATATATATATAATATGTTCATTATCCTCATGATTTTTGGTAATTATCTATTCACTATAGGATGGCCTGTTCAAATTTTCTGATCCATAATTACTCTTCTTGACATCGCACCAATGAATTCTTTATTTTAGCCATTCTTCTTAGATATAATTTCTTGCGATGTCTTTTACTATCTCTTGGGATTCAGTTTAACTGTTCATCTATTGTAATCTTTTATAGCAACATCTTTAAATCCAATATCTATCATCCAAGTATTTTGCTTTCGATCCGTCCTTGTTATTCTTAATATATATGTTTTTTCCTATGTGTCATAGCTTCGGCCGGGACGCGAACCCACTAACCCGGGACAACTGCTTGTAAGGCAGCCATGCTGACCTCTCGACCACCAACACTTGACAAATATTTTTTATACTTCATTATGTAATATTTGCTATTGTTTACAGTTGTCAGCAATCGAGAAAACACTAGGAAACACTGCAGATGCTGCAGTTGAATAATACAAAAACAGGCACATCTATTAACTTATCATTACTAATAGCCATGCTGATGCTAGTCAAATTTTGTATGTTGAAATTTTACTATACTTTCTTATCTAGGTGATTCATTGTTGTCACATGTTCTTCAATTTTTTTTTTCTATAAGTGTAATTGCAAAAGTTTAAGTGATGATGATAAGAACAATGATGAGTAGTGATAGTAACAACAGCGGTACACATCTTGAATTGTTTGTTATAAGGATCTTGTGTTTCATAGTGTGATATATATATATACTATCTTTATGCTATTACTTTAATTAGTTAAGTTATAATGGTATTACAGAATGAAATAGAAAGTTTATTTGTATTGAAATTTTGTTGCTTTATTGTGGACTACATAATACTTCTAAAACTTATTGAATTTCAATATTTCTTGACAAAGATGTGCTTTCTCTTATTTGAATAACTAGAAACTGCTCTCCACTCACATTGTTATCAGGTGATTATTGTTGTAACTGCCTGCATGAACCACAATTGTGGCTAAAAAAAATATCACATTTTTGATCACTTAATTTTACTTACTCCATTCTGAATTTAAATAAAACGAAATGAAAGATCATTAACTCAGTTCAAGCATTTTTACGTTTTTGTTTTTTTTCTATTGCAACCCTTGAAATGACAATTTAAAGTATTGTTATTCAAAATATGATTATTCATGTGAAATATATTTTTATAATTTCTTCATCTTGGTATTTTAAGCAGTTGGATTGTACTATTTTTTATAATAATAAAAATTTTGATGATTAAATAAAATGTTGATCATTTATGCTATTCCATGAACCAGTAAATGCTACTAGTAAGTACAATAAATAACACTTATTTTTTTTTTTTTTTTTTAGAATTAATGCCTAATGTGTAGTACCAGTTATTCAAAAATTTATTCTGCTTTCATTTTGAAAATCACTATCATGTTGCAAATTAAGTATATATATTTGCTTTGCTGATATACGCAATAGATACTTCTTAAATTTTTATAGGCAATAAATAAATTTTTGAAACAGTTTATAAATTTTGAAGAAAATCTATTAGTCAAAAGTAGTTCTCCATTTTGCTGCCATCTGCTGGAAGCTTAAGTAATCAGAGATAATCAGATGCATATAAAATTCTTATTCTCATATGCAGTTTCTAATTACTTATTATTTAAGCTTAGATTAGATGTTAAGTGAATATCTTGTTTGTGTCGTGTATTGCTTTTTAAGTTGGATGTTTAGTGATTTGTTGTTGTTAAAGTATATTTTATATAAAAAAACAACAACCTAAAGATAACATTTCCCCGTTTTTTCTTACTATTAATAGTTAAAATAAGGGCAATGATTCTGATTAAAGATGAAAGCTTTTTATCTTTGCATTTTATTTTCGAATTCCATCTTTATATAAGTAGTACTTTACATTAGTTTCAATAAATAAGATTTTTGAATTTAATTTTTAATATATTCACTACTTTTTTTTTTCATATTTATTGGGCACAAATATTAATATATATATATAATACATGCATATGCTTAAGTTTACATATATTTATATATTTATCTTGATTTATTATACTATAATCTTCATGTAAAAATTTGATTACTTACGTAATTTTTATAGAACAATTTTGTTAAATGAACCTTTTAATTTGATATATACGCACACAGACATTGGGTATGTGAGTGGCATATATCTGAATATTAAAAAATTTATTGCAATTGACATAAGCTTATTACAAAATAACCGACAACTCTTTATTAATAGAGAGCGTCCAGGAGTCTCTGGAGCGCAAGTTTGGCAAAATGGGTGGTCAAATTCCCATCTTGCCGAGTGAATCATTTCAGAAGAAAATTGCTGTAAGTTTTATGTTTCTTCCTTGGTAGTCAATGTGCTGTGTTGTACCAAGGAAGTGCTTCATACTTTGTAGCTTGTGTGTGTTGCATGATGTTTTTTTTCTTTTGTTTTGCTTATTAATAGAAAGTGTTCAAGACTCTCTCGAACGTAAGTTTGGGAGGAATGGCGGTAAAATTCCAATCGTTCCCAGTGAAGCTTTCCAGAAAAGAATTTCTGTAAGTGCTTGTTAGAAAAAAATTATATTTATCATTTATTTTCAAAGCTAATTATGATTTGCTTGTTATAAAAATACAATATATAACTTTAAATAGTCAAAATAAGAATCATAGACCACATGACCCTATTCTCTTAAGCTTGTGAGTTATAAACAATGAGGATTGCCAATTCCTCAACAAGCTTTGTGATAAATGCTTAGCCAGCGCCACCACGGTTTCGTGCTTTGGCACTCCTCAGAGAGGTGCCAAAGCACGAAACACCATGGTCAGGAGTTTGGGGGGGTTCCTGACAGAGATATTTTAAGTGGTGGCTCTGGCTAAGCATTTATCACAAAGCTTGTTGAGGAATTGGCAATCGTCATTGTTTACAATATATGACTTATCTCATTTTTAAAACATTACTGTCTAAAATAATTTTTAAGAAGTAGAGGTGAATGTAATGCATCTATAAATTATAAATTAAGGGTTTATTAGTACAAAATTAAATAATAGAACAAAGAAAATGTTTTAATATTATCAAATAGAGAACATCAATCAATTAACTATTTTAAAATTTTGGCAATTAAATTAATCATTATCAAAAATAAAATGTTGATAATAAATAGATATCAGTTATATTTGATAGAATAATTTATCCAGTCATATGTCATTAAGAATTATTTAAATAATATAAAATAGACTTCTCTGATGTAAAGTATACAAAATATATGTTGTTATCTGATCACCATTTAGTACTGAAATGATAATATTGAACTAAATGTCTATTAAAAGAAAACAATTGTATATATTTAAGCTAAATATTACTTGAATGAATCCTGACAATATTCATATTAAAGTGTAAGTTTTTAATTCAGAAGAAATGGATTTAAGAAATACGAAAAATTAATTTTCTTTGTTTGGATTAGAACTACACATTATCTAATTTGAATTTTTGCTTAATAACTATTTAAAGGGTAATGATAAGTATTGTTATAAATCAAGCACATAGGATATTGTATTGTTAAATTGAAAATTTTTTAAGCTTTTTTTTGAATATCAATACAAAATAAAATTTATTGAGTTTCTAATCACCAGATTTGCAAAGAAATAAGTAAATAATTGCACAGAAATATTTATTAAAGCAGTAAATGTACGATCTTAATCAAATACTGTAAATAAAGTAGTTTTTGGGATAAACTTTTCAAGAACTGGACATCCAAAGAGAAGATGTGGAAAAGTTTCATCTTCTCTGTTACACAGTTAGCAGATGGGGTTTATTTTGGAGTATCCTCTCTTATGTACTAAGAAGGAGTTAGTAGGGAGAGCCGATAATGCTCTCCGACAAGAACAAAATATTTGACTTGGTGAAATCATCAATATAGGCAATTTCACAAAAATAAGACTTTCTATCATGTTAAATTATGCTATCTGGACAATTAGATGGGATTACATCTTCGGTCATTCCATCATTAACCCACAAAACCAAATTCCTTCAAAAATCAAGATCAAGCTTAGAGATGAACAATTAGCACTGGGAAAACAGTATAAGGAAACTTGGCAAATCATCAAACTCCCAACCGATTGAAGCAGTCATCCTAGTACCCATAATCCCTGTGGTGGACAACAGGTGATTGCCTCAGAAATAGGCTTTTTCATCAACACAAACGCCTGAATCAAGCACCTGAATTCTAATGATGTAATTCTCAGAAAGACAGATTACCTCCAAAATAGACAGGCTATTCATATAAAACTATTCAAGTTTAAAAAAGATTACTACATGGAGTAGCATCTATTATCACAAGAAATACAGTTGTATGCAAGCACAATGTATAAATTTGCTTATAAACCTACTTTTGAAAAAAAAATCCTATGTGTTATTTTTGTTTACTTCCCAATGTTTCGGCAAAATAGCATTCACCATTGTCGAGAGTTTTTTTTTTTCTTTGAAAAGTTAACCATGACAGTGATGGATGCTATTCTATCAAAATGTTGAGAAGTATGCAAAAGTAGCATACAGTTTAACCCAAAAATACTTTATTTACATCATATAATATGAAAACATTAAATATAATAAATCAAATAATATTTGAAAGTAAAATTTTTTTAGATGTGCAATTATTGCAAAGAATTATTATATACCATTTATGGGAAATCTTTTATTTGAATTTCTAATTTTATGACAGTTTTGTTGAATTTGACGACATTGTAAATAATGTTTATTTTTGAGTGTACATTTTTTTTTTTAAATCTCAAGCACTTGATGGTATCTTAATAAAATGAAGAGGAAATAGGAAGGGAACAGATTTGTATTGCCGTCTCAAAGATACTAATTTAATTTTGATCTGACAATACTTCCTTTTTAAAATATTATTTTTATATCTTTGCTTTTTTGTTTTGCTTTTATATGTATTGATATTGTCTATTTGTTTATTGTCAGCTTCTCAAGATAGATTATTTATGTTGCGCTATTCTTAATGTTTAGCTGTATAATATTGATTATGAACTAAATTTACCATGTGTTAGTCTCTGCCTGAAGATGAGTTTAACAATTCGGGTAAATCATTACACTAAAAAAATGAGTTTGTGATTATTATTGGTAGTTTGCTATCACTTATAACATTTGCTTTATATTAGTGACAAATTCTAAAAACAAAACGAAAACTGATGAATCATATCTTAATATATATCATGAAAAAAGTTTTTTTTTTCATTATAATTTTATTTTAAAACATGCAAAACTCACTATATATATTGCCACACACAGCAAGCCAGGAGTAATCAATGGATGCCAGAAGGCTTGTGCATAAAATCCCCATCTAGTGCCTACTCATCCAATATCCTCAGACTAGTTTCTGGCGTATGGCCTTCATCAGTGAGGAGCCTTGGATCTGAGAGCACTGCATCTAGATCTTAGATGTAATGCTCTCAGATCCAAGAATCCTCACTGACGAAGGCCATAAGCCAGAAACTAGTCTGAGAATATTGGATGAGTAGGCACTAGATGGGATTTATTCATTACTCCTAGCTTGCTGTTTAATCATATTCTTAAGTTGTTTTTCTTGTATCATTTTTAACAAAAAACCTGTTTATGGGCTATGTCATGACTGTTAAAAAATAAATCATGCTAAAATTTGAACTCCTACTTTGTATTCAAAAATGATTTTATTTTTTAATTTTCAAATACTTTTATCAAATTACAATAAACTTAAAATCCATAGCTTTTTAGTGAAATGGAAAACAAAATCAGTATATACAGGGAAAAACACAATACTAGGAAACTATTAAAGATTATAGATCAAATAATGATTATTATTCACTGAAATATATGTAAAGTACAATTCAGATTTTATAATTTAAAACATTCCACAATTATTATTTGCAAAATGTGTGTGTGTATATTAGTATCTCAGTAATTACATATATTTAAAAAAAATCTGAATTAATATTATTAGATATTTATAGAACCCAAATCTTTTATATTTATATTTGCAATAATTTAGATTTTAATTGATTTTATAAATAGTAAAACCTAAGTGGTTTTTGAAATCATAATACAAATATCTTAAGTAAATTTTAGAACATTACTTGCTAAAAGAACTCTTTGATTGATATTTGTTTTATGCAAACTTGATGATTCAATTCAACATATAGTCTTTCAACGTCTACAATATTTTTAATATTTTTGATATGAGAGCTGCGTATATAAAAATTTTAGCTTTCAACTGTCTGTGTTTCGCAACGTTCGACTTAATCATATTTTATTAAATAAGATAAATTCTGTACTGTAACTGGAACAAAATAATAACAGGATTATGAAAGTATAAAGGACACAATATATACACAGCCGATTGTCGTAAATTTAAGTTCAAAAATGGTACATTCTTAACCTTCCATGTTGAAATGTGACTCATTAGTATTATGACATCTTCATTCAGTTCAAAGAAAAAGAGTGCAAAGAATATTATATTATTTCAAATTATTATATTGCATTAAGACTGAATGACAGATGGAGGATTGATGGAGCCGAGGTAAAATAACTATTTACGAGGAGGGACCCAAAAATAACTGAAATCGTTCTCTGCTTTGCGTGCCTGTTGTACTGTGTACTTCTGCTGTTACATGCAGGAACCCTTCTGCATCAGTCTGCCAAATGACATCACTGTGTGAAATCGTGGGGTCTTTTTTTATAATGGCTGAAAAGATTGAACAATGTGAAATTCTACTTTTGCTTACAAAAAACAGCAAGGAAAACAGTTGTAATGCTTGAACCAGATTATAAGAAAGCTGATCTTGTAAATTGAAATGTTAAATTCACCGCATCCCTAAAAAGCCTGGCAAGTGAAGTCCAAAGTCAAAACAACGCTGATTTTTTTTTTGACGCAAACAACATTTTTCTCTCAGATTTAGTTTGTAACAGTCAGGCATTTTATCTGCAAGTTCTGAAACATTTATGTGATGCAATACAATGTAAACATCCCATTTTGTGGCAAAGAAAAGAATGCAAGGTGTACCCCAACAGTGTCAGCTCTTAAAAGTTTTGAGTGTGAAACACTTTTCAATTAAATTTAGCATGACTCGGCTTGTCTATTAAGCCACATTCGCTCGATCCTGTTTTGTGCGTTTTTTAAAATCTCTTGAATGAAAAAATGTCTCTTTTTTTTTTTGCAAACTTAGAAGTGATGGGGAAAAAACGACAAAGGTGTTAAAAGGCATCACTTTGCAAGTTTCCAGACTACTTTGAAAATGTAAATATGTTTAGACCGGTGAATTGCATCAAATAGAAAATGGATAATAATTTGAAAAAGATTAAATGTATAACAACTTGAAAATAAATAAAGTTTTTTTATTATAAAATTCTGGTTATTTTAGGGTTCCCCCTCGTATATAGGGATAATCTTGAGACTGAACAGAGCAAGTGAAATGACTTAAAAAAGTGAGGATAATGAAATCAGTGCAGTGAAGTTTTATTGTATATTAGTTTTTGACAGATGATATTTTTATAGGTGATTTTTTAAATTATGCAATTTTTTTAAAAAAATGAAACCAGTAATATGAAATTTAAATAAAATTCAAATAATATTTATTAAAAAAAAACATTTGGAAGTTTTCTCGTAGCATGTTGAAACTGCTCAAGGGCGTCATTTTTATGTAAACAAACATAAAAATTATGTTACTGGGCCTTTTTTTTTTTTTTTTGTAAATTAAGAATAAAATTAAATAAATAATTACATTACTGAAATAAATTGGTTGGACAAAATAATTTTTTTAAAATAATTTTTATTTTTATAAAATAAATAATTACATTTGTTTTGTAACTTTAAAACTTTAACAAGATGAAAAATAAATAAATTTTTTTTCTAAAATAAACAATATTAGCGTCAAGGAGGGGGAAAAAATGTACTTTTAACAGGAACAAAAAAAACAACAACAACATTCTCCAAAACAACATCGTGACACCTTCAGGTATTTAAGGACAACATAATATAAACATTACTTTCAAAAAAAGAGAAAAATAGTTTAACAAACGCAAGTACCAAATTACACTGATCGACATGCAAGTTTAAGCTCTAATAAGATGGCCTGAAAAATGTCTTCAGACTTGTGAACACACCACCACCTCCAATCCGCCAGGTAGGTATCCAGTGTTTTTCTGGCTGTGCCGTGCTGTTTCTTATTGCGCCATTTCAACAATCCCCATATGCGCTCGATATTCTGGGTATGTGCGCCTGTTGTTGGATTGACAAAGTTGTAGCGGTGTTTCACTGTCATATGTTTGTAACCTGCAGCCTCAAGATCTGATGTATTATAACCCTTCCAGCAGTCCGAGTAGATGGTAGAGCCAGGTTTCACATTATCACGAATGGCCTGAAGAAGGGTGGCTGCAGATCGACAGGGCACACCCACAACAAAGCATTCTTTGGTTTCACGACACAGCCCGCCAAAAACCCATTGTTGCGGAAGCATCCAGACTTTCTCCGGCTGAATAATGTCTTGTCCACCTCCACAATCGAGTTAGGCTCTCGTGACAAAGTTCATGAAGTCCGTTGGTCCAGTAGACCATAGTACGCCTACACATATCCAAATTGCCGATGGCCTTTTCAACGCTTAACTCCTCACGGCTCCAATAGTACAGTAGACGTACAGCCTTCACAAAATCAATCCGTGATCCCTCGAACCATGTCCCTTGGCAAATCGAACAGTGACGGCCGTACAAGCCGGCCTTGCCTTTAAAATGATAGCTTCCGCAGTGATAAACTCATATCTTGGCCACACAAACACTTTTTCACAGCTGGCAGTACTCCTTGATTTAGGAAAAAAATGATCGCGCCATCTTCTGTTAAGGGTAAATCCCAAACTTTAACTTTCTTCAATTTCAGTTCAGACATTCTATTACTCTCGTGATTTTTCTCATGCAAACGTGAATTTTAGCATGATTTCGTTAGAAACACGCTTACCCCTCCCCTTTGACAATTAATACAAGTGTCACCCTTCACTGTAGAAGCGGGCCAAATTTTCCATAATTTTCCAAAACTGATACTACATCATTGGATTTTGAAAATAATAACTTTTCAATGAAAATTTAGAAAAAATATGTCAGTCTCAATTAAACACACCCTCAAAAAATACCGTAGTGAATTTTAAAATGGAATTGTTCGTAGAAATTGTGTAACACTACGGTCTCCGTCGGCGGCCACTGCGGCAGAATAAACTTCCTAGTTCTGAGCTGTTATAGAATTAGGCACCACACACTATAATGGACAATTTCTATAAATAGAATCATTATATAGCGCGGTGAGGCCATTTAAACAACATATTTCTATGCATTTGCATAGAAATTACGCCCTCGAGAGGTTTCAACATGCTACTAGGAAACAACCAAACATTTAAATTTGTTAAATGCTAATGTACCTTGTTATTTACATTATGAAATAATTGTAATGAAAATGATTGTATTTTCTAGTGATTACAGAAAACTCATTGTAAACAAAGCTTTACAAAAAATTAATGATAAGAGAAAGAAAAATAATGAAATTTAAAAATCATATCTTAATGTAAACTATTCATCTTCCATTAGAGAGGTGATACTGATAAAATCAGTAGACAACTTTTAGTTTCAACATTAAGACTCCATTAGCAAAAAACATGGTTTTTTTAATGAACCATAGATCAAATACAGTGTTCTGTGTTACAGATGCTTAAAAAATTATGCGAGTTAATCAAATTGCCATATTAGTGTAAAAAAATGTTTTCAGTCAAAGGTTAATTATATTAACTTTATCATCGCATTTTTTAGATATTGGCCATACACCTGACTTTGATAACATTATAATATTAGCTAGATTGGGAAAATATGATTTAACTGGAGAAAGTTTCTTGAAATCCTAAAAAAGACCCAATACTTTAAATAATTGTGAGGAAATTCATTACATTCTAGTCTTATGAAGGCCTATTATTTGATCTGTTTTCCCTTCAGCAATATTTTTAAAAAGTTAGTTGAACATAAAGTAGAAGAAAATAATATATAAAAAATTTTTTTTTTAAAAATAATGCTTTTAAATAAATAGCCGCTAAAAAGTAGAAAAATAATAAAACAATCTTTTCGGTTAATTTGCCATTCTTGAAAAATTGCAGGAATATTGTTTCATAAAAGCATTTGCAATCTTTTTGATTTATTTGAGCCTCAAATGCTTTTATGAAATGACATTAAATATTCCTGCAATTTTCAGTTGTTTTATAACAAGTCTAGCTTTCTTAAGATCTCTAATATTTTCCAAGAATGGCAAATTATCTGAGAAGCGGATTATGTTGTTATTTTTCTACTTTTTAGTTGGCTATTTACACAAAAGCATTATTTTAAAATTTTTTTTTTACATATTTTTTTACTTTTTAGTTATATTTATATATTATTTTAAAAAATGATTAAAACTACAAAAAAATCTGACAATTATAATTTAATAATAATATGCTAAAATTAAAAATACACTCTCTAAGAAATGAATTCTAAATTTGAATATCATGTGATCATCTATATAAAAATATATATTGGCTTGTTAATTAAATTAGTTATAAGTTAAAGCAATATTAACAAAATTTTATTCTGCAAATGTAATGTTTCTATCAGATATTATTTTTTGTTATTTTAATTAATTTAATTAATTAAGTATGAGTTAAATCAATATTAACAAAATTTTTATTCTACAAATGTAATATTTCCATTGGCTCAGTTGCTAAGGAATTTTTTGGACAGTGTTAAGGATGTGAATTTGAGTCTAAATGGGAGCGAATTTTTTTTCATTGTTAATTCAAAAATGTGGACAGGGCGAATTAATATAAAAGCATTTAATACAAAAATTTTCATTAACCTTTGTCTAACGATGATTGGATAACAATTATATCTAAAAAAATATCTAATAAAAAAAGTCTTTAATTCATACACAGTCTCATTATTACTGGAAACTTCATAGCCTTGACAAGGATAAATGAGATTTCATCCAAGCAATTAAGCAGTCTATTTCAATGGCTGTGGATCTTTTTAAAGACTTTAAACAAAATTTTTTATCTGCTGAATAAAATAACTTCTGTTTGCGGAAGATTGATACATAATATCTAACAAAAAATCTCTTTAATTTTATCTTTTAATTATGAAACTCTTTTTTATAATGTATATATATTATTTCTTCAAAGTCATTTTGATACTTTAAATTGCAGTAATACAGAACATTATATATATTATGATTTTAGTATTTACACACATACCTATGACATAACTTAATTTAAAAGCTATCTTTATTGAGACCGCAACAGAAATAATATAAAAATAATGTGATTATGAAAAAGATAGTAGAGAAATAAATTGAGAAAAGTAGTGCATAAGTGTACACACAAACATACATAGTGAGTGCTAGAGAAAAATTGACTTATGATGGGTTGTCTCACTTCACTGCATGCTGTGCTATCTCTAAACCAATGCATGTGTTACATAGCAACAGTTTAGCTATTTACTGCAAAAATTTTAATGTACTAGCATGCCTGGATCACAAATAATGGCAAGTATGTTTCATACTTTAACCCGTATTGGACCAATGTGTTAACATTAAATTTTATTTTAAATTGGCAAATCTACTACTGAAATGTTTGAAATAATTCAATTATGCAAGTTAGTAAAACCATGAATCGCAAGAACGTTTTTCAAATGGTTTGCAATATTTTATAATAACGCATAGAGCATTGAAGACAATCCATGAAGATGGGAGACATACATTTCCTGTCGTAACTTCTAATCCAGATACACAACAATATTAAAATTGGTAAATAGAGATGGTACTGGAGGCAACTTGAAGATAGTACTTGCAACTTTTTCACTGGAACACATTGAATATATAAATGAATATTGCGTAAATGTGATAGTAGGCATATGATTTATTTTTTTCATTTCTAAATCAATTATTTTTATTTCATCATAAAGAATTGCTTAACTCTATACTTAAGTCCTCTTCTTGTTTTTTTATTTAAAAAATGATAGCATTCACGTAGCATATTGAAAATGACTCATATTTTTACTATGATGATAGCTATGTGACTGAATGCATCCTGGATGTGAGACAAAATGGCTGACCAAGAGTTGGTTTATGACTGTTTAAATAATATACATAAGAAATTTATAAATTCTTAAAACTATGGATTGGATTTTGAATTATAATATCTGCCTTGTATTCAAAGTTAATAGTTAAGTTGTATTTTACATTCATTTAATAATTTGCAAACCTAAAATTGTTAATGATCTATAAATTTCAATGATTTCCTGGTATTATTGTTTATGTTTTTGAAAAACATTGAATCATGAGTTTTACAGTATTTATTTTAAAAATGTAATTGTGCAATATTTGCAGTAATACATTTTCCTTTTATACAATATGTTAAGACTAAGTGTTAAAGGCAATAGCAATCTACCATTTGTTTATAATCAAATAATCGTTAGCAGTGTCTTACTATCCCGATTGCTTAATCTTCCCTTTAGGCAGAAAATTTAACATTTCTATTTTTATATACAATATATAAAATTTAAACTTTGTACACCATTAAATGTTTATGAAAATAAAGTGAAGATGATTAAACTCGATCTATCTTTGAAATCATTAAACAAATCCACTACACTATATCTGGCGTTAATATTTATTCCACTCCATAAATTCAATATGTTTAACAAAGTTAGCTTATTTACTTTGAAAAGCATAAGACTAGATAAAATCCTTTCTATTCTTTAGTTTGTTGATGTAATATGGTGGGTTTGATTAAATATTTAACAGCTAGATGGAGCTTAGTCATGTCCACTCTTGACTGCCTTGCTGTGCTGACTGGCCGATTTTTGCTCCGCAAGATAAGTTAAAATTTTATATATTTTTAATAACATCTAGATAAAAATTTCTGTTCCTGGGGAATATTTG